>OX411558.1:17611665-17789165 GCA_948146395.1 Fragum whitleyi | reverse complement strand
TGACCCCGCAACAAAAGGATATTTCTTTGGGTTGATGGGCAATATTTGTGTAAAGTTTTGTTATTGCAGGTCAATTGCTTCTCCGTTTAGCTAGCGGAAAGCAAAAGGTCAATGGACTGACAGACAGACATGATTAAATCAATATGTGCTTCTCTACTTCTGAGTTGGGGGTATAGTTAATAAAATCGTAAAATTGATAAGTTGAACGATTTTGGAATGATTTAGGGATGATGTTGAATGAGTGAGAGGAGCGAGTTTTGAGTGCAATTTAAGAAAGGGAATCCAATGTCGCTTATTTCGTTCAGGATGAACAAAATTAGCGATATGTAAAACCTCCATTTAATGAAAAATGCATGAAAGTTCCACAATAGCTTTATATTTCGCCAAGAACCAATCAGACGCTTTAAATTCAAATTATGTCAGTGAAATCGGTATTTGGTTCTAAAATGCTTTATTCATTTTGAATGTACAAGTTGATCTTATTACAGAGTAATTTTGAGAGTTTTGAATGTTTTGAGTGAGTGTTTGAAATGAATGAATGGAGCGCTGAGCCAGTGATTAAGAATGTTTTAATTGAGATGAATGTCAATTTCACGATGTAACTAACTGTATGATGGTGCTCTTAAACGTGTTGATGTGCAAGAATGTGAAGAAAACAAGTTGAACTAGTAAGTCTGTTTCAAATGGCAAGTTATTTTGGTGATGGAATGCAATTGGGCAAAGTAATTCATAATTCCATTAAAGGTGTGGTGGCTAGGATTTTATTTGATGAATTTTAGGCTTTGACAATGAAACATTGATGTAGATATGACGGAAAACAAACGACAATATGTTGCAAATATATTTATTAACTTTAAAAGTATATGTTCACTTTAAGAAAAACTTAAGATTTTTATTTCGTAACTGTAGACAGAAATGTACAATATAACAATTTGTCATAAGTAAAATGTGTGATAAGGTCGTTCAGAAAGAGAAACTATACCTTTAAAAGAAGCTATAACAGAATTCTACGAAAATAGGTCGCGACATTACCAAATAAGCAGATCACGTGATTGGCCTGTGCGATTGCCACAATACTGAGAAACCAGATCGCGACATTACCAAATAAGCAGATCACGTGATTGGCTAGTAATATTTTCAATAGCTGACCTTATTTAACTTGACTTATCACATGATTTCCAAATATAGTAATGTAAACATGTGATACTAGTAAATTTGTACGCAAATTTCAATAAATGTCGTTTATATAATGAATTAGCGTGTTCATAATATACATGAAGTGATAGTTGTGTAATTGTACAGGATTATTTCCTTTTGATGAAATAAACTTTATGTCTACGTCAAGTTGAGATATACAAAATAGGCCGAAGTGTATTCACATCCTGTTCACGTGATGTGTGTTCTCAAAAAACCCGAAATGAATTTATCTTGTGTTCATTTTGCGGTTTTGTTAAATCTAAGTTGGAATTGCTCCGCATTCCAACTTAAAAACCAAGAATAAATAGATATGATTAAAAACACAAATCTTAGTTCATTATTTTTTAAAAATGAATGCTCATTGTTCATTACTGACTTTAAATGTGACGAAATCAAATTCAAATAAATTCGCGAAATGAAAAATGAAAATTAGGGAAATATATTTGTAAAAAATATTTTATCAAGAAGGAAATCTGTAATGAAAATAAAAACGCATAATCCCCTGCATGTGTATCTCTACAAGAAACATTGAATACACAAGTTACTTAGATAAGGGTCATTAAAATCATAACGCGTTGTCAATTACATATCTCATAAGGGATTAACCTAGACATTTAAACTGACTATTCCTTTACTGTGTTTAAGTCTAAAGTCATCGTCATTATTTAACTGACTGCTCTTAAATCTGCCAACATCCGTGACATCCTTATTTATACAGAGTATCCCGGGGTACAGAGTTTGCTATAAAATACATTTTTCCTTTTTTTAAAAAGCATTATTGTCATTTTTTTCAAGGTGCTAACATAACCTGCACATTTTTGTTAACATTTTTTCCTAAGAAAATTCTGTTATTTTTTTCATTTTTCTTTACGAAATTCTCATCAAATCGTCTCGAGACGGATCGATCGGGCTTGGAATTCCAAAACGGAGAGCGAGCCGTCTCGAGATGGTTAGTATTCCAAAACGGTTTACAACATTAACGTTTTAGGTAGACCACCCCGTGTGAAAAGCGCGAAATTGGCATCACTTGTGTTGTTTCGTGGTTTGTTTTTCTAAGAGGAAAACAATCCAATTTTGCTAAATTTGTTCGTGATGGAGAAAAATAGATATTTATTACTTCCCTTTAATAAAATATGCATACAATTTCTATTGACAGCTTCCTGTTTCTTCAATAACCAATAAGACGTTATAATTTCAACTATGCTAGTGAAATCGCGATTTTTCGTTAGCAATATCTTATTTTAAATGTAGTTGTTGATCTAATCTTTTGAAATGTTTTTGAATGATTTGAATTGGTGTTTGGAATGAATGAATGGATCCCTTATGACCCAATCAGTGACGAAATTACTACATGTATCACCATCCTCTAGATAGCTAGCGGATAATCATCGGCGTATCTAGGATTATGAAATTTTTACGCATTTCGACGGCGACCACCAAAGAATATATATTTAAAAGGCGATATGTGGACTATGACTAGAGGCCAGTGCACTCGACCAGAGCGTTTGAGCGTTGGTGAATAATCAAACATCGTAACTACAGCTTGAATAGGCTGTAGTTTCGATGTTTTGATCATTCATCAACGAGATTTCTAGAAAGAGGATTTATTTCATTTAACGCAATTGCGTAATGTGCGTAATGGGACCCACGCCCTTGATAATTATACATGTAGTAGTTTCGTCACCGATTACGTGATAACAGTACTTAAATTTAGTACAATTAGTAACCTTAAAAATTTACATTCATCTCATTCGAAACTATTTTAGTCGCCCACGGCGCTCTATTCATTCTTTCCCAACACTCACCCAAATTTTTCAAAAAATGCTCATAAATAACTTAAAAAGATAAGATCGACAACTATTTTCAAAATAAAATATGGTTTGAAAAAAAAATCGCGATTCCACTAGCATTATTGAAAGTATAAGCGTCTGATTGGATTTATTGAAGAAACAGGAAGCTATGTATAGAAAATGTATGCATATTTTGTTAAAGGGAGGTAATACATATCGCTTTTTATATTTATCCTGTACACAATTAGCAAAATTGGATCACCTCCCTATAATACACTCCTAACTCACTGATCGATCTCATTAAATTTTAATCGAGTATTATTTAAAATCATTCATCTTGTTATTTCCACGATGTTGTTAACTATAAGCATTACGATTCTCTGCTCTTGACAAATTAGAGCGACGGACAGAAGGCAACCACAAATTGCGACATACAATATATATATATATATATACAGTTAACAACATCGTGTAATTGACAAGATGAATGATTTGGGAATGATTTAGGAATGAAATTGAATGAGTGTGTGGAGCGAGTTTTGAGTGAATTTAACGGGAGGTAATCCTATATCGTAAATTTTGTTCAGGATGAACAAAATTTGCAATATTGATTACCTCCCTTTAAAAAATATGCATAAATATTCTACAAATAGCTTTCTTTTTCCTGAAGATTTAATCTGAAGCTTACAATTTCAATTAAATCAGTGAAATTCCGATTTTTTCCCAGCTTTTTTTGTATTATGAAAGAAGCTTTTGTTTTATGTATTTCATTGAGTTTGGAGCTTTTTTGAATGGTTTGAGTGAGTGTTTGGAATGAAAGAATGGAGTGCTGAGTGAGCGAATGAGAATGTTTTTGATTGAAATAAATGTCAATTTCATGATGTTGTTATCTGTATATTGTATTTGCAGGCAATTTAAGGAAACAAACAAAAGCAGTGTGAAGAAATGCTATTTATTCTGAAACGGTTAAAACATGTCATGAACAACAAATACAAATACAACACATACGAATACATTATACTTTAAAATCAAAGAAAATTGACTCATTCATACCAAAACATGAAATCTAAGTAATAGCAGCTAAGTTATCTCTCAGCACAATGTTCAGACAGCAGGCTTATGCCAAAAATAGAGCATAATCACGAGCTTTTCCCCAGCATTTATGAAGGAAAAACGGGCTCATGCAGCACAAACGAAAGGTGCTACAGTAAACAGAGATAACTATTCGGAAGATATATAAATATAACGTAAACCAGACGCGCATGTCCACACGAGCCTCCATGTGAAGCCTTCACTTTATTTGGTCTCACATGTTACAGTTAATCACATCGTAAAATTGACGCTCGCCACAACTAAAACCATTCCAAATCGCTCACTCAGCGCTCTATTCATTCATTCCAAACACTCATTCAAACCATTCAAAAACGCTAACAACCATTGAAATATATAGAATCAACAACGTCTTTCAAAATAATTTTTTGTAAGAGAAAAATTGCGATTTCACTGACATAATTCAAATTCACGTCTCATAGGTTCTTGAAGAAAAAGGACGCTATGTAAAGATTTTGTATATATTTCTTATTAAAGGGAGGTAATCCATTTCGCTAATTTTGTTCATCCTGAACAAAATTTGCGATATAAGATTACCTCCCATTAAAGTCACTGAAAACTCACTCCACACACTCATTCAATTTCATTCCAAAAGCATTCCGCTTGTCAATTTCACGATATTGTTAACTGTAGGTCAATAAGTAAACGCAAAATAAACCTTGAAACCGGAGAAACAAACTAGCGCTTAAGTTCAAATGGCTAGTTAGTGATTGAAAATCTTTATTTTCTAAATTGCGAAAGAGAAAGCAGAGCTTGAAAATTAAAACGTGTTCGGGCAAGCGAGCTTCCATACGGGCGGAATCGACTTCTATACCATAAATCGTGTGAGACCTTGTGGGTCATATAGTTTTAGCAGTCTCAATTGGATAACTGTTAGAAACTCTTACCACTTGTCTGAGGTAGCAGGGGGTATAAAGAAGAATTATTGCATGAAAAATCAAAGCGCTAAAAGCGCCGAAGGCCTGCTTTATAAAGAGGTAAGGTGACATTTGAAGGCATGCACTACAAGTTTTTAATCTTTCTAGCAAGGCTTTTTTTAGGCGAGGGAAACCAAGGGTTCCATTTACCTTTAGGAATCGTAAGACACATTCAGAACTCACTTCAAAGGGAAATGGCGAACAGTATACTCACTATATAGGGCTGAGTCCGCCAAAATCAACTTATTCCTAAGGTAAAGATAATTACGCCCGATACCGCTTTGCAGACATGCGCGACTCGAGTTTTTATAATTTTAGTTGAATTGATTAATTTGATACTAGTCAGTCAATTTATCCAATCGATCAATCCGTTTAACAATCAATGCTGTTTTTCTAGGGGCACAAGTCGTCGGCTCTTTCTTTTACATTGAATTGAATTCCATTAAGAAGTTGTATTTTACTGTGGAACATAAGAAATTGATTGGGTCAATTTCCCCCTTTTCACACAATATGGTCCAACTTATACCCCATTTTTTTTAATTTTTACCCTAGATAGATATCAAATTGCACATATGTTGATTTATTGTCTGCAGTTTTTTCCAAGTTGGCCCAGTCCAAAATTTTGTCGTCTGTTTAAGGATGGGAAAAGGCTTTTAATTTTTTCTAATTTAGATTAATCCAATACAAAACAACAAATTTTTAGACAGGTTCAATTTGATAAAGGTTGCAGATTACATACAATATGTGGGCAAATTAGTAAAATTTGTGACAGAAAAGGTAGATGATATAAGGGAAAAAGGAGAAGGTGTAAGTTGGCAGCATTTTCTTCTTTTCCCTTTTAGCAAGGCCATCCATCAAGATCAAATATAAAAGCTATGTATCTTTAACACAGCAGTGATTTTGGTAGTGACAAGTAAGAAAATATCTGGTATACATGATGAGGACAAGGTGAATAATCAAGGTTATAATCAAGAAAATTGGCCTCGCGTGTGCTTTCGTCTATTCAGTTCCCTCGCATTCAGTACTATCAGTACTTTGATTTTATCACAGCGCAGTGATATGCAAGCAGTGTATTGAACACTCAAAGTACTTCGTGTTGCACAAAAGTTAATGACGTATACTAGACCCATTTTTGGCGCGCATGAGCACAAAATAGCTACGTAGTACACATGTTGTTCGATTTTTTACTCGATTATCTTTTCCCTAGGCGATTTCCAGGATACGGGGTTGTCTCCTTTGGCCTGCTAAACCAGGCAAAAAACGTTTTCGGGTCGTTATAGGCATACGTTAAAGTTCAAAATCCTGGCGTTAACAGGAGAAAACGTGGATAAATAGGTAAATCCCCGTACCTTTAACGCCCGGCTTTCGTTTCCTTAGATATAAATGTCCTTGCCGATACATTTTATCGGTTTCTATGTGTGATATAGAGTATAATTAAAAACGTTGTTTTGATTACAACGTGAAAATTTGTGACGTCAAAGATTGGCCAAGCAACGTCAATTTAAACAAAGTTACAGCGCAAAGTTTATCATGGTCAGCCCGATTTGCTAAGGCGGTTGAGCAACGGACATCAGAACCTTTGAACTTCGACCACGTTGGTTTGATTCCTGGGCTGGTACACTAACAATAGTAATAGGTCCCGTGAGGCGGTGGTTTACACCGATCAAGTTAAAGAACCATGGCGGATCTCAGCCGTAGTTTCGTCATGTATTCTTGCACTATCCCCCCGTAACAACTAACCTTCTTCTGGGTGCGTCGCTCATATGGGCATGTGCTACGGTAGCATCGATAAATAAACAGTTTTTCCGGCACATTACAAAGTACGGGGCTAGTTTTAAAGCGTTCCTGTAATTTTTTTTTGAAGTCTGCGTTTGAATAAATATTTAGATTATTTTTAAGTAATAAAAGCACAAATGCATGTTTTTTCGGGTGTTAAAATTTTCAGAGCCCCATAAAATGCCTTATCGCCCTCGTGCTTCGCATTCGTGTGTTTAACCAATTTTCGGGTCTCTTCAAATTTGAACGCCCTCAAAAACGTGCGTTTACCCTCAATTCAAAGATTAAATAATATATTCCTAGAGTATTGTATTAGGACGAAATAAATGATATTACCTCCCTTAAATTTGACTTAAAACTCACTCAACGCACTCGTTCAATTTTATTCAAAAAGAATTCACATTGTCAATTTTTCAATGTACCTTACTGTAAGATTTGCGTATTGATTTTTTCGGCGCTTGTTAACAATAGCCAAATTTTTAAAAGAAAATGACTTTATTCGATACAACCTAAACCGAAGTTAGCTAAGAAGAAAATGAAAAAAAAAAATCCAATGAAAATCAATTAAATATAATATCATAGCTATGTCAATAAGAGGCAAAGAGATGTTGAAAATATCGTTAAAGTCTTTCAAACCTCTTTTTGAATAAACTTGTCATTATAATGCATTTTCATCCGAATAAAACACGAGTTACTAAAGTGACAACAACCCCAACCAAAAGGATTGCTAGCCGGCTCGCGTTCGGGATGACAAAAGGTTGCAAACTAGTTTCCTATTATACCCCACTTTGCACTTGCACACGAGTGCAACGCGGGGTATAGTATGGAAACTGTTTGCACCCTGAAAGCGTTTTTGTCATCCTGAACGCAGGGCGGCACCTCTTCCTCAAACAGTCGTGTGTACATTTTATACTTTTTTTAGAAATGAAATAATAACAACAATGTTAAAATCTTTATCATTTTTATTTTCCAGGTGTAACTTAGTAGGACTGAAACAGTATCTTCTAGAAAATCAGAGTCAAATGTCAATGGCGCCTAAAGTTACAGAGTCAATCAGAAGTAATTTCGAAAACTAACTTTGGACTGTTACTACGTTTCTATCAGTTTGATCTTGGGATTTCCAGTGACCTAACGTTTGATATCGTCACTAGTGTTAGGAATAATCATATGTCAAAAGAGTTTTATAACGACGTTTAACAAATGAAACTAGGCTTTAGGTTTTTAGCAACATTTTGAAATTGTCACACATCTCTATTCACAAACAAGTGACCAAGGTAAGCTATTGTGACGGTCCAATGTCCGGAGTCTCCTTAACCAGTGGGCTAATCTTGTGTAAACTTGACAGGATTATTGTTTTGGTTAAGCCTTAGCAAAGTTGTTAAAAGAATTGAAATCCAACCTTAAATCTGGTTACCTCGGCGACTGAAATAGTGCAAAAAGGAAAATCTCTTGAAATATTCTTCTCTGAAACCAGAGGAAAGCTTTAATTTTAAGTATGTAGCATCATCTAGTGGACCTGTACAAATTTGTTCATTGCATTACTCTAGGATCATATTTAGGCTATGTCCGCGTGTATTATTTTTCACATAGAAACAATGAGTCAATAATTGTAAAATCTCTTGCTCCGAAATCAGAATCCAGAGAGCTTTTATGTATCTTGTATGTAGCGCCATATAAAGGCCATCTACAAAGTTTGTTCATAATATCCCCCTATGGCCAAATTTGGGCTCTACCCGGATTGACGTAGAAAAAAGAGAGAGAAAATCTTCAAAAATCATTTAAAAAACCAGAGGTCAGACAGCTTTCGTATTTGTTAAGTATAGCATCATTTAGTGGACCTTTACCAAGTTTGTTCATATTAAAACCCTAGGATATATGGGCTCCGCCCGGGCGCATCCCATTCTACATAGAAACAAAGGGTGACATTATCAGAAGTCTTCTTCTCCTAAGCCAGAAGACAGACAGCTTTCATTTTGGTATGTATCACCACCTAGTAGACCTCCCCAACGTGTGTTCATATCATGAACCTTGGGTCATATTTAGGCTCTGACCGGGCGCAACTCGTTTTGTATATTAGAAACAATGAGTGAAAATTGTCATAAATTTTCTTTTTCGAAACCGGGGCCTCTTTCAAGAAAGTTCCTACGATTGAAATTTGGTCGTATCGAAATCGTACTATAAAAATTGCCTTTCAAGAAACACGTCGTATCGTGAAATCTACGATAAAATCTGTGACACCTTTAGACCAGTCGTAAATTTTACGATTTTGTCCCTTTGAGCATAAAATTTTTCTCGGATTCCTTTCTAGCTCTCGTGGAGGTTAGAATGATTATTTAGCTATGCACATGCAGGCTTTTCAAGTACAATATAGAGTAAGTATATTGTATAGTGGAAATAATCGGTGCACCATAATTTCGATGTTTGATTTTTCTCTGCGATTATCGTACGAATGTCGCAGAATGTTTACATAGTGGCTTAAGATTGTTGTTTTTACCGTAAGAATCTACCCTTTTATGATCACGACTGAAAAAACTTGCTTCTCCTTCCTAGTGACACATATATAGAAAGAACAAGAAAGTGGGAGATGCCAAAACAATAGATGTTTTACACATAATGAATTGCTTTAGTAAAACCAAACTACTCTCACATTAAGCAATATAGATTCCCGTGTTTCGTGCTTCAAGTACATGAACTTAATTAAATGAAAGCGAATGGAAATTTCCACAGCCTACGGTCAAAACCGTAAAATTCTGTTTTGAAGAGTAAAATTGAAATTATAAGGGTCCTATTTCTACCTTGAAGAAATAGGAAGCTATTCTTATGCCTTGTATGAATGTTTCATTAATGGGAGGTAATAAATATATCGCTAATTTCGTTCATCCTGAACAAAATTAGCGATATTCGATTACCCCCGCCCCTCCCCCAATTAATTTTATTCAAAACCCACTCTTCGCACCCATTAAATCATTAATTTTATTCAAAACAAACTCTTCGCACCCATTAATTTCACTCAATAATGATCCAACTTGTCATTTTCACGATGTTGTAAACTGCTTGAAGGGGATGAGCGGATGTTGACTCGGATGAAATATAAGATGTTTTTAGCAGCATGAGATAAGACATAAAATCATGGAATGGTGGTCTTAACGGATCGATTATTATTTTACTGTAAAAAATGTTAAAACCGGCGTTATGTTAAGCGATGTGCTAAGGCAATCGCACTTTATACTCGACTACACGTTGTGAAAAATACACCCAGCCCTTATAATTGCAATCCTAAAGTACTAAAAAATTATTAAATTACCCGTCCAAATAATAAAAGAATCAAGACTTCTTTCTGTGATCAAAACAAAAGATCTATTTTTAGAACACATGCGAAAACGCGCATTTTTGTTGTCTCGCTATCGAAGTTTGTTTGCATATATTACAAATTGGGCACACATAGACGACAACCTTAAAAAATAAAAAAAATATCATTTCCGCCCAGTATTTCTCCATTTTGAAACGTATTCGACGTGACCGAGCTAGAATGAGAGAGTTGCTTGACGTTCTTCGTTTTGTGCCGCTTTAACACTTTTATCCCCCGCTGTTTTCGGCGAAGGGGATATGGTTATCGTCTCCGTCCGTCATTCCACCATTCTGTCGTTCCATCATTCCGTCACTTAACTTGTCCAGAGCATATCTCCTAAAGTATAATAGCTTTCAACTTTACAGGTGGATACATCTTATGGAAGAGAAGTGCAGTGCACAAGAACTTCAACTTTTGTTTTCATACTTTCGGAGTAATTGCCCTTTCTTATTTTGAATACTTAGATTTTGTCCGAATCATATCTCCTAAATTATAAAAGATATCAACTTGAAACTACATAGGTGCTTAGATCTCATGGAGGAAAAGTGCAGTGCACAAGAACTACAACCTTTGCCAGCATAATTTGGAGTTATTGCCCTTTGTTATTTTAAATACATAGATTTTTTCCATATTTCTGAAAGTAAATAGCTATCAACTTGAAACTTTATAGGTGGATTGATCTCATGGAAGAGAAGTGCAATGCATAAGAACAACAACTCTCGTTTGCTTTATTTTGGAGTTATTACCCTTCGTTATTTTATGTATAATAGCTTTCAATATGAAGCTTGATAGGTGGAAGGTTCTTATTGAAGAGACGTGCAGTGCGCAATAACTAAAACTCTTGCTTTTAGAATTTTCTAGTTATCGCCATTTCTTTTATAAAAGACGTAGATTTTGTAAAGTACAAAACAATCCTTAAACCTATTTGGCTTCAGTTTACTATCAAGCTTTCACGGCGGATGATGGCCATATCCGACATGTTTAAGTTATATCGCCGCGCCTGGAGCACCTAACAATTGTTTTCTGGTATTTCTCACACCAGAACTACCATTATATTCTACCTCCAGTTGCTATCCCTAATAGGTCTACGAATATCGAACCACTGGTGCGATACAAATAGTTGGAAAGAATGATTGCTGCCGTCGTCACCTCGCTTGTTCAGAATCAGTACTGCATGCTTGAAAAAAAAACCTTTACTAATTCAATTCTAAACTTATCAAATAGCGATGAAGGGTAATGAAAGAGGAACGAAGGATTTTCATATTCCTACAACACTAGACTTAGTTTATGCTAATTTATTTTAGTTCGATTGCGACGAAAGCTAAAGCTTATAGAATGGCTCTCGAACACTCAATCCTGATGTTTTCGCGTCCCTGAGAGAGAGGCAGTGGTTTTATCCCACTGCTACCCATTTTTACAGCACTGGGGCTGGCTGTTAAGTGTTTTGCCCATAAATACACCCCGGCGACAGTGGGGCTCGAACCACGGACCTCCAGGTCGGGAAATGTCGAATTCGGCTGAATGTCAGATGCTTATGAATACACCGGTATTTCAATTTATCATGCAATGAAGCCTGTATTGATCTGTGATATCAGCTAGTCTATTCTTATTAACAATTTTCATACACATTTATCTGGGTTTATTATAATTAGGCGCTAAAAATGACTACATGTTAAATAGAATAACATGTAAGTGCCTTCAAATATCAATGTTATCTGGTCTCGGCTTTGCGAAATTATCATGACTCGGAAAAGCCTCGTCATGATAATATTCTCCTAACCTCGACCAAATACAAGTAACATGATGTTATAAGACACTAACATATTAGTCTCTATGTATTAAAACCATACATCTCCCTTTGATACGTATCAGTAATAAAAGGTCGTAAGTGTGACATAAGCACTGTAATGAAATAAACAATGTCTAAAATATCACATATATTTTCTTCCGCAAGAAATGTTCACGGAAAATGGCGTCATCTAAGAAAGCAAGCCATGATGACTTCAATATCTCTCATAATGGACGAGTTTCCCTAAATCTGTATTTTTGGATTTCTTCCTGTTCATGTTGTTATTCTCTTTGTTTGTTTCTCTGTCGTTTTCTATCTTTGGATTCCGTTTTGTTGGAATCTGTAATCAGTGGAGCCATAGACATTTTCTTGTGGTTAATCCGAAGATATTGGGCACTGTCTCGTAAATAACACCTGAAAAGACAAGGCAAATATACGTATAATATATAACGTATTAAAGCTAAACGCCTTCTGCGGTGCTGTTTTCGAGTACAGTTACTAAAGATATTGACTCTTTTCTCGAACATTTGTCCGGTGACCTTTGCTGAAATTTAGATATGATGCTGCCAAACCATTCCACCGAATGTTTTATTTTAAATAAAAAAAAATATGTGTCTTCGGGCTAGTTTTGTTGTTAATCAAAGGATATTTCAACGTGACGTAAAATGTTCACAAAAGCTGTCTTTTTAACCGGGTGAAAAAATAAGTGGTTCGCTGTGTTTCTTAAAATCACAATCAGATTTAACACATCTGAAACCTAAGTTTTACAATAAACCTTATTTTTAAATATTTTAGAATACTTTTTTGCAAGAAGATAAGCCTAAAATAAGCATAGTGGCAATTGATTTGCGACGTTGAACCCGACGAAAAATGTTGAAACAACTTTCCAAAATCGAATTTAATGAAAAATCTAGCCTGAAGAATTATCATTTTTATTTACTGAATATAAAGCATTTTCATTTCGTTACAAAATAATAAAAAAACTAGCGAAAGTCACCGGAAAATAATTTGAGAAATCTCTAGTTATTTACAAAAAATCGAAATGAGAAAAGGCACATGAAATATTAAAAATCGCGAGTTTCATGCCTGTTTTTCTGTTTGAATGTGTACATAAATTAAACGACAAGCTCAGGCGTTCTTGGACTTTCTAAATGACTCTTTTTTCTCAAAAATCAGCCGATTAATTCATTAAATATATGCAAATACTGGTTTTGACGGGTCGAAAAGGGTTTGGCCCCTAAATGTCGTCACGACGTCAAATGAAAGAGCTTCAAACCTTTACATTGCGGGTTAGTTAATGCCCGCACATCAAAGATAAATCTCCAATCTTTATCCGTCTCTGTCACCTTATTTCCGATTGACTTGAAACTTAGTAGTTATGTTCCCCTGGGGATTTCGGAGTACAGTACATACGAACCTTAACGTTACCTAGTATAATGTTTGAATTATTTCCTTTTTTCATACTTGGACATCAACCAGTGTAACAGGGGTATCTTGTTATGATTAACGCGATACGAAAATTATTTGTCGGAACCTTAATATTAATAAAAAAAAAAGCTTTCTGTTGTTCATATCTTTGTCAATTCATACATACTCACGAGCAACGAAAACGCACCACCTGCATTTTTCTCGTATAATTATTTCATGTACCAAAAAATCCGACATGAATATAACCAATCTAAATAAATTTGTAATGGACCATTTACCATGCTCGGTAAGCTCGGAGACGGTCGAAGGTTTTTGGACCTATGACTTAAGAAAAAAAGTTAAAAAATCGTTAATCTTATATCTGCAAATTAGTTTTGCAAACCCATTCTGTCGTTTGACTTTTGGTAAAATACCTCTTGCTCAGTAGAAAATGCTAGTTTTTACTTTGTGGAACGGTTGCCATAGTCTAGACAGCTGATTCGTGCATAGGCTAACGCTCATTAATTTCTAGGGCCTAACTGTACCCTCGGCGTCGCTGATGGACCTAAACATGTCATTTGGAGCTCAAATCACTCGAAAACACGAGTAACAAAAGTTTTTTTAACGTTTCTTTGATTTAAAGGAAAAATTACAGACTATTCTAAGTTAATCCCACACCATACGTAAATTGAGATCACTAAACTGTTTTTTTCTTAAAACAAATGTGAATTTTAATACTGTCTTTTCAAAAGAAAAGTACTTTTGATTATGCAATTTAAAAGTTGTTTAAAAAAATAATTAAATGAGGAGGTCAAAAGGACATTTTAATGACCACCAAATAAACAGCGACATCTCATGGCTGATGTTAAGACATGCAAAGACGTTTAAAAAGGAGTCGATTGAAAATTTTATGAATTAGGACAGTTTGTGCAAGTTTTTTAGTGATCCGTTTTCATTGCGCTTGAATATATTTATGCTTCCAAACCTTCAGAAAAGTAATTTATGTAATTCCTGTTTGAAGTGGCGTAAATTTCATGGCATCATAGACTTTGATTGTAAACGACATGTCCCTGCTTTCCTGGCCTGTTAAACCACCAGGCTTTATTGATATCTAGAAGACAAGATTTCTCAATACTCCTGCGTATTGAATGTCGACGATGTCTATTTAAAGACACACAAATTCAAGGATAGTAAACAAAAGTGTTTAGGATACTTAAGGGTTGTATCTATAAATCAGCCACATGAGGAATAATAATAAAAAAAAACATTAACCCATATTCGATGTGTTCCTACTGTGACCGAGAGTTAAGTGTCTTGTTTCATTCGTTCTAATAAATAGGATTATACTGGATACATGTACAAACCCAAAAGCAACCCATCGTTTCCGCTCACACGTAAAAATGAAAATAAAAAAACATAAAAAGTCTAGCATTTTTTGTAATTTAAGCGTCAAATGATTCAACTAATTTTGATATCGCCTAAATTTGTGTTAAGTTCACGAGGTCTTGCATTTAAGGTGAGCTATCGAAACGGTGATAGCCACACATTTAATTAAATTTTTCTGTTATGTAATTATTCGAAAAGTATAGAATATTAGGATTGGATGACCTGCGGTCATCGTATTTGCGATTTAAACATGGTTACCCAGGATTTTTCATTAATTAATAGGCACGAAGGGGTCTATATCACTCTAACTGTTTATAACATCTGTAAAGGGGTATTTCAAAATTTCTTGAAACATCTAAGTAAAAGATCATACATGCAATATCTTGTTAATATCGGCCCATTGATTTCGAAGGAAATTGTTTCAAGATTTAAAGAGTTAAATATTATTTTCCGCCCTGCTCCGCTCGTATTTGGAGTCAATCAAAATGTCTTTTACAGTTTAAGTAAAGGGTCACCTAAGCAACATCCATGCTACGTTTCATTGAAATCGACTGAATAGTTTGAGAGGATAAGAGTTTAACGACTTTACAATGAAAACAATCCTCCCCCTGTTAATCCCCTTTTTTTCGGTTTAATCGAAAATTTCTTTAACAATTTAAGTTAAGGGTCACCCAAGGAGCATTCATGCCAAATTTCATTGAAATCAGGATACTGGTTTGAGAGGAAAGATTTTTAAAGGTTGAAAAGAGAAAATAAGCCCCACCATGTCATGCCCATATTTTGGAATCAATCCAAATGTCTTGAACAAATTCAGAGGAGGGTCACCCAAATATCATTCATGTCAAGTTTTATTGAAATCGGGACAATGGTTTGGGAAAATACGATTTTTAAAAAAAATTATAGCGAAAATAAGCCCCCCCCCCCGACCTACCACGCCTATATGTGGGGGCAAATCAAAATTTCTTGAACAACTTTAGAAGCGGGTCATCCAAGGATCATTCATGTCAAGTATCATGGAATCGGGCTAATAGTTTTGGAGAACTTTTTTCAAATTTAAAAGGGAAAATAAGCCCCACCCTGCCACGTCCATAATTGACAATTAATACAAATTTCTTGTCTGAACAATTTTACAAGAGGGTCACCCAGGCCAGGGATCATTCATGCCAAGCTTCATCGTAATCGGGCCATTGGTTTAGAGGAGAAGATTATCAATGAAAGTTTTTATAGTGAACATAAGCCCTGCCCTGTCACGCCCATATTTGGGGATCAATCCAAACTTCTTGAACAACTTAAGAAGAGGGAAACCTAAGGATCATTCATGCTTAGCTTCAATGAACTCGGACCAACTGTTTGGGAGGAAATGACTTTTAAGGATTTTATAGTGAAAAACAAGCCCCCGCCCTCCCCGGCACATATTTTGGGGTCAATCCAAATTTCTTGAATAACTTATTAAGAAAGCCACCCCATGAAGATTTCTGCATTGTTTCGTGAAAATCCACCCATCGGAATAGGGGGGGGGGGGGTTAAATGTTCAAAGAAATTTTAAACACGCACTCGAGCATGCCGGACACTTCACCATGACCAATAACTTTCTGGTTTCGGCCAGTAGAGACCCCCCCCCCCCCCCCCCCAAAAAAAAAAAAAAAAAAAAAAAAAAAAATACGCACAAACTCACGACGGACAATTTGCAATAACCAATAACTCGAGGGCCTCGGCCAGTGGAGCTATAAAAAACCTCTTCTCTGAAACTTAAACTCGGGATTTAAACAAACTTCACAGGAATGATGCTTAGAACGTGCTTTACAGTTAACAACATCGTGAAATTGACAAGGTGAATGATTTTGAAATGATTTAGAAATGAAATTGAATGAGTGTGGGGATAGAGTGTTTAATGAATTTAATTGGAGGTGATCCTATATCGCAAATTTTGTTCAGGATGAACAAAATAAGCGATAATGATTACCTCCCTTCATAAAAAATGCATAAAAGTTCTATACATAGCTTCCTATTTCTTCAAAAACCTATGAGACACCAATAAATTGAATTATTTCAGTTTCGCGTTTTTTCTCTGTCAAAATTTATTTTGAATGTCCTTCTTGATTCTATATTTTTTTAAATGGGTTTGAGCGTTTTTAAATGGTTTGAGCGAGTGTTTGGAATGAATGAATGGATCGATGAATGGGTGATTTAGAATGGTTTTGATTGAGATGAATGTCAATTCCTCCATGTTATTAACTATATCAGATTTGATTGTAAAATTCTGATCGGGCTATTGACACAGGCTCTACAGGTTGTCGCGCCACTAAAATTGGTCTCATATGATGAAATATAATATATTAAGCCGTTTTCTCTGAAACTACAATTCAAGATACAACCGATAATGCTCCTTCAGATTTAATTCCAATCAGGTTGTTAAAATTGCCGCTACGGGCTGTTATATCACAAGAAGTAGGCTCCCAATTGTGAAAGTAGATCTTTTCTAAATCTACTGCTCAGAAGTCAACTTAACTTCACAGGAACGATCCTTGGGACATGCTCTTTCCGATTTCTTGGTTAAATTCTAATGGGCCGATAAGATGGGATAAATTGGCCGTCGTGTCACCAAGAAAATGGTACCATGTGATGAATATGAAAAAAAACCTTCTACTCTTTTACTACTGATCAGAATAAACTTCTCAGGTTTGATTCTCATGACACGCAGTTGTTGAATTCTTAGTAAATTTCTGACCTGGTTAATTACACGGGTTCTACAGGATGTTGCGTCATCGCAAAATGGTACGATAAACAGTTAGTTACATCGTGAAATCGACATTCATCTCAATCAAAACCATTCTAAGTCGCTCACTCAGCGCACCTTTCATTCATTCCAAACACTCGCTCAAAACATTCAAAATCGTTCAAAATGACTAAAAAAAGATAAGATCAACAACTACCTTCAATATGAATAAGACAACAACAAAGTCGCGATTTCATTGACAGATTTGAAATTTTCAGCGTCTGATTTGTTCTTGAAGAAATAGGAAGCTATCTATGGAACTTTTATGCATATTTTATTAAAGGGACGTAATCAATATCGCTAATTTTAATCATCCGAAACAAAATTAGCGATAATGGATTACCTCCCTTAAATGTAACTCAAAACTCGCTCCTCTCACTCATTCGACGTCATTCCTAAATAATTCCAAAATTGTCCACCTTATCAGTTTCACGATGTTATTAACTGTAATAGAATGAAAAAAAATCCTCTTTTAACCCACTAATCAGAATTCAACCAACTGCATAGAAATAATGCTAGGAACATACCCTCTCAGAGTTCTTCATTTATTTCTGACCAGGTTAATATAATTGGTGTGTGTCATGTCACCGGAAAATGGTCCCATGATTTATGATATATAAAAAAATCTTCCTTCCTGAAGAATATTGAACTGCACAAGTATACTCCTTAAGGCATGCTCAATCAACATTCTTTAATTGTGGGTGATTTGATGCTCCGTCATGAAATAGGGGCTTCTGTGATACATCATATCTTGTTATCACAGCGTGTAAATTGATTGACAGATTTTTATGAAACAAAATGTTGCTAATAATATGACTACGGCAACAATAAAGTTGCTTGAATATTTTCCATGTCATTGAAAAAGGGACCTTCCTGTAAAATTAACCATTATCTGCTTACTAATGGATTGATCATATAATAGCTTAGTGCTAGTGAAGCGATACTGTACCTCTTGGGCCTCTTGTTTTTTGTGTTGTTTGGGACTAATAAAGGCATGAAGTTATGACCTGTCAAATTACGCGCTTCATAATGATATGCCAAATGACGCACATCGGTAACGAATATGGTAAAATGCCCGAAAGTAAAGTTCGGTAATTTCATCGTAGTTTTTGTCTTTAAGAATATTAATGAAATATCTACAGCTATTTCCCGCTAATATATAAGAATTATATTTAATTTAAATACGTTACTTACGCACAATATATGTAAAGGTTGACACAGAAACCCAATTTCTCGCCGAATGCGCACGGCATACCAAAAATACATTCTGTATAACGTGAACAGGACAATGATTGGGTAGGAGATGCACCAATCAGAACGACGCTTACTAACAAATAAACCAATTGCTGAGCAGTTCTCATTCTGAAATCAAATAATTAAATGTGTTAAATATAAAGGCGAAGAGAAAAATCCCTTTTAGAAACTTTTAAATCCATGAGATACAATGGTTTCCTGAAGATATAACATATACTCAAGCACAATGAAAACGCACCACTCTGAAATTCATTTTTGTTCCCATGCGGCTTGTAAATTTTGAATTTCCTTTTGGGTTCCTTCTAACGAAAACTACTTGAATACTATGTAAAGGACAGATACTGTTCACCTTATATCTGAGCATCGTTTACGTGCAGTACGTGCAAATGGCATTTTTTACATGGGTGTATAACCTACTTTGTCTTTCTGCATTAGTTCTACACTATTCGTTGCTCTGTAAACTAAAGAATAGAAATACAGAAGTGTATGGGACGTTTGACAGATGGACAACGTTATGAAGCCATTGGAATGATAGCTGGTGGTTTGTCATATCGCGAGGTTGCTAGAAGAATAATCTGTGCGCATTCCACGGTGGTTCGATTGGTCCAACGACATAACGCAACCGGTTCTGTGGCTGATAGACCCCGCCCGGGACTTGAAAGGGTGACCACGGCAGCAGAAGACCGTCAAATTGTCCTACGCCATTTACGTAACAGGTTCCAGATTGCAACAGCAAGCGCCAGAGAGGACTGTAGATATGGTCGTATTAGCCGTGATACTGTTAGACGCCGTCTACAAGAGCGTGATATGAGGCTACACTACGCCTACAGAGGCAATATGCTACACTAACAGGGGTGAGACGTCAAGCTAGGATTGAGTGGTGTCAGAGACGTTTGAGATGGAAGGGTGTACTATTTACGGACGAGTCCCGTTTCTGTTTAGACTTACCGGATCGAAGGGCAAGGGTATGGAGACGTACAGGAGAGCGATATGCAGACTGCTGTGTTAGGCGTGGAAGCATTATGGTCTGGGGTGTTATTTCATGGAACCATAAAACTGAGCTACTCATTGTGAACGACAGTTTAACAGCTAGAAGGTACGTTGACGAGATCCTTGAACCAGTGGTTGTGCCTTTTTTCGAACAATATCAGGACGTCGTGACGTTACAACAAGATAACGCCAGACCCCACTCGGCAAGAGTGACGTCCATGTTTCTCGAACAACAAGACATAAATTTACACCCGTGGCCAGCGTTTTCACACGATTTAAACCCAATTTGGGATCAGATTGGACGTCGTGTTTTAGTGGCGGGCGGCAGTTTAATAGTCGACAGGATTTAGCCGATGCGTTGACAGAGGAGTGGAATTCTATTCCACGGTACCGTATCCAACGCCTAATTCGAAGTATGCGTCGACGCTGTCAAGCAGTGGTAAATTCTAGAGGAGGATATACCAGATATTGAGGTGTGTAACTTTTTGTCTTAAACGCACTGTTCTTTTCGTTAAATTTCTGAGACAAAATAAACATTACAGAACTGTGCTTGTTGTTATGTGTAGTAAAACATTCATCTTCACTGTGCAAATAAAACCCTGTTAAATTCATCTTTACAAATAAAATCATTTCGCATAATCTAGGTGGTGCGTTTTTATTGCGCGTGAGTATATTATAACACCATAAACAGTTTCGGTTTTGCAACACAAAATCATTAGTAATCGCTCGCTGATAATTCCTCAAATTACGGATGATGTTAGAGCCAGTGCGGAATATTTTCAGCAATTTCAAATATGCACAAATATGCACAAAGCAAAGACTCTGACCAGCCGCTGACCAGAGTCTTCACCATACGTTTAGTAGATAGATAAGGTCTCAAAGTATCTATAGCCCATCAGGTAACTTTATGTTTACATTAAGGTGGGACGTTACAGTTTTGGGGAGACAACTCGCCTAGAAAAAAAATCGTGACGGGGCCTTGTTAAAATCAACTTTATATGAAGTTGCGAGTGCACAGTGGAAGGCTTTTTTTCAAACAATCGTAATTTTGTCAACCTACACGCAGGATTGTCCTGAATTAAAAATGAAAACGTTCGCGAAACATTTCAGAAACATAAGACTGCTAAGAAAGGTTCAGTTTTTAAACGTTTGCAAATGCTTTTACATCCTGAACTGCAGGGCAATTATTACGAGGGACAAAATGAAATCCGGTCATGCGTTCAATATAACGAATCACAAACGATCATCATAAACGATTATGTTTTGGCTCGGAAATCTGGGGTTGTAAATACTATGAATCTATTGAAAAAGTGCATATAAAGTTTTGTAAAAGAATAGCTCGGTTGCCTAATAATACACCAGACTTTTTTGTACTTGGTGAGTGCGGTCGATATCCTTTAGCTGTTTATTATATTATACAGTGTATCAAATATTGGACTAAAATCATTATGCCAAACCATAGATATCCTAAATAATGTTTTTTACTACTTCGTCAACTTGATGAAACTGGTAGGAGAACATGGGTGTCAAATGTAAAAGCTTTACTTTTCGAGTATGGATTTGGCTACGCATGGTTGGCAAATGAGATTGGTGATTCTGTTAAGTTCATTCAGATGTTCAAACAACGTCTAATCGATTGTTCAATTCAGTATTGGCAAGCTAGGTTAAACAATTCTTCCAAAGCTTTCTATTATAAAGACTTTAAATCACAGCTAGATATCGAAAAATATTTAGAAATAGTCATGTCCTTTATATACAAAAGGAATTTAGCAAAATTCAGATGCTCTTGTCATTCTCTAGAAATAGAGAAAGGCAGACATGAAAACATTGATAAACAATTTCGTTTTTGCAAATATTGTCTAAAAAACAACAAGTACATATTAGAAAAATGGTAGTCTGCATTACCGTGTAAAGTATATCTAATGAGTGTTTCACACTTGTGCTTCGTTATTCCAACGAAGTACGGGCGACGTTGATAGACCTATCACAAGCCATGCACTCAGGATGACAAAACGGCGCAAACGTTTTTGTATAAAACTATCATATAATGGATGCTTACAAAAGGTAGTCATCTTTCAGTTATTTGAACATTGCTTGAAAAGGAGAAAACATATGCTTTTTTTATTTACGACTTCGGTAAAAACTGATACGGGATGACAATCATATACCAAAATAATAAGATTTTGCCACTTGGATGCGATTTCTCTCCTTTTCAGTTTACTTTTCTGCACTGTTAACCGTCTGTTAGTTTTTCACTATTCTTTTAATAATTTTTTAAATGATATGTTACTTTTGCCTATAAAGATCCCATTCATTACGTATGTTACACGTTGTAAAAACGGAAAAGGAGACAACGTAGAATAATGACAATTTCAACCTTTGAAAAATTCATTTCTTCTCTCTAAATTTCCATCTTTATTTGATTCCGTTTATAGGTGTTTGAAAGAGTGAAAACGATAATTTGATAACAATTATTTATATTCCATCAATTGCTTTGCCAACATTGAATATTTCGATAAGCAATAATTTCAAAAAGCTTTCGTATTATTCGAAGAGCGCATGTATTCGAGAGTTACTGCGTCTGCTCCTTTGCCAAGAAGTCCCGAGATCGGGTGTAAATACCGGCGATTGTACTTTTTCCTTTATTTGGCCCTGAGACTGTTGAACTCTTCTGTAAGCCACTGAATCAAGAGGGATCAATGTAAAATTTAGGAAATTGTTTCCGAACCATTGTAAAATAAATTAGGTTAAAATTATCAACATAATCACAGAATTCTAAAATCTTTAAAATCAATCGAAAGTCATGTTTCCTTTCTTATTTGTTTCAATCGAGTAATAAACCATCTTATCTTCCGTGGCAACTGAAATGACATATTATATTTATATGTTATTGCCTCATATCGAAAATGAGTTTATGGAGGAAAACCTCGTGTTTTGATCAGGATAATGGCTGTGCATGTGGCGGATCCAGAGGGAATGGGGTGTTCAGTCTTTCACTGGGTAATTCGGCAAAATTTTGGTAATGATGTGAAATGACTACCCCCCCCCCCCCCCCTATTTGTAATTTAAACCCCCTTACAGAAATCCTACAACTGCCATAGGCGTTACCAAGTGCATCAACATTACAAATGGTTTTTATTGTTGATTGGGAAATCAGGGGACGTAACAATGCCTGGACAAAATCAAATTAGAGTTGTAAATTATGGGGGGTACTGTATTTCAAACTTATGAAATTGACTAAAAGTGCCTGGATACATATGCTTTTCTTTATTAATTTCAGTTTTACGATAGTTGGGCTAATTTTCTATTGACGTATTTCGAGTTTATTTAATATAAGTGTTTGCTTTTTTTGCCTTCAAAAAAATATTCACTTTTTATTTTTGAGGAGCATGTAAGGGAAAATGCCCACTTGTCACTTATTTATGCCCTTACTAGTAAGTTTATTATATTTTTATGTTTTCCATATCTATGGCTATAAATATATGTTGATTTAGCACACCAGCATTGTGATTGGTCGGTGTAGTAAACAGTTTTCTTTGATATTTTCGCAAACTTGGCCACCTTAAGAAAAATGTAAATATTTTCAAAATATGCGTGGAAAGCTATGTTGATATTTTCACTATATCAGTGCATATGAATGCTCTCAAACATACATTTGTTTCGCGGATATCTGGAAATCCCTCGAAACTGTAACGGCCCTCTTTAAGTGGATGTCTACGTCACTCAATGTTTGCATCTCGAGAATTGTTGAAAATGTAACGCAGACTTATTTATGATGCTCTGAAATTGCTAGCAAAGGTCTTAAATTAGGCAGATCTTTAAATAGGATTTTTCGCCGCTGACAACAATCTTTCAGTCATATCACGCGGACTAGAGCATCAATGGGTTCCTGGCATTTCCAGCACCATTACAACCGTTCCTAGCCACCAGCTGCTATCCTACATTGATCTACAATGTACAACTGTGGGAGACAGACTTTCGTAACGGATGAGTGCCGCTATCGGAGTAGGGTTAACAGAAAATAGCAGTAACAAACTTTTCAATTAAGGACCTATACTCACCTGCCTTGCGTTCAGGATCACAAAACGCTGCGAAAAGTTTTCCAATTATACCCCGCTTTACACGCAAGTGCACGTGCAAAGCGGGGTTCGATTGGAAAACGGTTTGAACCGTTTTGTGATCCTGAACGCAGGCCTGGTGTGTTGGATTTCACGCCAGTAAAAAATAATTATTACATTGTTGTGGTTGTTATGGGAGTATGATCGATATTTACACAATGTATCCTAAACACATCTTACTAAAGTTAGTTAAGAACATATAAGACACAGTTTGACCCGTGTAAAACATAATTGCAAAGGCAAATTTGAAAGTTGGAAAAGTCGACATAACAATATTTAATGACAACTATTAATGACGATAATACACATAAAGTGTAAAATGCGGCATTTCCTTTAACACCAATTCCACTCATTCAATTTCATTTTAATGTTTAGATCATTTCCTATTTTTATAGCGTCACTAAGATAAATTAACATCGTTTCTTTGACCAAACGTTAAGGTAGTTTATTTAAAAAATTAAACCGTTTAATGCTACATGTATATGAGTGTTTCAATTTTTTGAAAATGAGTGTTTAATACATAGTCTTTTTTTCAAATGTCCTTACTTCGAATGAGAGGTGTTTGACAGGTCTTAAACAAATGAACAATATGTTATGATGGACGTTCTTACGTCTACCAGTGTTAGTGCTAAAGAAAAAAACCGGTTATATTTTAAAAACATTCCTAAAAAGAAGTTCCAACTTAGGTTCAATTTTCTTTTCTTCAAGACTCATTTCCGCTAGACATCTGTGCATGTTGAAAATGGCATTATACAAGTAATCTGTACATTTGTAAATAATTCAGTCTCCTTTCAAAATGCAAAATCAGCTACCAACCCTAAATCGTCCGTTTTTCGGAAGACTGATTTTTAAGAACAAGGCGGTGATTCGCCTATTTGGTTTTCCCGTGGTGCAAGGGGGCCAAAAACTTAGCGGCTGAACTTGTAGCCCGCTGTCTTAGAGACAAGGGGTAGTATATAAACATTCCTGCAATCTAATTTGGTAATGGTTTCTTCAAGTAGAGTGAGAAGTAAATGACACTTTTGCGTGGTGCTATATTTCCTTGGTGCTTTCACCGTCTATATATTCATAACCAGATGTCTGTTCGTTAGAGAAGTCAGAAGATGAACAATCCCTCTAAATACGATTTCTTTAACAGAATAAGGAAGTATTTTAGATTTTTTTGAGTGAAAAATTCATTTTTCTCATTCAGAATTTGTAAATTTTTTTCAAAAGCCTTCATGGAAAGTATGAGAAGAATCAACACAAGCAAAACGTTGTCTTGCGATTCAAATTTTAGTTTTTCCTTTATTTCGTCTCGTAATTTTACTACAATCCCACCAAAAAACGTCTACCTTCAAAATTTTGGTTTAAATGGAAACCAACACGTGATTTTACTTGTTGATGTACATTTATGAAAAGAGTGAAAAGCAACAACAATAATTAATTTCGCCACGATGTGAATCTGTCATCTTTAGCTACAGTTACATTGTAAGACTATCATTAAATTGACATTCATTCCGATTAAATTCGTTCTCAATTACTTATTCAGTGCTCCATTCATTTCAAACACTCTAACAAATCATAAACGCTCCTATACTATTAAAAGTATCCTCATCGATTATCTCAAAGACCTGAACATGTATCTAAAGAACGATTACGTATGTTTTTTTTAAAGGGTGGTTATTTTACTAAATAAATATCGCTTATCGCGTTTATCGCGAACGCAATTATGTACTTGTATATTGTGTCATCTATCAAAACTCGCCTCGCATACACACTCAAATTTATTCCGAAATCAGTCGTATATCGTTTACTTTATCAATTCACCGAATTCTTAACCTTATGGCACATAAAATGTACTGAAGTTTAGGTTATCAATTGTACGCAATTTTTGTTGGACGTTTACGTTCACCAGTGTTAATACCGCGTAAGAACAATCCTGTCAGTTGTTAATAGGTTTTCAAAACAGAAGTGCTGACTAAGATTCAATTTACTCTTTTTCAAAAATTTTATCCGTCTGCATTTTAAAATTCGAGTGAAACAATGATTCTACATAACTTGTTGAAACGTCAAAGACATCTTTTATGTGCGAAATCATATGCAATTCTGTGATCGGGTGAACGTTTCGCTTGCGTAGAACTACTTCTCAAGCAGAGTGAGTAGTTTGCCCCTTGTTTCCAAATCGTCTATGGGAGGTCACTCATGAAAACTTGGTGAATGGAATTACTGGAATAGTAACCTCCCCTGACACTACTAAAGTATATGAAACAATGGAAATACCTGAATACACAATTAATTATTATCCTTTTAAAGAATTTTTTAAGCAGATTACACCAACATTTTTAATTATGAGATTACGGAAAATCGACTAGCATTATAATAAGAATAATAACCTAGATCATCTAATTGTCTTTTTTTTTTCTTTTTATACCCAAAGGTTCAGACAATCACTCTTTAAACTACACCAGCCATAAAGTAGAAAGTTATTCGACGATATGTTGAGGAATGTATATCCGAAGTAATATGCGAACTTCGGTCAGGTCATTTTCTTTTATAGTAATTTTACATGTAAAATTTCTCTTTTCTCAACAAATGGAAGAATCACTCTAGTATGCCAACAGATACGTCCACCATCAGTACTTTCAGTGCTCTGATTAACAGTAGGCAAGCCGTGGTACTAGTACTTTACATGTATTACGTTTATATTACAAATTGAAATTTGCATTGCTATGTATCAAATACAGTATTGTGACTTGTGATTACAATACATTTGTATGCAATCACGAGTCACAATAGCGAATTCTACTTATAGCTGAATACTTGAAATATGTTCAATCGTTATTAATATATACACCGAGTGTCAGTGTTCTACTAAAATGTCACAACATCAGCTTGTGATGAAAACTTTTTGCGGGTTACGATTGTTATTGTGAGATTCTATTTACCGAATTTATTCATTTGAATTACTAGACAAATTTTTGCTTTTTTTCATCCCTTTCATATTACCGTGAAGTTTATTTATTACTAGGGGAGAGACTTTTACAGGCCAGACTCGCCGTGCAACTAGACTTATGATGTAATTCGATTACACAACCATTCATGGTTCAGGCAATTGTACAATCTGATTTCCCCCACCCCGTATCGTAAGACCACTGTTTCTTTTACTAATGATGCACATCGGATAGAGTCAGAATATAAATTATTTTCTATCTTGACCTGTACAACTCTAATCATAAATCGCCAATGATTAAAACCCTGTAATTACAAGGTTTTGAACAGTTTTGGTATTATGATGAGTGTCGTTAAAGAGTGATTGTTTTATTCCTTATAACAGTTAAAAGAGGAGAAAATAAGAATATAGGTGTTAATCTAATTTTGTAAAGCTAATCAATTCTTTTCATTGTTACAATTAGAATTCTTTCAGTTTTTTTAGATCACTTTATTGCATTGCGACACTTACACGATAGCTGTACGCGATATTCGTATGTATTCCCGTATTTCCATCCACCAAGTTTTCATGAGTGACCTCCTGTTTATCATGATGAAACAAACGGCAAATTACTTACCCCCCTGATATATACCTATGCGAGCGAAACGTTCGCCTGATCTCAAAATTGTATATATTTTCGCATTTCGAAGGCGACCTACCCCTTTTTTTCAAATGATGTAGAATCCTAGTAACACGCCATTTTTTTTTAAAAAAAAAGACACAGTTGTCTGTTAGATACAAGTCTTGAAAAAGAGGGAAAAAAATCAAATGGACATTTCTTTTTTGAAAAGCTATTAACATCTGACTAGATTGTTCACACATACTAAGTAAACGTCGACGAAAAACCGTAATGGTTATTTGGCATCGATGTGTTGTTCAAGGCTTCTTATCCCTTGCAGGCCGAGAAGAAAAACATAAACACCGAGATAGATTAAACACGTGACTTCAAAAAGCAGGTAACCTGCTTGCGATTATTTACAGCATCATCAACATTTGTCTGCTGTCGTACTTAAACTATCATAATTCCAAAATTAATGTCGAAAAGTACTTGCTTTACCTTAAAAATGATAACAAAGCCGTGGCTTCGTTGCCACAAATGGGCACAGATATTTGAAATTATCTTATAACTTTACAAATATCCCAGTGATAACATCCCGTATGATATTATTCATGATATCACATGGATATCATTAGAACAATGACATAATGCGGTTATCTTTAGAAACTTGCATTTCTGTAAAAAAGAAAAACATCGATGAAAACAAGAAAAATGGAATAGAATATGTACTTAGTGTATTATATGAAAAAATATCTAACGAGGTTAGGGGAATTGATAATTATCGAGGCTATTGCCGAGACAATTATCAATTCCCCCAACCTCGTTAGATATATATTTTTTTTCATACGAAACACTTCAGTACGTATTATATATTTATTAATGTACCTTCTGTTTGTTATCCTATCGTTCCATGTTTTAAGAGATTTTCAGATGTCAACAGATTATTCATTCGTGACCCGTTATGCAAAAAGGTCCATCTTGACACATAAAAGAGGAACATTTTAGGGATAACATGTATACCCACAAACTTAACCAGTGGACTTACTGAAGAAATTCTTAGACAACCAAGTAGAATGATGATAAATTCAGAAAATCAGCCATGGTGGAAAAATGTCGAACCTAGGCAGCCTGTGCATTTCGATGTTTCACGTACTATTTTCATGGTGTCTTTTTGTCTGGAGCACACCCTTCCTCAAATTCATGTGGTTATAGATATTGCCTTCGAAAAGATTGGTAGAATATTAAGGCTTTTTTTATACCAGCAGTTTATCTATTTTCACATTTAAATCCTTCGTTATAGTCGGTCGTTTGAGCGAGAACGGTAGCGCATCGGACTCCCAATTTCGATCTATGGGGTTTTAAGGGTTCTGTCTCTTAGAAAAGTTGTCTTTTATCATTTGCATGGCTATTTGTAAACCTATGTTGGATAGCAGATGGAGGCTATAGTGTAGGAAAGGTTGAAATGGTAGCACGGCTGCGAGTAAAGTAATACAAGGAACATATTGCTAGGTGCTCCAGTTGTAGAAATGTGACTGACAAAAAGTTATAAGCATTATTATAGAGCATAATGTTTAGTTTTAAATGAATGGTGTGATTGTCATCTTCAACTATTACAGCATGGATCAGTATTGAAATTCGGTCAATGGTTCTCGTATGTTAGATAAATAAAAAGGATGACTGGCGGTCATGAGCCATGTGAATGAATGAATAAAATGATATTACTTAAGGGGTTGAGAGAGCATCTTAAGAGGTACATGTATAAATCATACAAAATTATTGATTCACGAGTATAACTGAGTATAGAATCAAAGCACTAACAGTACTAATGGTGAACGTTTCTGGTGGTATTTTAGGGTGATTCATTGAATTCGTTGTTAAAAGAGAAATTATACACAATTAGGGATAATTAAAATTCAGCAATTCTCACTTAAAGTTCAAATTTGCTTTAGATATCCAAACTATTTTAAAAAAGAACAATTCAAAAGAACTCAACATTTGGAAGACTATTGGAAACATACTGTGTTTTTTTTTTTTGTTTCCATCCATTAACATTTTCTTTAATTATATTCGTCGTGAAACAACTCGACAGAATTCAACTAAATTATACAGTAATGGTCCTTGGGACATTCTCATTCAGATTTCTCAGTCAAATTCTGATTGGGCTGATACATGTAACATAGGTGCTAAAGACTGTCGCGTCACCAAAAAAAATATATAGAGGATATTTAATGAGTGGTCATTGAATACCGAATTTATTAAACGATTCATCCATCAACTGATAAAAACGAGACTGCACTGAGTTTTTATCTGTTAATAGATGACGAGTTTCATAATTTCGGTATTTGATGAGCACAAATTTTATATTCTATCTATAATATGACCCGAATTTTCGTGATAAAATGAGAAAATTACGATATTTATCGATTCGTGTTATTCCGCGAAACATATAAAGCCGTTCGCAAAATGACGTCAGCAGATCCATGACGTCATTTTCCTAACAAAAACATAACGTTGTTTTTCGTTCTTAGCTCATTTGCATAGTTATTCCACTAGTGAAATAACACCCGTGTAATATCAAAAATATTCAAAGGTGTTGTTTTACTCCAGCGACGTCGGTCATATTATAAATACATCTTGGCCAATGTACTAAGTACACCGTTTTTAGATCTGGACTATTCTCACATACATCATCCGATTTCATTGAAACTTTTACTTAGGCCCTCCCACTTAAATGTCTTTTGGTTATTGCTAATTGTAGCTTGTCAACGTGTTTTCGTTGCTTGTTTACACAGAGGAGCTTGAAAACAGCAATGGCTCACGTGCATGCTGAGTTGTTTTTTCAGTAGTAAAGTTAAATAAGCAATGTGTAATCTGTCGATTTAGAGCCCGGAAACACAAACAAAAATTGTTTAGATACCAATAGAAGACAGAAAAAAGACTACCGATCTGGTCTGAGTTTGCTCCACTTGCTTTTGGGTCGCCAGTCGAAAAGGATCTGTTAAGGTAATAAAGTTATATTTAGCAACGCACAAAGAGTGCATGTCGGCGGACTCTTGCTCACATTCACGAGGAGATAGTCTTCCCAAAGCCATTACGTTTCCGAGATTTTGACTCTCTTGAAATCCTGTGTAGACAACTGACGTACAACCATCGGTATAGAGTTTGCCTGCGAATAACGGTGTCAGCAGCTTGACTCGCCTGTAGGCTCTAAACATAAAAGTTCATTGGCCTCTCGCTAATAGGCAAACAGTGCTCTAGGTTGATCAAGGCGTTGGAGAATCAGATAGTGTATTGTTAGGATTAGGATTACCAGGAACTCGTAATTAGGCGCTCGACACGCCTGCAATATGGCTGTTTACAGTAAATATACCGCTTAACCTCTTAAAAGCAATAGATCGAAAAGCGCTCTGGTAAATGTGAGTGGGTGGGTTAACTGAAATCTTCAAAAGGGATAGTCGTGAAAAACTTTTGGTTATCAGGAAAAGGGTCAAATTCTACCACTCAGTGACTGCTTCATAATTTTACACTGTTGGTTTGTTAATTTTCTTTCGCCCCTGGGTAATTTAAGTGCTTTAAACTGCGACGAATCTGTGAGGTTTGGAAAATTCAGTAAATGTCATCTTGGAAAAGTGGTTATCCTATATATTTCATACAATTTTTATACTCTAGTCCTATTTCTGAAGAAGTAATGTAGAACTTTCCGATCGGTGTAGTTAGAACATTGGGGTAGATGTATATTAAAAAAAACTTCTTCTCTGGAGCTACTGGTCATTACTTAACAAAATATCACATGGCTGATGCTCGGAGCGTGACCTTTCAGAAATCTCCATTAAATTCTGATGGGGCTGATATCATTGGCTCTACGGGCTGTAGCGTAGCCGAAAATGGTCCCAAATGTAGAAATACATGTTTTAAAAATCTTCTTTTCTGAAACTACTGGGCAAAGAATTCAAATTTCACAGGAATGAATCTTTCGGATATGCTACTTACGTTTTCATCGTTAAATTCAGCATATTCATCAAAACAACAGGATAGATTGTGCACACAAGATTTTCGATCAAATCAATGGCAAATAATAAAGATAATTCAAAAATGACTGCAGCTATTATAGGGGGTAAATGTCGCAAGTTTCTGCTCTTTCCCATTGATATTTTAAGAGTTGCACACACACAAATAAACGGACATACAACCTGGGTCATAACACAATGCAACCATTCGGGCGTATAAAATGATATACAATTGTGTTAATCAAATACCAACATTATTAAATACGTAGTTGAAAACAATGAAATAAACAAATTAAGAATGATTAAAAAAAAGAAGAGCTTTCAATGGACTGATTTCTGAATGAATTTGAAAGAGTAGAAGGGGTGAGTTTTGAATAAAATTTTAAGGCCGGTAACACAACAAAGCCGATTGCGATCAGAATGATTTCAAACCGAACGTCTCGCCATTTCATGATGTTCTTAGTGGTAGGTACGTCAGAGACAATCGAGATATTTTAAGGAGGCGTAACAAATAACATTTAAGAATTAATTTGAAGATCGTTTTACATTTTTGACCTTCGCGAAATTTAAAATTCGATGACATTTCAGTTACAAAGAAATCATCCAATAAAGTCCGACGCTAACAATCATCCGAAAAATATTCGTCTTGGTGTCCGATGTACCCCGGCGTTGTTTGTTTTTGTTTTTTTTTAACACTGATTTAGGTTGTCGCCCTTAGATAACAGGCTAGAATCGTCTAAGATATTTTCGTTCCTGGTCTCTGCATTGTCAAACGCCCAAGGAATGGATTTCCATTTTGTTACGATCTCAATATATGTTCATGTACTCGGAAAAAAAGCAAACTGGCAATTCGAAATTATTGAAAAGAAAACCTCCGTGGAATAAATACAGTTAACAACATCGCGATATTGACCAGGTAAATGAATTTGAATGTAAATTGTAATAAATATAATATGGATCGAAATGCATTTATTACTTGAAATGAATATACAGCTAGTTACATCGTGAAATTGACATTCACCTCAATCAAAACCATTCTAAATCGCTCACTCATCGCTCCGTTCATTCATTCCAAACACCCAATCAAACTGTTCAAAAACGCTCAAAATTTTTAAAAAATATAGAATAAACAACGTCATTCAAAATAAATTTTGCTTTAGAAAAATCGCGATTTCACTAACATTATTCAAATTATTAGCGTCTCATAGGTTCTTGAAGAAATATGAAGCCATGTATAAAACTTGAATGTATTTTTTTATTAAAGGGAGGTAATCTATATCGCAAATTTTGTTCATCTTGAACAAAATTTACGATATAGGATTACCTCCCATTAAATTCACTCAAAACTCGCTCCACACACTCGTTCAATTTCATTCCTAAATCATTCCCAAATCATTGATCTTGTCAATTTCACGATGTTGTTAACTGTATGCTGGTCGGCAAGCGGTAAAGTAAGTAAGATCGTGATATTGACAATCATCTCGATCAATCCCAATCAACATCAATCGCTCAGCACTCCAATCAGCCAAAACTCCAACTCCTAAAAAAGCTCCCAAATCGACAATGAATAAATAAATAAATAAATAATAAATGAATAAATAAAAAAGATGAATTCTTCTGAAGCCATCAGCATTTTATTGAAATTTATCATATCATAATACGTCGATTGTTTGGCTGGTGTTGATTTTAAACAGTCTGGTTTGTCCGCGGAGACTCATAATTTAGAGTGTATGTAGATCTTTTTAAGGGGATGTATTGAAACGTCACTAATTCATCCAAATTCGGCGAATCTAACGATATTGTATTATCTACCTTAACTTTCATCCAAAACACGTCCATCGGAATGATTCGATTTTTAAGTCGTAAAAAGATCGTTCACTTTGTCAATTTCACGATGCTTTTAACTGCGCATCTTAATTTGAGTTCAGTTAAGATTTTAAGAAAATAAATCGACGATTTTCAGGTGTTCATTATTGTTATCATGGGTGGCTTGTGAGAAACAAAGTAACAATTTCACTATTTCCCACATAGTTTTCAAACCCCAATTGCTCAATCTTGTTGAAATACAGTTGACAACATCGTGCAATTGACAAGGTGAACGATTTTGAAATGATTAAGGAATGAAATTGAATGAGTGTGGGGAGCGATTTTTTTGCAAATTTTCATAGGAGGTGATCCTATATCGCAAATTTTGTTCAGGATGAACAAAATTTGCGATATTGATTTCCTCCCTTTAATAAAATATGCATACCGGTTTTATAGATAGCTACCTATTTCTTTAAGAACCTATGAGACGCTTACAATTTGAATTATGTCAGTGAAATCGCGATTTTTCTCTTTCAAAATTTATTTTGAATGACGTTGTTGATTCCATATTTTTCAATGGGTTTGAGCGTTTTTGAACGGTTTAATTGAGTGTTAGGAGAGAGTGAATGGAGCGCTGAGCGAGTGATTTAGAATGTCTTGAACGTGATGAATGTCCATTTCACGATGTAATTAACTATACAAAACTCCGATTGGAAATGAATCAGAGATCACGATAATTCTGTTGTTTTATTGATATCTTCTTGTCCTCATTTTTTATGTCCATCGAATTTCCTTTTGTGTTTGCTTGGAACAATAAATAGGGGTAATAAATCAAGCACCTGAAATTTAATGAAAAGTAATTAGAGGATATTGAATGAGTGGTCATTTAATACCGAATTTATTACACGCACCATCTAATAAAAGATAAAAAGGAGGCTTTGTTGAGCTTTTATCTGTTTTGGATGACGAGTTTATAAATCCAGTATTTTCATGAGCATGAATTCGATATTCATTTTAAAGTATGGTCTGATTTTTTGCGATAAATCGAGGCAATCCAAAAGATTGTATAGATTGGTGTTATTCTGCGAAAAGTAGTTTGCGAATTGACCACATCAATAACATTTTTGACGTCATTTCCACAACGAAACTATTACGCTGCTATTCGTTCTTGGCTTATTTGCATTGTCATTCATACAGTAAAATAACTCGTGTAATAACTAAAACATTCAACGGGGTTATTTCATTCCCACGACGTAGGTCATATTATAAAAATGAATAGTTGTACATATATATAGTTAAGAACTTAAAATTTACAGAAATTATCATTCTGAAAAGAATTCGTAATAAATTGAATGAAATGACGAATTTGAATGATAAAAATGGAAGGTAAAAGTAATGGGCAATATTGTTAAAATAGAAAAAAAATCTTACTACTAAACAGGCATCGGTACAGCTAGTATAATCCTAAAATTGGCAAAGTGAATTATTTCGAATGATTGCGGAATGAATTTAAATTAGTGGGATAGGCAACTTTTAACGGATACAACACAAAATAGCTCATTGCGTTCACGATCCACGCAATCAGCGATATCTATCACCCCCTTACAATAATACATGAACGTTCTTTAAATAGATTTTAATACCTTCGCGAACACGTAAGACGCTTCCAACTTAAATCAAGTCAGTGATATAATATTTTTTCGAAGCAATTAGACTATAATTGTTTAGTAGTTTAGCGATGCAGTTAAGTGCATACAGTTAATTACATCGTGAAATTGACATTCACCTCAATCTAAACCATTCTAAATCGATCACACAGCGCTCCGATCATTCAATCCAAACACTAACTCAAACCATTCAAAAACGATCAAACCTATTGAAAAATATAGAATCAACAACATCATTCAAAATGAATTTTGACAGAGAAAAATCGCGATTTCACTGACATAATTCAAATAGTTAGCGCCTCATATGTTCTTGGAGAAATTTGAAGCTGTGCACAGAACTTGTATGCACTTTTTTATTAAAGGGAGGTAATCAATATCGCAAATTTTGTTCATCCCGAACAAAATTTGCAATATAGGATTACCTCCCATTAAATTCACTCAAAACTCGCTCCTCACTCTCATTCAATTTCATTCCTAAATCATTCCAAAATCATTCACCTTGTCAATTTCACGATGTTATTAACTGTAATGAAATTGACACGATGAGTGATTTTTGACAAATTTTGGAATGAAATTAGATGAACAAATAGAATAAATATATTTGATAAACAAAATTAGTAATATGTATTACCTCCCTTAAATAACATATGCATACAAGTTCTATAAATAGTTTCCTACTTCTTCAATAACCAAACAGACACTTACCATTTCAATTATATCCACAGAATCCCTTATTCTTTTAGCTATATTCATTTTTATTGTAGTTGTTAACTATTTCTTTTTAGTCATTTTGATCGTTTTTGAATGGTTTGAGTGAGTTTTTGGAATGAATGAATGGAAGGATGAGAGAACGGTTTTGGTAGAGATGAATGTCAATTTCGCTGTGTTACTAACTGTATTGGAGCCTTTTTAAATGGTTTGAAAATTTCCGTAGCGGGCTGGACCGAACCAGTCCTGAAAAGAATTCTTTCCTCTTGGATAACAATACAGCTAGTTTCATCGGGAAATTGACATTCACCTCAATCAAAACCATTCTAAATCGCTCACTCAGCGCTCCATTCATTCATTCCAAACACTCCATTTTTTCATTCCAAACACCCATTTAAAAACGGTCAAACCCATCTAAAAATATAGAATAACCAACGTCATTCAAAATAAATTTTGCTTGAGAAAAATCGCGATTTCACTAACATTATTCAAATTATTAGCGTCTCATAGGTTCTTGAAGAAATAAGAAGCCATGTATAAAACTTGAATGTATTTTTTATTAAAGGGGGGTAATCTATATCGCAAATTTTGTTCATCTTGAACAAAATTTACGATATAGGATTACGTCCCCTTAAATTCACTCAAAACTCGCTCCACACACTCGTTCAATTTCATTCCTAAATCATTCCCAAATCATTCATCTTGTCAATTTCACGATGTTGTTAACTGTAACATCTCAGTTAAAAAACATCGTGATATTGACAAGGTGAATGATTTTGGAATAAAATCGATAAAGTGTGATGAGCGAGCTTCGAGTGAAATTTAAGGTAGATATTCCAATATCGCTGATTTTGTTTGAGATCAACATGATAAGGGATATTTATTACATCCCTTTAATGAAATATACACGTTCTATTAATAGCTTTCTGTCTTCACAAACCAACCAGACGCTTACAAAATATAATTAAGCCAGTGATATCCTGGATCTTTCGAGTCATTAATATTTTGAATGAAGTAATTGATCCTTTATCTATCTTATATATAGTATTTTATAGCGTTTTTAATGGTTGGAGAGTGTTTGAAATTGAACAATGGAGCGCTGAGTGAGCATATTAGAATGGTTTTGATCGGAATTTGAGTCAAGTTCACAATCTTACTAACTGTACTCACAAAAAAGACCACTTTTCACTGAGCCAAAGAAAATATCCCTTTACGCAATTGTCAGACGTTGTAATTCAACCTCGTTAGAGTTAAGAAAATCGTGATATGGACAAGCTAAATGGTCATCGATTGATTTCGGAATAAATTGAAAGAGTGTTTGAGTTTTGAATGAAATTAAAGGAAGACATTCTAATATCGCTTATTTTGTTCAAAATGAACAATATCATCCACCTTATTGATTTCACGATATTCTTACAGAAAGAGAAACCGTAAAATTATAAAGTAAATGATTTTGAATGATTTCGGAATGAAGTCTAATGAGTCAGAAGGTGAGTTTTGAAATATTGGTATAATTCGATCGGTTTGTATAATTTGCAGGTCGACTTGAACGATTTCGGGGTGGGTTTTTACGAGGTTGGGAGAATTGATCATTGTCGAGGCTCTGCCGAGACAATTATCAATTCTCACAATCGAGTTTGATATTTTTCTTACAATACACTAAGTACGTATTATATTTGTCTTATAACCTCTATTTGCCTTGTTTTCGTCGATGTTTCTAGCTGAAATGCAAGTTTCTAAAAATAACCGCATTATATCATTGTTCTAAAAATATCTATGTGATATCAAAAATATCATACGGGATGTTATCACACGAATATTTGTATAGTTATAAGATAAAGAATGATTTTGATCAAGGTGGTTGAACTGTATCACTTACTTGCAACAATCTCCAACTGGGACACAGTAACCTTTAAATATCTGTATTTTGCAAGGCCAGCCTTTTGGACAGCCTCGAGGACAGCACGAACATTCCATATTCGTTATTACTAGGTACCAGAGGACAATTAGCAAGATCTGATGGCGGGTCATTCTTGGGTGGCAAATATACATCCGGAAAATCTGAAAAAGATGCAGAGTGGACTGTATTTCCTTAATTAATTGTTTGTTGAAGGTCAATGACCTACATGTCCGTAAATACTAGGTACAGTTAACAACATCGTGAAATTGACAAGATGAATGATTTGGGAATGATTTAGGAATGAAATTGAACGAGTGTGTGGAGCGAGTTTTGAGTGAATTTAATGGGAGGTAATCCTATATCGTAAATTTTGTTTAAGATGAACAAAATTTGCGATATAGATTACCTCCCTTTAATAAAAAAAACATTCAAGTTTTATACATGGCTTCCTATTTCTTCAAGAACCTATGAATAATAGTTTGAATAATGTTAGTGAAATCGCGTTTTTTTTCTCAAGCAAAATTTATTTTGAATGACGTTGTTGATTCTATATTTTTCAATGGGTTTGAACGTTTTTGAATGATTTGAATGAATGTTTGGAATGAATGATTGGAGCACTGAGTGAGCGATCTAGAACGGTGAATGTCAATTTCACGATGTAACTAGCTGTACATGAACTCTAGAAATAAGACTTGGTAGCAAGGCATTCTTGGGAGCCATAAAGCTGTTTGATACATATATAATACATACTTAGTGTTTTGTATGAGAAAAAATATCTAACGAGGTTGGGAGAATTGAAAATTGTCGAGGCTATGCCGAGACAATTATCGATTCTAACAACCGAATTAGATATTTTTTCACACAATACACTAAGTATGTATTATATTTATCTTATAACCTCTTTTTGTCTTTTTTTTTCGTCGATGTTTCTAACAGAAATTCAAGTTCCTAACAATAACCGCATCATATCATTGTTCTAAAAATAACTATGTGATATCATAGAAAATATCATACGGGATGTTATCACACAGATATTTGTATTGTTATAAGATAAATATCTTAATATAATGACCCGACCTGAAACAAACACTTTTAATAGTTTTAATATTACACGGGTGTTATTATACTAGTGGCATAACTATGCAAATGAGCTAAGAACGAATAGCAACTTTATTATTTTTCGTTTTGAAATGACGTCATATAATGCATTTGATGGCGTCACTTCGCAAACGGCATTATATGTTTCGCTGAATAACTAGAATCGATAAATACATGTATCTGAAATTTCTTTGTTTTATCACAAAAATAAATTATATTATAAATAGAATATTAAGTTTGTGCTCACTAAAAGATCGAATTAATCAAACTCGTCATCTGCAACAGATAAAAACTCGGCGCAGCCTCGTTTTAATCTTTTAATGGATGACTCGTTTAATAAAATCTAAATTCAATGACCACCTATTCAATATCCCCCCAAAAATTGTTTGTATAAAATGTTGTATTTTTGTCCATCTATCCATATTTATATATATATGATCACATCGATTTAATTGTGTTGTCTGTCTGGCTGGCTTGCTTTTAAAGTATCTGATAGTCCGTGAACACACAAAAAGAGAAAATTACGTTGACTTTTTAAAGGAAGAGTAGAATATCGTAAACCTCTTCAATTATCGTTTTTAACTGCAGTTGTTCTTTTATACATATTCATGTACAATTAACAGCCTCGTGATTACAATTGCCACGGTGAATGATTTCGGAACGATTTCAGATTGGAATTGTATCATTGAGAGGGTCGCGTGTGGTGTGCGATTTGTAGAATTAACATGATATCGCTAATTATGCCCAATTGAACGAGATTTATGGTATTATATGTTCTTCCTTTCAAAAGTCAACATAGTTTTATCCTTTAGTGTGTTCTAGTACCAGGTACTTTAAAAGCAAACCAGCCATTTAACACAGTTAATTTGATGATATCATTCAACTCTCGTTTAAACGACATTAAATACAGTGCCTTTTTTACTTACCGACACAATTTAGTGGGTAACGGATTTACACAGCTCATATTTCATTCGTTATAAAATCAATCTCGCTTTCCGACACCGACATTGTTTTTCAGCGAACGAAAGTACAAATTCCCCTTTAAACCTCATTCATAACAATGACATAACAATCAAAGCCAAGATAAATAATTATACAGAACTATAGATGCATCTTTAAATTTGTTGATAATTGACAAGTCTTTCAGTATAAAATGTGCAAAAATGTTTGATATGCAAACGGTTGTCATGTTTGATTAGGGCCTTTGACACATTTAGCTTTTCTACACACCTATTTCACACAAATTTAACAATGGTTTTATTTTTGTTTTCACTGTCTTGATACACAGAAAAAGTGAACTTAGTTTGAAAATAGTACAAAAAGACAAAGATAGATTAATTTCAAAAAAGGACCAAATACATTAGCCAATGAAACTGAAAAATATGTTTCTTTTACTTTCTATAAATGCAGTACATACAGTATATTGAATAAGTGGCTACTGCTGCTTTCGGCGAGCCTGCAATAGTAGATTTTATTGGCTCATTCATTACACCAACTTTTTCATTACAACAACATATTTTCTGGAAACAAACGTGGTCGTTGTAACGAGAGTTGACTTTATATGAATATGGATTGATTGATTGATGAATGAATGGATTGACGGACGGATGATGGATGTCTTCCATTAATGACGCATAATTTTTACATTCCAATTATTTCACATTCCTGCATAATGAAGAGACAAAGATCAGCCTGGGAATTCGCAAAGTCTGATAAGTGTCTTTATTACAGTATAGATAGGGATATACCTATAACACCTATTAAAAAAAATATTTAAGGTAAAATACCCCCCTCCCCCCGAAAAAAAAAACAAATAAATAAATAAAATCAGATCGATGTCGCAGGGATAAATCTGGGTCATAATACCATGTGAAAACATATCCCATTCAGCCGAGTCTTATGAGATATTAAGACATTTTCGAGAGAAATTTATATAAATAAATGGATGCCTCAGCGCAAAACAGTTGCAAAATTATACAAATGAGTTGTCTTACTAAGGTGAGCGATAAAGGACCAGCATCGGTTTATTTAGTTTACTAGCGTTTGTTGATGACGTATAAATTTTGTCATGTTTGATGATGACGTTTAAATTTCGTCATTGATTACGTCATAGCAGTTATGTAGGCACGTTCGACAATTCAGTATTACTTCGACGATGACGTATTAAAGGAAATGGTTTGTTGTATCAATATGCAACGATTTCTTCCGACACGGGGATCATATTTGGGTGAGGTATTGAGAGATTCTCTCATTTTTCTACCAGAAATCTCATTTGAACTGGCTAAATAAGAGAAAAAATTCAAAGCAACATGTTTTGCGTGTCGAATCAGACTGGAGAAATAAGTCTATCGTAACAGATTAAACAGTATCAATCCTGCCAAGACAGCATGGAATATAAATCAATTAAATGTAAATATGTTAAAATAAGAGAAAAAAAATACCCCATTAAAATGGCCTTATTCTCTTCTCTCTCCACTTAAAATCCACATGACGATAAGATTAGAACTTAGTTTTGCACTCAAATATACGCAATGACTCATCATGCAAAAAAGAACAATAGAGGACATGCAAAAATATAAATCCTGCCCTCAATTCAGGGTGACAAAAATATAATACAGACTTAGTGTTTTATGTGAGAAAATATCTTACGAGGCTGGGAGAATTGATAATTGCCGATTCACTTATCAATTTCAAGAACCGAGTTTGATATTTGTTCATACAATACACTAAGTATATATTATATTTACCTATATTTGCCTTGTTTTTGTTAAAAATGTTTATAACAGAAATGCTAGTTAATAAATATAACCGCATTATGTGGTTTTTGTAAACATATCCTTGTGATATAAAAATATCATATTGGATGTTATCACACAGGTATTTGTATAATTATAAGATAAAACTTCATCCTGAACACAGGACTGTGCGGACTCCACAGCTCAATATTTTATTTGGGCTGATAGAAATCAGACTTTGAAATGATCTTCAAAATATCTTTTTTTTCTAACTAGAATGTGGGGTTGTACACTGCGTAATCATATTTCATTTTCTAACATTAGTTGGGAAGTTCAATATATAGGTTTTTCGTAACAAGGATCATGGGAAAAGATGTGCCATTTGAAAGCCAGAACATTGCACGAACTACCTATAACATTCTCTTTTACGCCCTTACAATTTTTCACGTTTGAGTGAGCGCCCAAGGGTCGATTTTGACTGTATAGACAATATGGCATTTTATCACCCAATCAACTTATTGATATGTAGTTGTCGTTAAAGCAAGTCTGTGTGCTTGACTTTCCTTGTCAACCATGAGGAGGAGAAGTATGTTTTCATTTGGTATTTAAATGGCTAATAGGACAAGGTCATACTTTTGACTCAGAATCGTTTTGATAGGACTAAGCGTCAGTTTTACAATGTTTTTAACTGAATGTGTTCGACGCTGTTGAAACTGTGGTTCCGTCGTTGAGGTAATTCCCCCCCCCCCCCCTGTCTGTTTTCCCGTGTCAAGTCTAACGTTAAAGTGTGTTGGAAATAAGTCAACGATGCTCTTTTAATACTTTGTCTCCGTGTATATATATAATACATACTTAGTGTATTATATGAAAAAAATATCTAACGAGGTTGGGAGAATTGATATTTGTCGAGGCTCTGCCGAGTCACAACCGAGTTAGATATTTTTTTCATACAATACACTAAGAGCGTATTATATTCATCTTATAACCTTTATATGTCTTGTTTTCGTCGATTTTTCTAACTGAAATGCAAGTTTCTAAAAATAACCGCATTATATCATTGTTCTAAAAATAACTAAGTGATAACATAAACAAATATCATATGGGGTGTTATCATACGGATAGTTGTATAGTTATAAGATGAAAAAAGATACATGAAATGTTAACATCTTAAAATAGATAAGGGAAATTTATATGGGAGACCACTCTCACCACTGTCCTGCATAGCTTCTTTGGTTTTAATACCATGTCTGACAACTGCGTCAGGGAAGATCTTCTTTGGCTCAGTGGTTAGCATAATGGACTTATTAACCACTAATTTAATATTACTTGTCCGCATGGGTTTGACACCGGTTTTCGTCAGTAATTTTCAGCTATGCTTTCAGCAAAGTAGCAGCCATTTTGTTTGTAATAGGAATGTTTTGGGACGAAATTGAAGTGGGACGAGTTGTTTTTTGAATCGTATGAATGTTCTTGATGAGGCTTGATCAATATTTTATCGTACAATGAAAGCTGTAGTGACCTTAGATTACCTTCCTGAGAGAAATGATATCAGAAACAATTCTTATTTTCATTATCTGTTTTGCCTGAATTTTTTTGCTCTTAACGGTTTCATAAAATGTAAGCATATTTTATAGACTAAAATGATAGTGTCTTAAAATATTGTAATCTAGTCTTGGCTGCTTAAAACTATATTGACTCCCAAACACGGCCAGATAACAATATTCTTAGTTTAAAAACATATACTTATCTGAACATCTATATCGGTATGACAAGATTCATGTAATGTCAGGTAACGATGTTATAAGCTGGAGCAACTTGTTTTCTTTTTAAGAGAACGACAAACAAATAACAATGGAGTACTTTAATTTTGGTAATCATGCTGACGCGTGTTTGCATGCGCCCACCTAAGGTGAATGTAACCACCTGTTTATCTTTCCGCACAACATTACAACGGGATGCCAATATAGTTTTATATGCGTACATGTCCGTATTCCACGAGATATTGAGCGACCTACAGAGCTCAATACCAAAATATATCACATAATTGGAAGATAACTTAAATATGTATACGAATTTCCTTAGCTATATTTGTGAGCTTTATTTTAAATTAATCAAACGCGAATCTATTTTGCATTAAAATTTATCGAATGGGGGTATCAAACTTATGACCAATAAGATACGACCCCGGAAAGTCGTCTTGTCTACAAACAAGAGGACCATGGTTGCCTTTGATAACTCACCTGAGCCATATGTCTATTTCATTTAAACAGACTTTGAACGGATGATGAGAATAATGACAAAGAAAAAACATTAAAAAAACAAACAAAAAACCAAAAACAATTCTACAAACCAAGAAAGTTCCTTTTGGCAGATTTTCGTGCGCATACCTTTTTTTCTAAGATTTGACTCCGTGACCTGGTTTTAAACTCTAGTTAACCCCATTTCTGACTCATCCGAGATTTCATCAAAAGAATTTGTCTGCTCGTTTTCATGTTAATCGGATTAAAAGTATGGACTCTAGAGTACATTCAAGGTAAACGCGGACGACGAACATCCACCTAACCACTAAAGCTGACAATGACTACACGAGAAAATGCTAACAAATTATATCAGGGTCGATAAATGTAGTTTAATGAATGGAGCAACATTGAGTTTCCGAAGCTGTCGACAGAATGGAGAAAGGCAATGTGTAGTTCAAAGATATAGTGTTGAAGCTTCGGAGATTATAAGTGTAAAATTTTAAGTGTGAAATTAGCAATGGCTTTGTTGGATGAACCCCAATTGACTATTAAAGAACCATACGGTACAGGTGGCTAGGCATAAAGAAAGCTATTGAAGCTGTCTTTGACTTTTATAGTTCAGTCTCGGAAACCCTCTCATCATAGCCAGTAATAATGAGCCCAAGTCAAAAGGATTGTGTAAATATTTTTTGTCTCATAAAACTGCACCCCCCTTAGCTTCATGCTTCATGTGCATACCGTACTAAGCATACTATGCTGTAAGTTGCAACAAGATATTTAGTGATGTGCGTCCAGAAATTGAAAGCACAATCGGTTAATTCGATTTTTTGACTACAAGAGATGACAATGGATTTGCAATTATTAAGTCATCAATCAGAATTGACAATGATAAGGCATTTAACCAAAATCAGGAGCTAAAACAATATAAGTCACTCATCATAAGTCACTGATGGCTAGTTTGAGTCGATGCGAAAAAGTACTTATTGAATCTTAATAAAGAAAGGGATTCCAAAATATGATACTAAAATAATGTCTAAGTTTGAGTAAAGTATAGAACACTGTATTGTGATTGTGACTCCTACAAATGAGATTGGTGAAGCTCTAGATGTTATGGTCAACCACTGTGGCACACAGAGAAGTGTGAAATATGAAGAAGGTGATTATGAAACTGGTGTTATTCAACATGAGAAAGTAATTTGTATACTGATAGATGAGACTAAAATAAGGAATGAGTGGGCTTGAGCTAGTGATATGATAAAGGGGTCTTTTGCAGCAATACATTGAGATGTTTGATTTATTCAAACTTAAACAAGACATTTGCCATTTCCAAAATATTCAGAAAATTTGTTGCCCTGAACATCCGTGTAAAATTTATGTGTTTTTTTTATTCAGGTCTTCACTAGGGAATAAAGCTATAGGAGCCCTCTTAAGAGTCATTTTATATAGACCCAAGGCAGATTATTTTGACAGTGTCATGTGAACCATACAGTGGTTGTTCAAATCAAAACAGAAAATTAGGCTGATGGCTGGATATACGCCTACTCACTAAAAGCAAGCAAAATCTGTGATAAGACCACGGCTACCTGTAGTACCAATGATTTGATAACGTGTTCTTCAACAATAAGTAACCGGATCATCCAGCTAACCTTTGTGTTAAACCAGCTTCACCACCGTGATTTCTCATATCGCATCCATTTTTAATTTGTATAAATCTTTTCCGATATCCTGAAGATGAATAATTAGTGGTAATAGAAAGACATAAATATAAATTTAACTAACAATCTGTCTTATATGCCACAGTTTCAGATAAAGATGTATACCATCTACAATGAAAGATCATGTCATCATTTTTATAAAGTTTTGTGTTCGGTTTTAAAATGCCGAAAACACTAAGATCAACACTTCACTCTTTAAATAAAATTTCATTGTGGGATTTTTCACGTGAACAGATCAGTTAAAACACGAAATCACACGCCCAAAAAAAAGAAATAATGAGATCAATCAGCAGCAGCGCAACAACATATTGATATACTCCATATGACGTTAAACTATCGGTCCAAATGATTGTCCGTATTATTCCTGGCCTGGTTATTAGCAAGCTGAAAAATATCAAAATGTGTCAAAATGGAGCATCTACAAACTAAGATGGCTGCAAGAAAAAAAGGTCATATTATTAGTTAAAGGGTTTCTTGTTGGGGTATACGACGAGTTATTCCCGGTTGAAAAAAAAGGATGTCACCCAGCTGAGCCGTAGGCGAGGGTTGACATTTTTCACTGCCGGAAATAAATCGTTACATACCTAGACAAGAAAACCGTAGTCAAGGTTTTTTGGTCTAAATAACCGTCTTTGTACAAAGTGACGTCATATATAGTTGTGACGTCACATCACTACACTCCGCGATGTTATGATATGAAAGCGGTTCTTGGCTGAACCTGCAAAAAGTTGGCACTTTTAATAGACAGATTCGTCTATCTATATCATTTTTTTTCATTTTTAACTGACATGCTTTTTTACTGTAGCCTAATGTGTATATTCGGGTCGTGTTATCAGCGAAACGAGAGAATGATGGCTGCCATTACCGTTTTGATTTTTGTCTATGTTCACGGCGAGGCGCCTTAAGAAAACATTAGAAGTTAAAAGAGAGCTGTCAGGTCAGCAATAAACAATGAAAATGCTAAAACTTTCTTTGCAGTACAATAAAATTCCCCTATGAGTTTCCGCTGTTATACAAAGTACAACACATTTGGATGATGCTAGTATTCATAAGTAAATGAGGTTAGAACACAACTTTTCTGTAAGAAAAAAACCTTGTAAATAGTCCTTTTACTTTCGGGTGTTTTTTTTTGGCGTTGTACAGAAATCGTCATCATCTGACCATTCCAATTCACTGGTTAGACGAAAATTCACGATTTTTTTTCTTCCTTTTACCTTTTCTTATTTTAATCCACATCTGTTTTGATTTTCATAAACCTGTTGGTTGACAAACATTGTCAGTTTTATGGTGCTTTTGTAGGTTCACGAGAACATGGCGGCACAGGCAGAACCGGCACATGCATTTCAATTAGTGTTGTTTTCCGCTCCATCCTCTGATTGGAAAGATTCAGTATCAGGTTATTGAATATCTTCATTTTTAGGCTCTGTCTCCGATTCCGTATCTGGAATACATTTGTTTAAATCATATTTCAACAAAAATTTAAAGGAAGTAGCGAGAAAACTCTTTGGCATACAAGTATGACAAAACATTTGTAACCCTTGTCAAACTGACAATACTTCTTGCTAAATAAGTAGAATTAAAGTAATTAAAGCACTGAGTACACTAATTGTTTTTCTTTTGTAAATTTGATTGTTAAGCTTTCCTGGCTTTTTGAAGGCAAAACTCAGTTTTAACAGAGATCAGACTGTAAACTGATCTATGTCTATTCCTCCTGGTAAAGTAGAAATATCTGGGATCAGCATTACAAAGGTTAACCAATAAGAGAAAGCATTAATTTTTTAAAAACTAAAATATTCATTTTCATTGTATTTTCTGATGAACACAGTTTGTATAAAATTGTTTCACTGTTCACGCCTTCAGAAATAGGTGAGTGATAATAATCTAAAACTGTTAGTTGTAACCAAACCCTATGTTGTCGGATGTCATGATCACATGACGATTCCCTTGAGTACAGTGTCCAATGACATTTCATTATATTTAAATTACCTGGTTCAGTGTTGTCTGACGGAGCTGGCTGAAAGTCATCCCTTTGGAACAAAGGTGTTGTGTATGTTTACTATGGGTCTAGTGGATATACGATATTGATGAATTTAAAGAAGGAATACACATTACTTTTTGCAACGCTTCGCCACATTACTTCAGCAATATGGGACTCACTCTGTAAGGGTACTACAGTACCAGACATTCGCCTGTGATAAAAGAAGAAATTAGATAATGCCTGGTTACTAGAGGGGCCTGCTATAGAACAGCACAAATTATTCCAGCATATTAAAACTGAAATGAATAAAAGAATGCTGTGATTGTCTTTGCCATATACGCGCCGAGGACAAACATTGTCAGAGTATAGATGGAAATTGTCATCACAAGGCCAGGGCTCGTGCTAGTGGTTTAAATTGAGGAGTCATTGACTCGTAAACCATGAAAATCTGGGGGTCAAAACTAATTCTAAATGCTTCAAAAACAACAAAAAGGGCAAATTATGACTTGAATATTTCTGGCTTCAGGGCGAATTGACATATTTTTGTAATTTTACTAAGAGGAAAATTAATAAGTAGAATTCTAAAAAGTATATAAGATACATCTTTTGAAAATAAAAGTAATTAAACCAAGTTTTGACACTTCGATTTTTCCCTCTGGTGGGTCAAATTTCAAAAGGGCAAAATAGGATATTTTCAAATTTTTGAGAATCAAAACCCTGGTTAAAGGGTAAAACACGAGCCCTGGTAGGTATTCCAATTTTTAAACTTTAAAATCTATGAATGATATAGAAAAGACAATATTTGGGGGAAAAAAAGAAACATACCTGAAATAATCTTTTGCGTGTTTGCAGGCTCCTTCAATCATGTTTGTATTGACACTAATTATTTCCCCTGCGGTAATGTTTTTTTTAAAGTCGGCTTTAAATGTTTATTTGTGTAGCACTGTGAATGGTTATACCAGAGTTCGTTAAGTGGGCAATAAGCCGGCCAGCCATCACTAAAAATGGTTGAGCCTTGTTTTACACGTCTTTGTATAAGGGACAATAATGTCGTAGCTTTCCCGTCATGAACAGGGTAAAAAATGATGGTACATGTATTGGTAGATTTCTGTATCATACCAAAGACCGAGCCTTTGAGTCCTTTACTTGGATCTCCTTTTTGGTACTTGATTTTACGTCCTAATAGGCCAATTTCAGCAGTTAGTATTTTATTTTTCAATTTTCTGTGGAAGTACTCCATCATCAATTCCCAAATGAAACTGTGCCAGTCAACATCAGTGCTATCATAAGAAGTATTTCTGGAGTTGGTCAATCTTCTGCAGTTAGGTGGAGATTCGTCTGCTTATAGGTGACCCTCTTCTTAAATTGATAAAGAAATTTTAATCATTTACCCCGAAATATGGGCTAGGCATCTTTTCATAATAAAATTTCTAAATTTCTTCTCATCCTAAATCATTGGGCCGATTTCAATGAAACTTGGCATGAATGTTCCTTGGATGACTCTATACTTATACTTGTTCAAGAAATTCCGATTGACCCCCCAAATATGGGCGTGGCAGGGCAGGGCATTTTTCATTTCGTTAAAACTTTAATCTTGGTATGAACGTATTTAGGTGACCCTTTAATTAAATTTTTCAAGAAATTTTGATTGATCCCAAATATGGCAGAGTGGAGCATTTTTCACGTTAAAATCTGTAAAAATCTTCTCCCAAACCATTGGCTGATTTCAATCAAGTGTCTTGGGTGACCATTAACCTTTATGTTCAAAAAAATTTTGACTGATCCCAAACTATGGGCGTGGCATCTTTTCAAAATAAATCTTTAAAATTCTTCTCATCCCAAACCATTGGGCCGATTTCAATGAAACTTGGCATGGATGATCCTTGATCCCCCAAATATGGGCGTGGCAGGGCGAAAGTCAGGGTTATTAAAGCAATTGGAGCGAAAGAGGCCCAAGAGGGCCTCTTGTTAATTTATATGGTCCCCCAAACTAATAGTATATAGTATAATCGAGCGAAGCTGTTCGCATAATTGGCTGACTGTCCTGATCAGCGTGTTTTCTTTTTTACGAAGTTACGAAGTGAATGGCAGTCTGCGAGCAAAGCTGTTCGATATTTATGTTTAAAAGCGACACTAGGCTGACTGTCCTGGTCATCGTAGTTTATACGGCATGAATTAAAATTTCTAGTATGTAAATATATATATTTGTTCATCTTCAATTGCTACCCATATATAATTCTCCCCGGGAGCTAAAGCGGAAATAATCTAATAACGGCATGAAGAAAATATTGAACGTCGTGATATTGGATACTCGTGATTCGAACAAAAGTTATCTTTTGGATCCATTAGGAGTATTTTCACTTGAAACAAACGTACCATTGTGTCATTTGATTTTTTAAAAACATAATTGACAACATAGAAAACGTTTAGCCCCCCCCCCCCCCCCCCCCCCCGGGGGGCTAAAGCAGGAGATTGCATTTTTCGAATTTAAATTGCCATACCGAAGCGTTCTGTTTTATAGAATTAACAACAACGTCATAGTTTATAACATTTTCGATAGACTATTTTAGCTCTTATCGATACCTATGAAACATTTATAAAAAAGCTAGTATTTCTGGTATCTTGTACCAGTGTTCTTTTTTTCGCTTCCTTGTCACATATTCAAATTAAAATGGGGAGCATCCTACAGCCTTGTTATGTAACGAGTTTTTAACCACTGAAATATCAATATAATTTTTAGCATCAGAAACACTCCATTGAAGACTAAAACTGCGCCATGTACATTGGCTGATCAATGTTTTAACAATGACTTTAAATATTCATAGAAACGACGTTGCGCTAGCGTATTTTCGAAGTGGTGATGAACGCAGACAGAGAGATGTGATTTTTTACGCCCAGGCTCCGAGGATGCTCTGTCGGATAAAGTAAAGAATAGACACTTGGTTGTAGTAGATTAGCGTGTAAGAAAATTAATTTCAAACATGCCATCCACAGTTTTCTACTTATTATCAGCAAAATACTTAGGTGGCTGTCTTAGAAACTTACTTGATTAGATAAATCCTTCTTTGATATCCTCATGCTCATTTTCATTAAGGTTTTCGTCACAATCAATGTCAGAGTCACCGATTGCACTCATTGCAATCCCTTTAAACAGTGTCAGAATTATTCTTGTCCTTTACTTGGAAATCTATGAATTACATCTATTTAGTTTTTTTCATGAAAGGAGGCTAACTTTCTTGGTTGGCAGCCGTTCAAAGGAAAATTTCTGTAAGTGTTTAAAAATTCCTATAAGTTTCTGTTTCAATGTTTCTTTCTTCATGAGGTCAGCACTTTGAACTGGAAGGACCAATGCTTTATTTTGATTAAAACAAAAAGGGAAAAAATCATAAAATATTTCAGTTTCCTTTATTAATCAGAATTTTATCATATTTCTTGATTGTGAAAATGAATGTTTATGGAAAAAATGCGAGTTACACATGCTTGAATAGCAGTATCTGCGTTGTAAAAAAGTTTTGAAGAAAAATATAATCTACATTCATGTAAATTATACCCTGGGCTATTAACTTTCTATTATTAAAATAGTAAATCATATGTGATATAGTACCTTATGACGGAAAGGGAACTTTGTTACAGGTAATCGTCTACCTTAATACAATAGAGTTGTATCCAATTTCTTACTGTATTCTGTGTTACTAGGATGTGATAAATTTAAGACTAGAAAACTTAAACGTTTTCAGACCAGTCAAATTCAAAGGAATAGTCAAATCCCTGAAACACATTTGAATTTTAATCTGGTGTGAATATTGATGAATTATGAATAATTATAAAACAAAAAATTTGATCCTGCTTTATTTGAGTAATGGGAGTGCAGTACGTTATGACATTACAACAATGCATAAAGTAAAAGTCTTATGCTACATGTACTAACGCTACCTAGTACCACCCCCTAAGAACTGTTACAATGGAAAAATACCTCTGCATGAATATGTGTTACGGATTTGCAATGAAAACACAGTCACAATTTCTGTACTTACGGAAATTAAAAACTCTACGCCTTTCAAAATAATATGTGATCTTTATATATCGAATGAAAAAAAGACAAATGTAACTTATACAGTCTGATACTCCGCATAATCATTTACTTTCATATCTTATCCTGCAAATAAGTAGAACTTTGAATATTAAAGGAAAATTAGAAGTACCGTGTGTCAATTTCCAAAGTAAAGGCAATAAAACCTTTTAGATTGCGTTTCCTATTGGAAATTCATGCAATCTCAAACAATAATTCCAACTGATTGAATGGATAATAGTTTTCCTCTCTATTATCCTAACAAAAATAAAAAGAAAATCGAAAAAATATAATATGTGTTATGGTGCATGACAGAGAGTGTTACTGTATTGTAACTACATTGAGGTTACAGATATCTTGTGAAATACATTTCTTTGTTTTATCTATTTGAATGGGATTTATAAGCTATTCTAGCTATGATTTCCCGTCAGTCTATCATTCCACTCGTCTATTAACTTACACTAATTTTCCCAAAAGAGACCACAATCTCTATCCGATTTACCTTAAACTTTCACATAATGATTATACAAACATCAGAATATATTTGTTCGAAATTAGTTCAAAAAGCATCAAAGGGAAAGGGGCATTCAGGAAATTTAATTAAAATATACTCGTTATATCATTAGAGTCCAGTGCTTTCGTCCAATTTGTTTCATGCTTTCACAGAATGATTGAAGCAATATAAGAATTGGTCCTTTTGAAGTTATGCAAGGTCCGTAAAGTACCACAAGAAAATTTACATTTTGGGAATTGATTTAAAATAATCTCTGCTATCGCAATAGGGTCCAAAGTTTGAATATAGTTTGCTACAAACGCTAAATAAAGATTTTACCAATGAAATCATTATTCCTTTTGAAAGTAGGTCAGGGCGGTGAAGTATTAATGAAAAAGGGACATTATGATAATCGGTGAAATTATCCAAACCCTTGCTATTTAATTGACTTTGATAGATGGTTTTCCCTTAATTACTTTCAAATAACACGTGACTATATCTTATACAGCCATTGGCTTTACACCCTGCAAAAACTTGAAGAAATGATTCTTGAACGTTCTAGAGCAATTAATGTCAGTTAGAGTTCAGTACTGGTTCAATATCCAGTGTCCATTTTCAGTCAAAATGCGAAACAGGACCTTTTTGTGCTTAGATTTATATTTTCAAATAATTTCAATTCAGGGTTATATTTTCCTTAGAATTTCAAAAGCAACTCAACAACACACTTGGCTGATTGAACCCATTCGTAAACAGGTCTAGGTATAAAATAAGCACCACGACCCCATTTATTTTATTTTTAAAAACAGCAAATGTAGATTTATTTGAACAAAAGTTTCATATTGGAGGAATGATGAGCGAAGAATCGTAACACCGTCATTTGTAGAAGAGATTAAAACCGATGACTTTGAGAATTTTCAATCCATTTCGATTTGGGGATTTTAAGCTTACATTTTCTTGACAAGATTTATTTCATTTAAAACGGGTGAAAGTTTTACGATGTCGATTAGACTACAATGTATAGGCATTCGTTTATTCAATATTTGCGAGCGCTTTCTTTTCCTGAAAGTAACGCAGATATAATTGAAAAGAAGAAAGGTATGCTGTTTTTCTTAAATTCAAAAGGAGATCAGAGTGTTATTTCTAGAAATATCGCATTTAATGAAGTTTTGGGACTTTTCTCACCATCTACCTCGTATTTTCGCACTAAAAGACTTAAATATAAGATAACTCGGATTTCGTTTCGTTTTCTTTTTGTGTTTTTTTTTTTTTTTAATCCTGGCGTCAAGAATTTTTGTATGCTATATCAATGGCAGAGGTTGTAAAGCTGTAGGGAAGAAACTCTAATATACCAAAAGAATTAGACAGAGTCCGTAACATACACATAAAATTGAAATAATGCCTATAATTTCGAAATAGAAGACATTCCTTTCAGATAACGGGTACAATAGAAAAGATTGCTCTATAAATTCAAAAAGAAGTACACAAACGCTGTTTTTCGAAAAAAATTGCCTCAAAATTCTTTTTTACCGAAATGTCAATATCAACAATATTTCGATCAGAATTTATTCATTATCTAAGATAGGGAATAGGGATATATAAAAAAGTATTACGTGTCTTCTGGTTGTAAAAATAATGTAGAAACCGACTTGTATTTAAACAAATTAGCAGACGCCGTAACAGTTTTCATTGCGATTCCTAAACATATTTTCATGAAGAGGAATTTGTCCGTTGTAACTGTTCTTAGGGGGGTGAGTACGATTTACTCATGTAAACCTATTTATTTTACATCGATTAAGATTCAATTTTTTACATTAACATTTATCATGAGCCAGTACTCGCAGCGAATAATTGAGCCAATGAAAGACCCGAGATCGATAGGCGCTTCCGAGAACCTATCTCGCGATTTTTTGACCAAGAGGCCAACGCTTCATATCTCGACCACAGACATAACGCATTAAAAAGCGAAAAAGAACTGAGAGGATTTTGAAATTTAAAGACATTCTAATGTTGAAATTTGGTAGATATGATGGCCAGAAGAAGCTACCTATAACGTTGATTGATTGAATGGGTTTAACGCCGCTTTCAACAATCTCGCAGTTATATCGCGAGGGCCGGAGCACCTAACAATGTATTCCTGGTATTTCTTTCACCTGTACTATCATTACACCCTTTCCTAGCCTCCGACTGCTATTTCACTTAGGTTTACGATTATCTACCCATTGGAGAAAGACAAACGTCTGATTGGATATTTGCTGCCACCGGGGATCGAACCCACGTACCTTTAACGTACAATTCAATTGCAGTGCTTGGTAAATTCGCAATAAAAGTACAAATTGAAAATATAGGAAAGAATGTAAAGACCACAAATAATGTCCGAAAAGGCTACAGACAACAGATGCTTTGTTTTTATCATATAACTATATCCGTGTGATAACATAACATATGGTATTTTTATGATACTACATGGATATTTTTAGAACAATTTCATAATGCGGCTATTTTAGGAACGTGTATTTCTGCTAGAACATAGACGAAAACAATACAAGAAGAGGTTTTAAGATAAATATAATTGGTACATAGTATATTGTGTGAAACAATATCTAACTCGGTTGTGGGAATCGATAGGATAATATATCATTTCCTTAATTGACTATGCGATATCAATTCTTATTGAATGAAACCAGAACCGTAATGCAATGCTCACACGATGGTCGTTGTTTAGATCTCTAAATAAACTATCTGCTATGAGTTCATGCCGTTTATTGAAATCAACACCAGAAATATTTTTCCCCAAACGTTTTCTTTTCCTATCCTAATGGTAATTCAGAAAGGTACATAGCTATCGTATATTTTATAAAGCTTTTTCCAGAGAGAATATTTATGCCCACAAATATAGGAAGGCTGATACATTTCTTATTTAAAGCATGACCTTGGAAGCATATGCCCCTTTTTCTTTTGGAATAGGGAGGGACAGTTGCCGTTCCTATATTCCCTAGGTCGTTTTGCACTTGTGATGAGAATTTGGACTATATGAGAGATTCTATTTTATGTACTTTCTACTTCCAGGATATTCACCCTGAAAGGGCGACAAACCTTTTTATTCTCGCCATCCATCAATTTCTCTAGCTTCAGGCCTAAGTGACCACTTGCGTGTCTGTAAATGAAGGTTTTTTTTCCTCAAACTTTACAATAATTGCACAACAACATGCTACTTTGTTGCATAATAAAGCTAGCCTACCAGTTTTGATATGATACTTTGTGACTGCAACTATTTTCTTTGATGTTCTCCATCACAGGTAAATTGCAAACCAATAATATATGGTCACTCAACAAAAATACTAATTTCTTAATCTAGATAATATTTAACATCAAAATGTAAATTATGTTACATTGATCCCTGCCAGTATTTGAAATTCGTGATTCGATCAAATATGCAAGGGACAATGTTACGATAAGACAATTACGGTATCCAGTAAACGAAAAGGCATTGTCGAAAAATCACAACAAATATTTTCGTCACTTGCATAAATGTATTTTACTCTTTTCGAGCATTTAAAAATGGCCAGAGCTTGTTATAATGTTTTTGGTGTTAACCTACTAATCTACTTCTTTTTGTTGACGTCTTCCTTCATCGACCTTACTACATTTTTAGCTCACCTGAGCACATCGTGCTCAAGGTGAGCTTTTGTGATCATTGAATGTCTGTCGTCCGTCGTCAGGCGTCAACAGTTTAAGTGTTTACACTCTAGAGGCCACAAATATGAACCAATCATCATGAAACTTGGTCAGAATAACCGTCAGGTCACAAGGATGAACCCTATTGAAAATGGGAAGGATCCGTGCCATATCACGGGAAAATGGGCCTAAATGACAATTTTCTATATTACACTCTAGAAGCCACAAATATGGTCCAATCTTCATGAAACTTGGTCAGAGTAATAGTCAGGGTCACAAGGATGAACCCTACTGAAAATGGGAAGGATCTGTGTCATATCATATGAAAATGGGCCTTAATGACAATTTTCTTGTTTACGCTCTAGAATCCACAAATATGAACCAATCATCAAGAAACTTGGCCAGAATGATTTTCAGGTCACAAGGATTGACCCTATTGAAAACTGGAAGAATCTGTGTCTTATCACGGGAAAAGGGGCCTTAATGACAATTTTCTTGTTTACGCTCTAGAGGCCACAAATATGAACCAATCATCATGAAACTTGGTCAGAAAACCGTCAAATCACAAGAATGAACGCTATTGAAAATAGGATAGATCCATGCCATATCACGGGTAAAGGGGCAAAAATAACAATTTTCTTGTTTACACTCCAGAAGCCACAAATATGGTCCAATCATCATGAAACTTAGCCAGAAGAATTGTCAGGTCACAAGGATTTAACCTATTGAAAATTGGAAGGATCTGTGTCATATCACGGGAAAAGGGTTCTTAATGACATTTTTCTTGTTTACGCACTAGAGGCCACAAATATGAACCAATCATCATGAAACTTGTACAGAATGATAATCAGGTCACAAGGATTAACCCTAACAAAAATTGGAAGGATCCGTATCATATCATGGAAAAAGAGGCTTTAATGACAATTTTCCTGTTTATGCTCTAGAAGCCACAGATACGAACCAATCATCATGAAACTTGGCCAGAATAATTGTCAGGTCACAAGGATGGACCCTACTGAAAATCGAAGGCTCCATATAATATCAGGGAAAAAGGGGCCTTAATGACAATTTTCTTGTTCATGCTCTAGATGCCACAAATATGGTCCAATCTTCATGAAACTTGGTCAGAATAATTGTCAGGTCGCAGGGATGAATCCTATCGAAAATGAGAAGGCTCCATATCATATCATGGGAAAGAGGCCTAAATGACAATTTTCTTGTTTAAGCTCAAGAGGCCACACATATGGTCCAATCTTCATGAAACTTGGTCTGAATATTTGTCGAGTCACAAGGATGAATGCTTTTGAAAATGGGAAGGATCTGTGTCATATCAGGGGAAAAGGAGTTTTCATGATAAATTTCTTGTTACACTCTATAGAGACCAAAAGTTTTAAAAGTCCAATTACAACTTTTGCTGGAAAATTTGATACTAGTTTATTTAGACAAAGATACACAGATGAGCGATATAGGACCATCATGGTCCTCTTGTTATTTTTCCCAGACATCTCTTTGACCTTGACCGCCGTTCTCGCAATCAGCCGGAGTCGTTTCGATGTTCCTGTGATAGAGTCCACGAAGCCTCCAACACTGTCCAGGTAAACCTGAATTTACATGGCGGACAGTATGCAAGAGAAAAAGCCTATAAAAGCAAGTTTGAAATCAAACAGAAGAACATTTGCAGGACCAAACGCTGTCCTCTGCAGCTCTAAAGTGAGAGAGATATAATTTAAAACGGAGATACAATTGTTTAAAAACGTGATTTGATAGTTTTTCCTTGAAAGTATTCAATAGAAGTGTATTGAATCTGATAAATCCAACAATTCCAGACGATACCTTCTCTCAAAGATTTTATTGCAGATTCGATATCTTTAAAGTTTACGCACGGCGAGGATGACAACGAACACGGACGAAAAGGCCAAGATAGAACGTTGTTTTATTGTGTCCAATAAAAGTCTACGTGTATGTGTCATTTCGAAACTTTTTAACACCGTCAAAACCTATAAGCCTTTTAGTCTCGATTTTTGTGGAATCCGATATCGATTTACATTTATTTAGTGAAATGTGATATGTACTTATATTATACAAAGATCGAAAATTAAATTACCAAAAACAACAAAAAAATGAATTTCAAGTGAAATCACTATGATTGTTTTGAGATGTTTTAAAAATTCACAGTATTATTAGCTCCGAAGGCCAGCGAGCTATTGTCATGGCGGAGAGTCCGTCTTGCGTGCGTCTGTCCGTGCGTAAACTTTTTCTTTAAGCATCTTCTCCTGTCAAACCAATGGGCGGATTTTAATGAAACTTGGTAGAAATGATCCTTGGGTGACCCTGTTCTTAAATTGATAAAGAATTTTTGATTGACACCCAAATAAGGGCGTGGCAGGGCATGGTATTTTTTAATGTTTTCTTAAAAAAATCTTCTCCTCAGAAACCATCGGGCCAATTTCAATGAAACTTCGTATATGGATGTTCCTTGGGTGACCCTATATTTAAACTGTTCAAGAAATTCCCTCTCCTCCCAAACCAATCGGGTGATTTCAATGAAACTTGGCATGAATGTTACATACCCTTCCAATGTTGAAACCTCCCCAATAGTACCAAGAAAGCTGAAAGTCGACACTTTATCGCACTATCCAGATGTTCCCTTTTTTCCGCGACGGGTCTTATATAGTCAAAACAATGTACAAGAGGTAGGTTAAGTAAAACCATTCCCCCTTTTGGGCAATTCAAATTTTATGAATAGAGTTAAAAGAAAAAGGTGTGAATGACATTTCCCTACTTTGTATGATTCTGTATTATTCTGATATTTTGGTTTCTAGGAGCTCAATGTGCATGTTATGAGGTTGTTAGGGGTTTTTTGATAGACCTGCAGCATCATGCTGTAACATAGGGGTTTTTTGATAGACCTGCAGCATCATGCTGTAACATTCTTAAGGGATGGACCATCGTCATTGTTGATTCTGATTTTATGGATGTAGCCCTGAGTGTAAAGGTTGAGAGTCATCTTCATCAGACTGTCTGCTATTTTGTCATGGCTAGGTAAAAAGTTCACAGATATACTGTCTAGTATCTTAATAACCATAAATTCATTAAATATTGTCATAGAAATAGTATATGATGAACAGCATATACAAAATTACAGAAAATAGAATAGCAGCTACCACTCAGCATAGAGCCGCCGTTATAGCGCAGTTAGTAGCGCGACGGACTGTCAATCTAGAGGTCCTGGGTTTGATCCCCGACGGCTGCTTTCATTCTTTACGACTATTTGTCTCTCACCAATGGGTTGATAATCGTACACTTATGTGAGAAAGAAGCTGGAGGCTAGGAAAGGATTTTGTCTTTGTACTGGTGAGAAAAATACCAGAAAACCGATGTTAGGTGCTTTAAGCGCCGCAAAATAACTGAAAAAATGTTGAAAGCGGCGTAAAACTCCATTCAATCAATTCAATTAACTACTCAGCTTAGTAGAAGTTAGGGAAAACAATTTCTATTTTCATTGCAATTTTACAAAACAAATGTAGGAGCGGCGTTTGGAAGAAGCTACAGATGACGAACCGTGAAATAACAGGGCTTGGTAAAATCGCATTTATTATGCAAATACACTTTCGTATTGAAGGTACAGATCACAAACCATGTCTTCTATTACCTTTAATTCTATCATGACACGTGAAATCATGTATACAGTCTGTAATCACATCGTGGTTTAATAAGCGTCAATCACTGAAAAAGGTTCCGAGTGGCGGTTCCATTCCTCTCTTGTAAAAATTTTAATTTCAATCACAATAGGTAAATTGTCTGGGCGATGCAACTTTCTACTCAAAAATGATTTGAAAGCAAAAAAGTCTAATAGTTGAAAAGGCCGCGCGAACTGCCTTTACTTGGACAGAAATATTTTATTGGTGATGTGTTCATGACGTAGATTAACAATGTAGAATCATAACGTGTACAAAAGTGAACACTGTTTAACACAATTTTACTTTATCCAGGTGCATTAATGAATCAAAGATAGAACATTTGCATGACTAAGGAAAACTTTGTTAGCAGCTTTGTATCTAATCTTAATCTTTGTTTATCTCGTGATAAGTTGCCAGGTTGAGATTGAACTGAGGTTTGATAACGTTTTAGCTTTACGTCACTTAATCATGAGAACAAGGTCGAGATCTCCGCGATTATTCCCCTTGGAAAAGAGAAAAAAAATAGTCATGATAGAATTTAATTACAAATTCTTTCCGGTAATTATCACCGCTGTTTATTGAAATGTAACCACGCTTCCGAGCTCTGATGCTCACTGAATAATCCACTCGAGTTAAGCTCTCGTTGATTATTAATTGAGCCTAAGGAGTCGGAATTCTGGTTAAATTTTCAATAACAGTGGTAATAACTTATATTCTATAAGGAATCTAATATTCAAAAGTATAACACATTTTTTTGCCCCTAGACGTTGAGGCCACATAACTGTATAAACATAATAAGGTGAAATAAAGGTTAATGATATTGTAGTATGGCCGCCAGAGAAAGCAACAGATGACGTACAATTCAAATGCATTCGGAACACCGCTCGGCCAATCTGACGATCAAACTCGGATGTACATAGACGGACTATTCCTAAAATTTACAGAGAAACTGATGAACTGAGTAGACAAACTCGATGACGTCAGTAAAAATAGCGTTAGCCCTTCAAATTTTGAGTGAAAAAATTCGACGTCGTCAACGCTACTCGTTTAAGTCACTGACGTGAAACCATCGAATCCTTGTACAAATATCTGTAGACTCTAAAATAACGGCTGAAAATCCTTAATTTTTGAGAATGACAAATCATTCTCAAAAATTAAGATTTTTTTTCAGCCGTTATTTACTGTAAAATATCAATGTAAAGAAAACGCCGGTTATTTCCGCGCTTGTTTTTCTTACACTGGTTCAGCCTAACAAAATGCACAGTTTTGTTACATACCCATCCGCTTTACATACATCCGAGGTCTGTTGCAGTTAACGGAATTGGCCGAGTGATGTTCCGAATTATTCAAATGCAGTGCTTGGTTAGTGTGCCGTTTGAAAATGTAGGAAAGAAGCTACAAATCACAAATAATTCGGACAGGGTCTGAAAAAAGTTACTCTTACCGTTTGTCCGCCCTTAGTACTTGTCTGAAATTTTGATGTAGCTTGGTCCTCGCTTGACTCTCCACATTCCCACAAGGTCGGGACCGACAGTTTTCTTAAAAGGGTTAGTGTCAAGTTCCGTTAACCATTCCTACATGTATCTCTTCCTTGAACCGATTCCACTCGTTTCTTACATTTGCTGAAATAGAAATGTGCCATTTCCTTTTATGACCATAAGTAACTGCGATAACAATTCTCAATGAATGAAATCAGACCCTGTTGAAGCTTTATATGCGTGATATGATACGTAATGTTCACACGATGGTGGTAAATAAGTGTTAAGATTTCTAAATAAACTTTTTGATGTGGGTCTGTGCCGCCTCTGGAGATCGACAACAGAAAAGCGTTTTTCCCTAACGTATTTCTAGTCCTTTTCCGATGGTAGTAATTCAGTAAGGTTAAATTTTCATTTCATTTTTTTTTTGTAATTATAAAGGAAAAACATAATACTTACACACCCACCCCCCCCCCCCCTCAGAGGAAGGGGCAGTCGCTGTATCGGCGTTCCATGTGGTCGGCCCACTGCTTTAAATTGATGCAAAGTTCTCTTTTCAACATCACATGGCAAAGTTTCCCACTCTGTGCTTCCTTGTTTTGATCGATCTGAAAATTAGAAAAAAAATAATAAAAAAAATAAACTTACCAGTATACTCAATTTATCAGTAAAAGGATAATCTATGAACTATTTCATTTTCGCCTTGGTCTGATCATGAATGATTTTTAATGGAGGATGAGGAATACGCAAAAGTTAAAAAAATTAATGGGCGGAGCCCGAGGACATCGCTTTGCATATAACTCCTCCACCAACAGACCGTAATCATTGACACATCAACAAGAAAATAAAATCATAGCCATTATAACTATTCAGATTACAGTTTTGGAATCAGTTTTATTAATCTTTTCAGGCAAAAACTTACATTTTTGTAGATGTAAAAGTTTTGATAAACTATTCTTTTGATAATACTAAATTGAAGTTTACTGAAAAAGGCAATTTTCCATTGCTGCTACAGTAACATTGAAGATATAATCCAATACGATGAGTACATAAAGACATTGGTTTACTTACATAGAAGAGCTTCTTCACCCTTTGCGAGATCTTGAGTTCTTGAATTACTTGGCGCCGGATAAAAGCCATTTCTCCTAGCCGTCTGGACAATAAAGGCATCTCGGATTTCCGTAATTTTGGGAACATGCTCTACCTGGTCCAAGTTGTCTAGAAGAGTTGAAATTCTAATGGGACGAGTACCACGGATATTTTCACCAACCAATCATTTTTCAAGTTAGAGGTAATAGTGACTTAATTGCATAAGAAAAAATAAGCTACCAGTTGTGATATGGAACCTTGTGACTGTAACTTTTTCAGTTAAATACTCTATCGTATGTGATTTGCATACCTGAAAATGAAAGCATGTGATCTAGAAGATCTTCTGTAATAAAAAATCTTTATAGAAATGAATGGAATACACTATCTAAAAAATATTTAACATCAAAATTGTATTTCTTCGCATTGATCCTAATTTTCTGACTCAATCAAATGTACACCAGATAGTACAAAGTTTCGACAATAACAAGAATTAGTAAAAAAAACCCAAGTGCTTTCGTCATTGTCTAGAATGTATTTTACTCTTTACATTAAATAATGGTCAGAGTTTGTGTAAATGTGTTTAGTGTTAACATGGCCGCCGTCATAGCGCAGAGGGTAGCGCATCGGACAGTCAATCTAGAGGTCCCGGGTTCGATTCCCGAGGCGATGTTAACCTACTTTTCAATCTTTTCCTTGTTAAATCCGCTTTTTTTTACCTTTATCGTCTGGACTGGCCGGCTCGCTCACCGGACCTAAATCCGATAGAGCATATGTGGAAGAAGCTACAGGTCCTACTTTCGGCCAAGGACACTCCAGGAGTTCGGCCAGATCCTAGGAGAAGAATGGTCTGTTATTCCCCAAATAGTAATCCTGAATTTTATCAGGATAATGCAGAGGCGCTGTCAGGCTGTTATTGACAATGCCGGCTCTCATACTCGTTTTTGAACGAAATGCAACTGAAAGAACACCTTCTTTTGGGTCAAATTCGATTTTTTTCAATTTCCAAGAAAACAGACCATTTCTAGGGTCTCCTATTTTGGTCTACATTTAAAGTCTGCTTATCATTATAAAGCTTTATTTTACCCCCCACTTACGAAGTAGAGGGTATATTGGTTTCAACATGTCTGTCTGTCTATCTGTCCGTAAATCCGTCCGTCCATCCGTCCGTAGACCTTTTCTTTTCCAGACTCTAACTCAAGAACCAAGTGACCTAGAATCATGAAACTTTATACATATGTTGCTTATGACCCCAGGAAGTGCCCTATTATTTTGGGTCACATAGGTCAACGGTTATGAAACTTTATGCAAATGTTGCTTATGACCCAAGGAAGTGTCCTTTCGTTTTTGGGTCACATAGGTAAAGGTCAAGGTCAAAGTCAATTTTTGTTTCCGGACTCTAACTCAAAAATCAAGCGACCGAGAATCATGAAACTTTATGCAAATGCAGCATACGACCTCAATATCTGTTACAAACACATCCTGCACTAATAGCACTTGCATTTTGACAAAGTGCTTGTAGGGGGTATAAGTCCGCTTTGCGACAGTTCTAGTTTTTTTCTTAAAATTTGATAAACTGATTACAATCGGCCGTTGTCCAACAATCTTATAATCAAATTTAAATTTAAATTCAAATTAAAGAATAAAAAAGTTTTGGTGCTTAGCAAACTTTGAGTGGTTTAAAATAAGTTTGGCATATAGTCGTGAACTTATCTTATTCTCTTATTGTCTACATACACAATAACGGATATTCCTTGTTAATATATTCAAACTTTTAATTTTACGCCAATCTGTTCAAGCAGTTATCCTACCTTGCAACTTTGAATATGTTATTCAAAGAATAGAGAAAGGATCACACTACCATTTCCTTACACATAGCCTTATTCATAATTCGGAAAGTTTTCAATTTTTCACGTGCTTCGGTTATTTAAAATTCTCCGATATTGATGTATGATACAGGTGATAAGGTGCCTAAGTATAATACTCCCAAATAAAAAAAAATCTTTAACTCTTGAAACTTTCCGAATTAAAGCATATTACTAATATAGAGCAATTTCTTACTTTCTTGCAATGTTTTGTTACCAGGATTATCTGGTAATAAATAAATCAAAAGCATGATTTGCCAGAAAAGATTGAGCAGAATTGGAACATTATTTATATCACGCAATTTCTTCTTTCTTTGCAATCCTTTCCTACCACGATAATGAGTTTATACGTGCATTCCGGTCGTTGTATGGTAAAAGTAGATCTTAAAGAAAAAAAGTGCGGCTTGAAAATGGCATTTTGAGGTGGAGAATATTGATCCACGTGCATATTTATTTGAGTTTTTGCTAGTTATGCATCTCTTCTTTAATAAAATGCTTGGTTCGATCTGTTTTATGCACGATTTCCTTTACGGGAGGATGGATGAGCGACGGCGGGTGTGCCCGACCTAACTGTCCTCTTCATAGACTGTTCCTTTAATCTGGCTTGAATAGCCCAAAACTTGAACCTAAAAATTCTAGTTTTTTTAGTCTCAAAGGATAGTACAATGAATGTAGATGAGGCGCTAATGACGTAATATATAAGCATGTTGTTGTGGAATGCGCTGCAGCACCTGAAAGTTGAGCAATTTTAATTACAACAAAAAAGGTCAAAAATCGGGTGGGGTCTGACCACACAGTCGTATACAGTTAGTTACATAGTGAAATTGACATTAACCTCAATCAAAACCATTCTTAATAGCTCGCTCAGCGCTCAAATCATTCATTCCAATCACTCACTCAAACCATTCAAAAACGATCAAACCCATTGAAAAATATAGAATAATCAACGTCATTCAAAATAAATTTTGATAGAGAAAAATCGCGATTTCACTGACATAATTCAAATGTTAACGTCTCATAGGTTCTTGAATAAATAGGAAGCTATTTATATAACTTTTATTGCATTTTTATTAAAGGGAGGTAATCAATAGCGTTAATTTTGTTCATCCTGAACAAAATTTGGGATATAGGATTATCTCCCATTAAATTCAATCAAAACTCGCTCCGCACACTCAATCAATTTCATTCCTTAATCATTCCAAAATCATTCACCTTGTCAATTTCACGATGTTGTTAACTGTACCCGGTACAATGTAGTAAAAAGTGTTCAGTGTAGCAGCATGCAAGACAGCAGACGTAAACAACGATAAAGTGTAAGTACAATTTCAATCGCAAAAATACAGGTTAATTTCACGGATGGTGTTTGGAAATTGACATTGTGACCAACATGAAATGTCCGATTTTTTCATTTTCCAATTGATTTCTCGTGATGCCTACTACACAACTTGTATTCAATCGATAAAGTTGGGTTATTAGCAAACACCGAAATTGAAGCAGTGACCGCAAGATTCATTCCAAAATGTTGGATTCATTACTTATAAAATCACCAATGTCTAACGAGCAATCGTAAGCCCAAGCCCCCACAAGCCATCCCGATTTTGATAGCTCTGAAAAATCATTGTGGAAAGTGAGATTTTTTAGTTTTTGTAAATGGACAACGATCCAGTGTAGCAACAGGCCGTTTTCTTCATTGGTACTGTGAAGATACAAAGTTTTTAAGGAGGTTTTGAACCAGTGGAGATACATTTTTGAAACCGTGCAGACACACGAAGAACAAGCACGACGTTGGTAAAAAAACGACTTAAGGTTATATCGTTGTTTACGTCCGCCATCTTGCATTCTTCTACACTGGACACTTTTAAGTACACTCTTACATGTAGACGACTGTGTTATATTGCTAATCCTAAAATAAGTGTTCGTATTTCAGCCACTTCTCTTTTTAACCGCACTTTGTAAATATGAAATACAGAAATGGATAAGCGTTGCTATTGCAAAGATTTCCACTTCAACGGCCCATTCAGTTCTCTTAGGTAGGTTACGGTTCTAAAGGAGCAATTTCATTCAACTCTTATACGCAATCTGTTATTTGGGCTTGTTCAATTATAATCTTTGTTGGTTCTTGTCTCTTTGCTTTTATCTAGTTAAGCTTAAACTCAATTGTCAGTTCTGACTGTCATTTGGGTGTTGTTTAGCACTGGAGACTTCTGTCATCTGCACATCCTTTCCGTGTTCATTGTTTAGTGTCTTATGGATAATTCTTCCGTCTATGAGCTGTTGATGTCTTGTTTTCCTCCATTGGTTGCTTATAACGCTAAGGGTGGTTTGAATTTACACTTGATGCAATCAATGTATTTGTTTGTACATTCTCTAAACGCAGTGCAAGTTTAGGAATGGCCATATATGAGGATGAAAAGATATAAGTAATATGAAAGTGCAAATGCTTAGCATTTTCTTTCAATAGAACATATTTCAAACAAGAGAACAATGATTGTCTTAAACCGCTTACCTGAGTAAGTCATCTCATAACTTGTAAACTAGTTTATAAAACTAAGAAATTGTTTTGATTTACATTTAGTAGTCGATCAAGCTTATTATTAAAATGAAATGTATAGGCTATACCCCAACCGCCACCCCGGGGCCCACAGACGCCGATTTCAAAAAAACTCATGTCATTGAAGAATCGACACTGGCTAACTTATTGTTCATACATCCTTTCTGTTCTTTTGTCAAATATTAGGTGATCAAACACTGACTACGTAAATGACGTTGTCCAGTGCGGGTACCTTATCATAAAGACGTCACAGGCGGCCTTTTCTTGTCCAAGCCCACCAGATTATCTTCTGCTCACATTCACAAGACTAATTTAACAATTGTCAGACCTAACTCAGTTTAAAGATTTAACACTGTTTTTCCGGACCCTAACCCATTTAAGTAGGTCAATATTACGTTGTCAAAATTTGTTTTGTCGTCTTTGTAACAAAAAGATGATGTGTGAATATTCCTAAACTTCTTGTGAGACTCTCTGGCATAACAAATACTTAAGCCACGCATGTACTTAGTATCGAAGCAACGTGATGCTGGAAAACATATTAATCTATGCTCAAGTGTTTACCTTTTGACATTTGTGGGCGAGTTTTAGTAAAGCTAATCTGTGTTTTTGACGATGCCCCACAGAAAATGAATTCCAAATTTTTACTGAGGCATTTTTTTTCCTGGACGTCAGAAAAGATGCTTATATATTTAAGTTTTTCGATTACTCGGATTCCCAGGGCCTCCGTGAGTGACGCTGCCTACTTCCCTGCAAGGCAGTCAAGATCGATCGAAAATTGCGGTCTCTAATGCGAAAATAAGAGAAAGTTAACAGACAAATAGACAGAGGGAAATAGGCAAAGCTTAAGTAGCTCAGTAACCCCATTCATATCAATAAAACATGGGAATGAGCTGAAACTTGGCACAATAACTCCTTATGATGTCTAGTTGTGTATAAGACCTTTTTTAATTCAAATCGCTCCAGTCATTCCTGAGACATTTTGAATTAACTGCCCTTGAAATGAACAAAACCACTGTTCTTTGTGTGTGTAACTTCTCATAAACTATCAATGGGAATGAGCTGAAACTCGGCACAATTACTCCCTATGATGTCTTGTTGTGCGTAAGACCTTTGAAATTCAAATCGCTATAGTCATTCCTGAGTAATTCTGAATTATCTGTCCTTGAATCAAGCGAAATTCACTGTTTTTTGCGCCACCCCTCCTTCACTGTTAATGGGAATGAGCTGAAACTAGACACAATTACTCCCTTTGAAGTCTTGTTGTGCATAAGACTTTTTAAATCACAAATGCTCCTGTCGTTCTCGAGTTTTTTTCATCTGCCCTTGAATAGAATGAAAAACTTATTTTTAGATCCTTTCTCCTTTATTTTGAATGCGAATGAATTGCAACGTGCCACAATGACTGTAGGTTATCTATTTGTGCTTAGGACGAAAAAAACTTTCATATGTAAGTAGTCCCGCATTTATCTGCCCTTTACTTAACAAAATAGCCTAAAGTTACAGATTTTTTGTGTGTGTTTGTGTCTGTGCACAACTCCTACAAATTTAATTCGATTGACCTGAATCTTGCCACAATGTATCCCTGATAATTAGTTCAGCACAAGACTCGAGAAATTAAAAAAGCTTGGGGGGGGGGGGGTTGCACTATCTGCCCTTGAAATTCACATTTCTTTTGGGAGCAACTCGTCTTACACTATGAATTGGAATGAACTGAAACTTGCAAAATGACTGTTTCGCGTACAGTTGTGCATTTTCAATTTACACTCAAAGGGCAATACTATGTTATGGCCCCAGTCGGTATCCGAGTTTAGTACATTTTTACAAACTTATGTTTATTTTGACGAAGTAAGACCTCAAAAAGAGCGAAGTTTTAGAAACAGTGGCGGTATAAGGAGTTTACATAAGAGAGCAAATATTTAACAAATATTTTTGTTGTGGAATACATTATCAATTCATGTAGTGTATTGCATTCTTACTACAGGACGGTATATTTGAGGGCATTAAAAATCGGGTTATTATGTTATTTGTATACATTTCACCAGAAGGCTCCTTTATTTATAATGAAGATAATGATAGTGGTATTGATAGATTATTCAATGTTCTACTTCAGTTAAAAATGAATACGAAGAATGTTTATTTTATATCGCAGGCGATTTTTATGCTAGAACTAAGAATCTCATAGACTTTATACCTGACGACAATCTTGACTTTATTTTTGGAGAAATTGATTATATTTCTGACAACTTCTTTCATCAGCGTCAAAACAAAGATATAAAATGTAACTTATTTGGAAGAACGTTGGTGGACCTGTGTTGTCATTTTGGTGTACATATTATGAATGGGCGATTATTTAATGACGAAGGGCCTCTGTGGTAGATTATAATATTGGCCCGTCACTTTTATTTAAATTTTGTTGTGATTTTGAAGTCTTAAATGAGCACGAATCGGACCATTTTCCATTAAAATGTACACTGAGATTAACCTCAAAGGTATCTTCAATATACGTTCTGCTAGGAATGAAAACAATTATAGATGTTGTGATACGTGGTCAAATAAATGTTTTTTCGCGTGGAAGGAAGATCGTAAACAATTTTTTGTGTCTACTTTCACGTTGAAATGTAATATTATATATGACCTTCTGACCTCTGAGATTAACAAAAATGTTAATACGTTTGTTTCATTATTAACCATCCACATCCATTGAAGTTGGTTTACGATCCGCATACAAGCGTTTTAGCGTAAACAGTCAACCAACATGGTTGGATGATGAGCTTGAGAACTTAAAAAAATTGAAATCATCGAGATTAAATACATTTAGAAAGAGCTATAATAATAATGATTTATCATCATATCTTGAAATTAAGAAGGTTTTTAGAACTAAATTAAAAATTCAAAAAAGCATATCGATTTCCTCTAATAAAAAGAAATTGACTGATGCTGGTGGCAATCCAAAATTATTTTGGAAATTTCTGAGAAATAAAGCAAAATCGAAGACGCTAAGTAATATTCCTATTTCTCCTTGGTACGATCATTTTTTAAAGTTATTTGAACCAACTGAGTATTTTAGTTATATCACGGATGACTTACCTCTAGTCGATTCTTCATATTCAGAATTATTGAATAATGTTATTACATAGGACAAGACCTTAAGAGCTATAAACAATTTAATTCCTGGAAAATCACCCGGCTCAGACGGCATTCTTGGACATTTTATCTCAAGTACAAAGTCAACAATAATTCCATTACTTACAAATTTATTTAATAAAGTATTTAGTGTAGGCTACATTCCTGAAGCATGGTCTCAAAACATTATTTGCCCACTTTTAAAATCCGGTTCTACTAATGATGTCAATAATTATAGGGGTATATTGCTTTCAAATGTTATTTACAACTTTCACAACAATTTTAAATTCCCGCTTATGTAAATGGTGTGAGATGAATGAGATTATTAACGAGGCCCAGGCTGGTTTCAGAAATGATTATTGTACAACTGATAATATGTTTACTCTGCATGCTTTAATCCAAAAGTACCTTACAAAGAAAAATGGTCGTTTGTATGTTCTTTTAATTGACTTCGAAAAATTTTTAGGGGTAGGTTAATATACAAATAATAATATGGTTTTGGGTGAATGTGGTAGATACCCGCTTTGTATAGATTATTATTTAAAATTCATGAAATATTGGTGTAAAGTAATCCAAATGTCCAATGATAGATATCCAAAAAAGTGCTACGAAATGTTAAAATCACTCGATGACAAAGATAAACAAACTTATGCATCAAATGTAAGAAACCTTTTTATTTTCACATGGATACGGCTACGTACGGATCTCTCTAGAAATTGGAAATATTGATTTGTTTATCGCACAGTTCAAATCCAGATCAAAAGATATTTTTCAGCAAGATTGGCATACTTTTCTCAATGATTCATCAAGAGGTCGGCAATATTTACAATATAAGTCACTTCTTAATGTAGAATATTATATTTCCTTTAATTTTCCATTTTATCTAAGACAGGCATTTGTTAAATTTAGATGTTCAAATCACCGTTTAAATATTGAATTAGGTGGAAAAACAAGGACGTATCTGTATTTATTGTTATGAACATTTTTCAATCAATAAATTAGATAATGAGTTTCATGTATTTTGTGAATGTTCACAATTTGATTTCTATAGACAAATATTCCTAGGTAAAAAAGCATTCAAAACAATAATACTTTTAATAAGCTTCTCTCTGAAAAAGATGAAACAAAGCTTTTGAATATATGTAGATTTGTTTATAAGATTTTACAAGTAAGATCGAACTTACTCCTCATTCTGGAAAAAATCTTTCAGTAGTAGACAGTAAATGTCTCCAAAATATGACTTGGATACTTTGGTATGAGAATTTGTTTCTCGAACGATGTATAATACTATCTAGACATCTTTACAATATGAATCTTTCGTATACTGATATGCTTTTTGTAGCACAAACCAAGGAGCCATAATAATGTTTCTATGTTATATCATGTTTTGTAAACCGGGCCGATGGCCTTTATTACTTGAATAAAATAAATGTTATGTTATGTTAAGTCGTCATGATCAGAATGTTTGTTTCCATCAGATCAAAGTCCAATTCTAAATCTGGTCAAGTGGGGTCTAAAATTGGGTAAACGGGTCAGATTTTAGAAAACGTTTGTGTGCACCTCTAGAGGCGACATTTTTTGCCAAAATGTCTTGAAACTTGGTCAGAATGTTTGTCTCCATCAAATCTTAGTCAATTTCGAAATTGGGTCAAGTGGGGTCGAAAGTTGGGGTCAAGGGGTCATATTTTAGAAAAATTTTGTGTGCCCTCTAGAGGCCACATTCTTTGCCCAAATGTCTTGAAACTTTGTAAGAATGCTCATCTCCATCAAATCTAGGTCAAGATTCAAATTAGGTCAAGCAGGGTCAAAAATGAGGTCAAAGGGTCAAATTTTAGAAAAACCTTGTGTGCAGTTGAGTAAAATGGGGTCGAGGGGTCAAACATTAGGAAAACCTAATGTGCACTGTAGATGTCACATTTTTGGCCGGAATGTCTTTACTTGGCCAGAATGATTATCTCCGTCAACTCTTCGGCAAGTTCGAAATTGGGTCAAGTGAGGTCAAATTTTAGAAAAACCTTGTCTGCAATCTAGGGAGCCCAATTTTGGCTCAAATGTCTTGAAACTTTGTCAGAATGTTTTTCTCCATCAAATCCCAGTCAAGTTAGGAATTGGGTCAAGTTGGGACAAAAATGGGGTCAAGGGGTCAAATTTTAGAAATACCTTGTGAGCACTCTAGAGCCTCATTTTTGGCTCAAATGTTTTGAAACTTGGTTAGAATATTTGTCTCCATCAAATCTTGGTAAAGTTTCCAAATTGGGTCTAGCATCCTTTATCAACTATACGCATCAGGTGAGCGCTTAAAGGCCAATGACCCTCTCGGTTCTATGTAAATCCAGGTGCGCCCAGGTGGAACCCAAATTTGACCATAGGGGGATAATATGAACAAACTTGTCGAGGTCCATTATATGACGCTACATACAAGGTGTGAAAGCTCTCTGAATTCTGATTTCGGAGCAGAAGATTTTACAGATTTTCACTCTTTGTTTCTATGTAAAAAAGAATGCACCTGGACCTAGCCTAAATATGACCCTAGAGTCATGCAATTAACAAACTTGGTACAGGTCACTAGATGATACTACATAGCAGATATTAAAGCTGTTCTCTGATTTCTGAGAAGAACATTTCTTAAAGATTTATCCATTTGCACTTTTTCTGTCGCCGATGCAACCAGAGTTAAGGGTGGATTTCAATTTTCAACAACTTGGCTGAGGCATCAGTCCTGCCAAGTTTAATCAAGATTGGTCCACAAGTTTTGGAGAAGATGTGGACTTCGGACATTGGACCATCACACCTTGATCACTTGTTTGTGAATGGTTTTGATTAAGATGTGTGACAATTTCACTAAGTTGCTAAAAACCTTAATCCTAGTTTCATTTTCTAAACGTCTTTATAAAACTTTTTTGACATATGATTATTTCAAACGCTAGTGACGATATCAAACTTTATGTCACTAGAAATCCCAAGGGCCCACTGTCTGTACGTAGTAAGAGTCCACTGTTAGTTCTAGGAATTACTTCTGATTGACTCTGTAACTTTAGGCGCCATTGACATTTGACTCTGATTTACTAGAAGATACTGTTTCAGTCCTACTAAGTTACACCTGGAAAATAAAATTTATAAAGATTATAACATAAATACTATATTTCACATATAGGCTGTTGTTGTTGTTATTTCATTTCTAAAAAAGTATGAAATTTACACAAGACTGTTTAAGGAAGAGGAGCCGTCCTGCGTTCAGGATGACAAAAACGCTTTCAAGGTGTAAAACAGTTTCCATATTATACCCCGCTTTGCACTCGTGTGCAAGTGCAAAGCGGGGTATAATAGGAAAACAGTTTGCAACCTTTTGTCATCCCGAACGCAGGGCCGGCTAGCAACCCTTTTGGTTGGGGTTGTTGTCACATTAATAACACGTGTATTTCGAAAGAAATAAATGTATTTTAATGACAAGTTATTTCAAAAAGAGGTTTGAAAGTCTTTTAGACAGTTTCAATATCTATTTGCCCCTTATTGACACGGCTATAACTTATTGATTTTCATTAATAGGTTCTATTCTATTTGTTTCATTTGCTTATTTAGCTATCTTCGGTTTAGGTTATATCTTATTAAGTGATTTCTTTATCAGATTTGGCTATTGTTTACAAGCGCCGAAAAAATCAATACACAAATCTTACAGTGTATTTTTTCACAGCAGTTTTAAATGAAATAGAGGATTGCATGTCCCTTAGCTGCTGTGGCAGGCAGTTCCAAGAAACAATACCCTGGTAAGCAAAAGACTTCTTACCGAAGTTTTTAACCTTTGGGAGAGCAAACCGGCCAGAATCTGAAAAAGCTACTTCAGTATCAAAAATGAAGAAGAAACAGCAGTTACCCTAGACCTTGTCAAACGGCAAAGAACTTGACTGATGGGTTTAAAATGTTCGCTTAGATATTCTGGGGCCACTCCTCTGTGAATGTTATGGACATGACATAGGGTTAACTGCTCAACTCGCCTGTGGACTGGTAACCAATTAAGTAATCTAAATTGCTCGGCTCCTACATGAGACCTGCTGCCCAAGTCCAAGACAAAACGAACTAATTTATTTTGTGTTGTCTGGAGTCTGGTTTTCCAATACTGACTTAAGCTAGGATACCAGAAAGAACATACGTAATCAAAATGACACTGGATGAGGGACATAACCAAAAGCTTACGAGTTTGGAGATTAAAGAATTGTTTATTTCGAAACAAGAATTTCAAACGTGCATTAGCCTTTGAAACAAGTGACCTGGCAATTTCATCACAAGTTAAATGTTGATCTAAAATTGCACCAAGATATTTTACTGAATTGGTGGCATGTATATTTATACCATTACATGAAACATTTAAATTACTCTGACCTTTCAATCGGGGCTTAGAACCAAAAAGTATTGACTCCGTTTTGCCTAGATGTAATGAAAGCTTATTATCAACAAGCCATTTACTAACCCTTTCCATTTCCGAAGATAGTAACGACTCTATATCAGTGACATTTTTACCAGAGACAAGGATGCCGGAGTCATCAGCATATAAAAGTAATTTATTTTCTACCACAGCAGACATGTCATTTACATATATCAGAAATAAAAGGGGTCCTAGTATTGATCCCTGTGGAACACCAGATGATATAAAACCCTGACTGGAGTGTACACTGGAAACTTCTACGACTTGAGTCCTGTCAGAGAAATAGGATTTAAACCATCTAATGGCATCTGATGTGAGTCCAATACATTCAAGTTTCATCAATAAAATATCATGATTGACTGTATCAAACGCCTTTTGTAAATCAAGTAAAACCATCCCAACCATATTACCTTGGTCCATATTAAATCTGATGAAATCTGACAAATGAATCAAAGTTGTAGCGGTAGAGAAACCACGCCTAAAACCAGATTGAAAACTGTAAAGAATTTTATTTGAAGACAAATAATCATCCAGTTGATCATAAATGACTCTTTCAAACACCTTTGAAATTATACTCAAAACCGACACAGGTCTATAATTACCCACCTCAGTTTTATCATTTTTCTTATACAGGGGTATAACTCTAGCATTCTTTATATCATCAGGAACAGAGCCTTGAATAATGGAAAGGTTTATCACATGCGCTAAATGACAAGCAATAATTGGTGCACCATCTCTAATAAATCTACATGGGCTACCATCTAGCCCAGTTGCCTTATTTGGGCTAAGATTGAGAAGATATTTCAGAATTTTATCTTGAGTAACGATGGAAAAGGAAAAACTGTGAGGAAAAACACCTTTGGACATATAAAATTTACTGAAAAACTGTTTACCATAATATGAATCACTGGCTGGTAGATTTTCAACTAGTTTATTTGCAACAGTTGTGAAAAAAGCATTAAATCTTTGTGCAACATTAAAAAAGTCAAAACAGATTTCACCATCTATCTTTAAGCCAATATTTGCAGATGAACACTCATTCTTCTTTGAAGGTAATCCAAGTTGTTTCAAACACTTCCAAAGAGCTTTGGAGTCATGTTTGCTATGGTCCAAAACACTTTGAAAGTATTCCTTCTTTGCCTTGTATATAAGGGATTTAGTAGAATTACGAAGTTCTTTGAACATTTCATAGAAAGAAGAAAGTTTTGTTTCCTTATACTTCTTAAAAGCTATATCTCTTTCATGGATACTGTGTAAAATTTCATCGTTTATCCAGGGTTCTGTTCTCTGCTTGATTCTTAAATGTTTAAAAGGTGCACATTTATCCAATACCGAGAGAAATGTATCTTTAAAATTAAGCCATTAGTGTGTCAGCCCAGGAATCAAACCCACGTGGTCGAAGTTCAATGGTTCTGAAGTCCGGTGCTCTACCGACTGAGCTAACCTGGCTGACCATGTTATGCATTGCACTCTAACTTTGTTTATATTGACGTTGCTTGGCAAATCATTGACGTCACAAATTTTCACGTTGTTATCAAAACAACGTTTTAATTTATGCTCTATATTACACATAGAAACCGATAAAATGTATCGGTAAGGACATATATATCTAAGTAAACAAAAGCCGGGCGTTAAAGGTACGGGAATTTACTTATTTATCCACGTTTTCTCCTGTTAACGCCAGGATTTTGACCTTTAACGTATGCCTATAACGACCCGAAAACTTTTTTGCCTGGTATAGCAAGCCATAGGAGACAACCCAGTATCCTGGAAATCGCCTAGGGAAAAGATAATCGAGTCCAAAACCGAACAACATGTGTACTACGTAGCTTTTTTGTGCTCATGTGCGCAAAAATGGGTCTAGTACACGTCATCAACTTTTGTGCAACACGAAGTACTTTATGTGTTCAATACAGTGTTTGCATACATGTATCACTATGCTGTGATAAAATCAAAGTACTGATAGTACTGAAGGCGAGGGAACTGAATAGACGAAATAACACACGAGGTCAATTTTCTGGATTATAACCTTGATTATTCACATTGTCCTTATCATGTATACCAGATATTTTCTTACTTATCACTACCAAAATCACTGTTGTGTTAAAGATACATAGCTTTTATATTTGATATTGACGGATGGCCTTGCTAATAGGGAAAAGAAGAAAATGCTGCCAACTTACACCTTCTCCTTTCCGCCTAATAATATCTACCTTTTCTGCGACAAATTGTACTAATTTGCCCACATATTGTATGTAGTCTGCAACCTTTATCAAATTGAACCTGTCTAAACATATGTTGTCTTGTAATGGATAAATCTAAATTAGAAAAAATTAAAAGCCTTTTCCCATCCTTAAACAGACGACAAAATTTTTGACTGGGCCAACTTGGAAAAGGTTGCAGACAATAAATCATCATATGTGCAATTTGATATCTTTCTACGGTAAATATTAAAAAAAATAATGGGGTATGAGTATAAGGTGGACCATTTTGTGGGAAAGGGAGAAATTGACCCTACCAATTTCTTGTGTTCCCACAGAAAAATACAACTTCTTAATGTAATTCAATTCAATGTAAAAGAAATAGCCCACGAGCTTTTGCCCCTAGACAAACAGCATTACTACGATTGTTAAACGAATTGATCGATTGGATAAATTGACTGACTAGTAGCAAATCAATTAACTCAACTAAAGTTATAAAAACGCGAGTCGCGCATGTCTGCAAAGCGGTATCGGGCGTAGTAATCTTTACCTTAGGAATCAGTTGTTTTGGGCGGAATCAGCGCTATATAGTGAGTATACCGTTCGACATTTTTACCTTTGAAGTGAGTTCTGAATGTGGCTTACGATCCCTAAAGGTACATGGAACCCTTGATTTCCCTCGCCTAAAAAGCCTTGCCAGAAAGATTAAAAACTTGGAGTGCATGCCTTCAAATGTCACCTTGCCTCTTTATAAAGCAGGCCTTCGGCGATTTTAGCGCTTTGATTTTTTATGCAATAATTCTTCTTTATACCCCCTGCTACCTCAGACAAGTGGTAAGAGTTTCTAACACTTATCCAATTGAGACTGCTAAAATTATATGACCGACAAGGTCTTACACGATTTATGGTATAGTAGTCGATTCCGCCAGTATGGAAGCTCGCTTGCCCGAACACGTTTTAATTTTCAAGCTCTGCTTCCTTTTACGCAATTTAGAAAATAAAGATTTTCAATCACTAACTAGCCATTTGAACTTAAGCGCAAGTTTGTTTCTCCGGTTTCAAGGTGTTTTTTTGTGTGTGTGTTTACTTATTGACCTGCAGTTAACAATATCGTAAAATTGACAAGCGGAATGCTTTTGGAATGAAATTGAATGAGTGTCTGGAGTGAGTTTAGAATGACTTTAATAGGAGGTAATCTTATATCGCAAATTTTGTTCAGGATGAACAAAATTAGCGAAATGGATTACCTCCCTTTAATAAAAAAATATATACAAGTTCTTTACATAGCGTCCTATTTTTTCAAGAACCTATAAGACGCTAACAATTTGAATTTTGTCAGTGAAATCGCGATTTTTCTCTAACAAAAATTTATTTTGAAAGACGATGTTGATTCTATATTTTTCAATGGGTTTAAGCGTTTTTGAATGGTTTGAGTGAGTGTTTGGAATGAATGAATGGAGCGCTGGGTGAGCGATCTAATATGGTTTTAGTTGAGGCGAGCGTCAATTTCACGATGTAATTAACTGTAACATGTAAGGCCAAATAAAGTGAAGGCTTCACATGGAGGCTCGTGTGGACATGCGCGTCTGGTTGACGTTTTTTGACTAGTCCAATGAAATAGCATCTTTCTGTCGGACAAATTTATATATCTTCCGAACAATTATCTCTGTTTACTGTAGCACCTTTCGTTTGTGCTGCATGAGCCCGTTTTTCCTTCATTAATGCTGGGGGAAAACTTGTGATTATGTTCTCTTTTTGGCATAAGCCTGCTGTCTGAACATTGTGCTGAGAGATAACTTAGCTGCTATTACTTAGATTTCATGTTTTGGTATGAATGAGTCAATTTTCTTTAATTGAAAAGTATAATGTACTCGTATGTGTTGTATTTGTATTTGTTGTTCATGACATGATTTAACCGTTTAAGAATAAATAGCATTTCTTCACACTACTTTTGTTTTTTTCCTTGAATTGCCTGCAAATACTATATATATATTGTATGTCGCAATTCGTGGTTGCCTTCTGTCCGTCGCTTTAATTTGTCAAGAGCAGAGAATCGTAATGCTTATAGTTAACGAAATCGTGAAAATAACAAGATGAATAATTTTAAATAATACTCTATGAAAATTCAATGAGATTGATCAGTGAATTAAGAGTGTGTTATAGGGGGGTGATCCAATTTTGCTAATTGTGTTCAGGATAAAAAGAAAAAGCGATATGTATTACCTCCCTTTAACAAAATATGCATACAATTTCTATACATAGCTTCCTGTTTCTTCAATAAATCCAATCAGACGCTTATACTTTCAATAATTGTAGTGAAATCGCGATTCTTTTTCAAGCCATATTTTTTTTTGAAAATAGTTGTCGATCTTATCTTTTTAAGTGATTTATGAGCATTTTTTGAAAAAAATTGGGGAGTGTTTGGTAAGAATGAATGGAGCGCCGTGGGCGACTGAAATGGTTTCGAATGAGATGAACGTCAATTTTCAATGACACTCACTGAACGAAATCTACGTACTGTTATGACGTAATGAAACTACTACAGTCAACAACATCCTGAAATTGACAAGGTGAATGATTTTGGAACGATTTAGGAATGAAATTGAGTGAGTGTGTGGAGCGAATTTTGAGTGATATTAATGGGAGGTAATCTAATATCGCAAATTTTGTTCAGGATGAACAAACTTCGCGATATTTATTGCCTCCCTTTAATAAAAATGCACTAAAATTCTATAGATAGCTTCCTATTTCTTCAGAGACCTATGAGACGCTAACGATTTGAATTATGTCAGTGAAATCGGGATTTTTCTCTGTCAAAATTCATTTTGAATGACGTTGGTTTTATATTTATTATCAATAGGTATAACCGTTTTTGAATGGTTTGAGTGAGTGTTTGGAATGAATGATTGGAGCGCTGAGTGAGCAATTTAGAATGGTTTTGATTGAGATGAATGTCAATTTCACAATGTAAATATCTGTACATGTATTATCATCCACTAGATATCTAGCGGGTGATAGTTCATGAAGCAATTTCGCCACTGATTGCGTCAAAAGGGCTCTATTAATTCATTCCGAACACCAATTCAAATCATTCAAAAAACATTTCAAAAGATAAGATCAACAACTACATTTTAAATCACATATTGCTAACGAAAAATCGCGATTTCACAAGCATCATTGAAATTATAAGCGTCTTATTGGTTATTAAAGAAACAGGAAGCTATCAATAGAAATTGTATGCATATTTTATTAAAGGGAGGTAATAAATATCGCTATTTTTCTCCATCACGAACAAATTAAGCAAAATTGGATCGTTTCCCTCTTAAGAAACAAACCACGAAACAACACAAGTTTCGTACTTTCACACGGGGTGGTCTACCTAAAACGTCAAAACCCAATAAGCCGTAAATTATAATTACTTACATACAATTAAATATCGCTGGAACACAATATCCTTTCATCACACCCCTTGAACAAGGTAGACCCAATCTACACCTTCGAAAATCCGGACACCGTAATTGTCCTTCAGCATAGAAAAGCACATGGACTAGGCCAACATAAATCAAAACGAGGAACTGAAAGCCTTTCATTCTGTAAGAAAAAATATGGGTACAGTGAATTACATCGGAAAATTTACTCTCGGTCGAATCAAAACCATTCTTAATTACTCAAGGCCCCATTTGATATTTTGAAAAAAACTCAATCAAACCATTCAAAAAGGCTCCCATAGCGTTAAAATGCTTTGAAACCGTTTAAAAATCATCATTTTATTGAAATCATTTTGCCATTTTATTGGCTGGTTGGGATTTTTAAGAATCTGGGTTTTTTGGGAAGACACAAGAAAAGAAGTATGTAGATTTTAGTAAAGGAAAATAATAATATGTCGGCAACTTTGACAAATCAATTTTCCAGTTTGTATCACTTTATTTTTAGAATCATTCGAAACTCTTCCATTCCACTCCTCAAATTTCGTTCCAAAAAAAAAAATTAATTTTAACTTAGTTGATTTGACGACGCTGTTAAATGTACCATCTAATAGTAACCAACATCGGGAAATGAAAAAGTGAATGATTTAAGAACGTTTTTTGGAATGATATTGAATAAGTACGATGAGTTAGTTTTGATTTCAATTATTTGGATGTAGTCCAATATCGCTTATCATGTTCAGTTTAAAAAAAGAAATGATTCGAAATGACTTTTGAATGCAGTTGAAAAAGTATGATGGGCAAATTTTGAATGCTTTTAAAAGATTATCGATTGTCCAATGGAACGAATTAGCAATATTGCCAACCATTTTTTTAAAAAAAAAATAAATACTTTTCGGGTTTTTTTGTTTTTGTCTTAACAGACAAATCAGACTTTTAAAAAATGAATCACTAGCAATACAATCGTGAATAGATTTGACCGATTTGAAATGTCGATCGGGTTGAATGATTACCAAGCAATTAAACTAATTAGAAGCGCTAGGAGTGATCGAAGTAGACTGAATCTGAATAGTGCGCGAGTAATTTGTAATGGTTTGGAATGAGATTGGTGTCATTTGCACGATGTGATTTACTATAGGCCTGTGAAAATACACAAATGGAACGGAAAGAGCGTTTGCGATAACATTCCAATGTGGTTGTAAAAAATCGCTCACCACTCCATTCATTTGAATTCTGAAATCTTTCAAAATCACTCACCTTGTTAGATTTTAAGAAGTTGCTACCTTTATAATCTGCTCCAATCCTGATAACAATCCGTAAGACATCTGATCTAATCAAACCTTTTATCTTATTGGTCCTTTTTCTGACTCAAACGGAAAAAAAATCATAAGTACATGTGACCCGTCAAACGAAAGGGGACCATTTGTGAACTCTATTAAATAGACATTTGAAAAAGATTTTTTGATTTATCATATGTCATCGAGAGGTGGCAAATCGAAAATAAGCATACACGAAGGTAAACGATCATTCTAGTTTCAGAAATACAGTCAAAAGCGATAAATTTAGACCCAAGTAGGCCTGCGCGATTTGCGCAGTTTGACTAGGGTCGGTATTTGTTTGTTTATTTATCGTCGCTACCGTAGCTTATACCCATAATAAACGACGCCCTCAGAAAACGATGTGTTGCTACGGAGGATAGTGCTAGGATATATTATGAAATTACTCAAAATTAAAGATCCGCCTTAGTTCATTAACATGATCGGTGTAAAGCTCTGTCTCACCAGACCTTGGATTAACGTCTCACCAGAAAGACAATCAATTGTTAATGTGCTAGCCGGCGAATCAAACCCACGCGATCGAACTTCAATTGTTTTTAAGTCCGGTGCTCTAGCGACTAATCGGGCTGATCAGGGTCGGTATTTTACGATCAACCTATACAGTCTAGTTTCGATTGACGAGTCACATAAATCTGTGGTGTACCTTAATCAGAACTTGACATTTGAAGATGTTCGATGGTAACGCGTCGTCTATGAATAATTTATTAGTGACCGTCAAGATAACAGGATCATCTGAGGGACTTCATAAAAACGATATTTAAAAAACGAATGGGTTCAAGTAGAGGTCAACCGGAGGTTCCATTTCAACAAATTTTATACAGATAGGTAGAATGACTATTCTTGATTCAGAAAATCAGCCTTGTGCGAAATTGTTTTAGACACTTGTCAGTCTGCCCAATCTACGCGGTCAACACAAATGGCCCTTTTTGCATGACGGGTTATATCTATTTTAATGGCTTTAAACGCCTCTTTAAAAAGTATTTTAATATGACCGTGGTACAGTTAGTTACATCATTAAATGGACAATCATTCCGATTAAACTCATTCAATGCTTTCCGAATCTCATCGCTTAAATCATTCATCCGAATCACTCTCTTCAACCATTCAAAAACGCTCTAATTTACCCAAAATGGTAAGAAAACTGCTTACATCCAAAAGTCGGTTTATAAAATCCACGATTTCAGTGACACATTTGAATTTTTTGTAAGCGTATGATGAGTGAGTGAAGATACAGAAAACTATTCCTAGAACCTGTATGCATATTTCATTTTAGGGGGGAGGGGGTGTAATAAATATCGTTAATTTTTCATGTTGAACAAAATTGTCGATATCGGATTATCCCCCCCCTCCTTGAATTTCACTCAAAACTCGCTCCACATACCCATTCAATTTCATTTCAAAATAATTCCTTATTCATTCATCTGGTCAATTTCCCGATGTTCTTAATGGGGCTGTCACACCACAGTGTAAGACACGTATGCGAACGTATGCTCATACACTCGCATACGCAGTTTACGCTAGGCGTTCGTTACTCATAAGTCACGTACATTTAGGTACGCTGGTATATGTTGGTGTACGTTCTTATACGAGGAGCCCAAAAGTTTTTTTCAACGTGTTAAAAAATCTTCATCGTATGCCAGTTACTCATAAGTCAACGACGCTGGCCAAACGCCGGTTTGAAATTATAATTCAAGCCGTAATTCAAGTACTACTCTTCTCTTGTTAGGCTAGTTGATTTTTTATGTCCATTTTTCCCGAGAGAGTTTCTGAAGGCAGAATCAAGCGCCCGACCGCAATTAAGAGGAGGGAAATCGAGACCAGCTTACTATACCTACAACAAGCTGTTTTTGTTGCGTATTTAGTGGTCTCTTGAACCTCTTTGACCTCATCAGCAAGAGGAGCAGCAGCTTATTATCCCCCCCCCCCCCTACACACACATGTCAATTCCTAGCTCTACTGACCAAAGGTCAGAAGGGCAGTAGCTTTGATACATTTTCGTTCGTCTGTCTACCATTGCGTATGCCTGCCTTTCCGTAGCCTTTTCTTGTAATAGAGCCTACAGTTCTCGTTTGATTCTCTGCATATTGACTTAAATAGAATAAATGTGTTATCGTACTGATTTATCCTTTTGGAATTGGACTAGGTCTTTTAAGTGTAATAGGAAAGGGTGCGACAGAGATGACAGTTTTCGCTGGGTTCTCTTCAAATATATGCAGAATGACTGAACAATCGTTTATAAGGATCATTCCTATTTGACCTTAAGGTCAAGTCTCAAAATGGCTCCCTTATCATAACATAGTCCCATTTTTCAATCGGTTACCTTCAACCTTTCGTAGAATGATTATTCCTTAATACGAGGACTGTTCTTTAAAAAAAAAACAAAAAAAAAAAAAAAACAAATCTCTCCTGCTGCTTGTGAAAAGGAGCTTTTAAACTTAAACCAGAATTAGACTAAAATATTCATCATTTTCAAAATACATATAGATTCCCCCCAAAAATAACGGAATCGCTTCAAACTTGCACAGAATGGATTTAGTATCGACGGGGTCGTTGTTCGTACAAGTTGATCAGATGCGGCAAGTATAACCGATTTAGGAACACAGAGAGGGCATTTTCTTAAACAATATATATTGGCTGGAATTCTGTCTCGTAAAGAATTGTCATGTTTTCTAAGAGAGTCAATAGAGCGTCGTAGGCTAAGATACTCATACGCTATGCATACGCTTACTTTCGTTATCCATACGTTACTTGTTCGCTGCGTATACGCTACTCATACGCTGATAAACGTTACCTTAACGTTATATGTTATACGGTTTCTTGCCGGGGTATATGACGATTTATTCCCGGCTGGAAAAAAATGATGTCATCCGAGCCGTAGGCGAGGGTTGACATCATTTTTACTGCCGGGAATAAATCGTCATATACACTGGCAAGAAACCGTATTACGTTTTTATTATACTTCAAAGTTTAAGGGCTAAAAATCTGTCTTTTTTTGTCTGGCGTTGGTATAAACCGATTTCTTTTAAACCACCAATATCCCTTAATGCGCCCCTATAAAAAGTAAACATGTACAAAGTGACGTCATATAAAGTTGTGACGTCACACTACTACACTCTGCGCTGTTGTGATATGAAAGCGTTTGTTGGCTGAACTTGCGAGAAACTTGGCACTTTAAATGGACAATTTATTAAAATTTGTAAAACTTTAAAGTATTTATTGACATCTATATCATTTTTTATTAACTGACATGCTCATCAACTGTTTCCTAGTGTGTATATTCGGATCGTGTTATCAGCGAAGCGAGAGAATCTTGGCTGTCATTACCGTTTCGATTTTTTGTCTATGTTCCCGGCGAGGCGCCTTAAGGAAACATTAGAAGTTGTACCGTAGCGGCCGTAGATATCAATGTTAGTCAGGTCATCATTAACCAATGAAAAATGCTAGAATTTTCTTTGCAGCATGATAATGTCATACGCTAGCGAACGTCCATATACGTTTCGTGTTCGCTGCGTATACGCGGGTCATTCGTCTAGGATGAAAATTCCGCGGAAACCCCTGGGTATACGCTGAAAAGTTGTGCGTATAAGCAGTATTTCTCTATTTCCCCTACGCAGGGCATACGTTACTCTTATACAATGGGGTGTGACAGCCCCTAAGCTGTAGGCTGAGCACCTTCATGTGAATTATTCGCATCAGTACTGTTCTAAAAATCGTCAAATTGGCACGCACCCCAATCAAGATTATTCTTAAGCGCTGGGACGGCGCTGAAATCCTTTCAAAAGTTGTCGACAAATTAATTTTGACCGATTAAATATTATTCTGGCTGATATATATATATATATATTTAAAAACTTTTCTTTGTATAAAATACCTCATAATGTGTTTAAGACAGGCACCTTTTTCATTATATAATATGTTTTGTTTATATCATTTTATATCATTTTATCTCCATTTTTTAGTCATTACTCGTTCATAATAATAACTTGATTTCATTTTGAATCTTTCCCATTTCACTCACGTCAATTTCACGAGATAATAATCGTACTACATGTATTAATTTCAACGTTTTGCCTCTCCAACTGTTTATTTCAGTAACAGGTTTGAGAGGCTAAAGGAGTTGCGGGTAATAACACCGTAAATTTGACAAATTGAACGATTTTGGAATGATATTGAATGAGTTATATGGGCTGATTTGAATGATTTTCAAGGGAGGTAAAACACTATCAATAATTTCGTCCAAATAGACACAATTATTTAATATGTTTTTTACCTTCCTTTAGCAAAATCAACGTACTTATCTGTTTGCGTATGGCAATTAGACGCTTTAAAAACCCACACCCGCCAATAAAATAGTGGAAAGATTTTATCGATTTCAATAAAATGTCGATCGTTTTGTACGAATTAGAAGTTCTTTTTAAAACAAGTTTGGAGCGTTTTCAAACGATTGAGTGAGTGTTTAGATTAAGTCTGCTTTCCGCGCGTAGTGGAAATTAGATTTTCTTTTTTTTAGATCGAATATTTTAAACTTGTGTTGTTATCTCGCTATCGTAGTTTGCTGGCGCAAGATTTTACAAATTCGCCTAAAAAAATTGACAACTTGGACATTTCTATAGGCTTAAATGATCAGAAAATGATTTCTGTCTAGTATTTCTCCATCATTCCTACAAAACTGAATTTGCTGATCTATCGTCGAGAGGTTCCCAAAATCCCTTTCGCATTTAATACAAAATTAAAGTACAACGGATGCAATTTACACCAATCAGAATTCTTTATTTTGTTAGATTGATATTATTAGAGATGTACAGGTTTTTGTGACTGATCAAATTATTCCATACAGGTATAAACAATATTGAATCAGCTTCGCGTATTCATACAGTGTGATTAGGTTTTTAGTGTCATACAGTTAAGAACATCATGAAATTGACAAGTTGGATGTTTAGTGGATTGATTTAGGAATGACATTGAATGAGTGAAAGGAGCGAGTTTTGAAGGAAATTTAATTTTGTCTTCGGTGTCTGTAGTCAATTACAATAATCAAGCGCATTTTATAGGATTTACAAAACTCCAATCGAAACAACAACAACAACAACAACTGGACACTCTTTAAATAAGTGACACAGATCGATCGATACAGTTAACAACATCGTGAAATTGATAAGGCGAATGATTTTGGAATAACATTGATTGAATGTGTGGAGCGAGTTTCGAGTGAATTTAATGGGAGGTAATCCAACATCGATAATTTTGTTCAGGATGAACAAAATTAGCGATGTTTATTACCTCCCTTTAATATAATATGCATAAAAGTTCTATAAATACCTCCCTATTTCTTCAAGAACCAGTCAGACACTTAAAAGTTGAATTATGTGGGTGAAATCGCGATTTAGTTCTTGCTTTATTCATTTTGAAGGTAGTTGTTGAACTTAATTATTTTCGTAATTTTGAGTGTTTTTGAGTGGTTTTAGTGAGTGTTTCGAATGAATGAATGAATGAATGAATGAATGAATGAATGAATGAATGGAGCGCTGAGTGAGCGATTAAGAATTGTTTTGATTGAGATGAGTGTCAATTTCACAATGTAACTAACTGTACCTCAATGGTTGTTGGGACAGTGGCTTTAAGATCAGCAGGTCATCGAAACTCCGCCACATAGTGAATTTTTCAGAGAAAAAACTGTTTCTCAATCCAGTTGTTAAACAGTACCTGTAAAATTCACGCGATGTCGATCTTGAAGCTGATTGCACCGCGTGTGAACGATCGACCTGCGTTTTGATGATCGGGGAGTTGAAAGTGAAAAATAATGTTTAATAGATATGACATAAAAGAAGACATAAAAATAGACTATAATGCTTATATATTTACAGAGGTGATTTACAAATTACTTTTCAAGTAAAGCATTATCTATACAACATTTCCTTGCTAACAAGCATTGGATATAATAATTACTGTTAAAATCTAAGTACTGTCAGCACTGTAAATCGGGCATCATTGAGAGGCTGGGATAGTGCAATAGTTCGCCAATCAAAAGGGCTCAAATTTGGACAATAAAAAGTTGGTAAAATATTTGCCCTATTTGTGAGTTTTTTGTCTTAACACTCCATCTTTTCGAGGACATCGCCAGGTCATCCAACTGGAGTTTGCAGAATTCTATCCACCCAACTTGAAAGATATGTCACAAAACATTTTCCATTCAACCTGGGACTGAACCCAGTTCATCTAAGATTGATTATCCAACATGCTACCAACTGCGCTCTACGGTCAAACGTCAAGGAGGTAGAACCGGCATCAATTTGATGCCTGAGGGAAGCATTTATATAGAGGCAGATAACGGCAGATTTGGTACAGATGCCAAAATTGCACATGAAATTTCGATAAAGTTATTTAGCCTTGGTCCAGTGGACTGGAAAATGCCTTTTTCGCGCAGAGAGCTTAAAGTTAGAACACAATGGGGAAAGATTTTATCCAGTAAACAATGACGCAATATCGGACAAACAATATTTCGTGGGTGTTGTTATGAATCTCGTAACCACGGCTTCAGTAGATTCGTAGTTACGAAATTTTATATCAGCACCGACGGTTTATTAAAACGTAACGGCAATCCTAGGCCTTAGCGCAGTTTTTAACGCACCTGCCTCTCGTTCGAGAGGTCCCGGCTTCGATACTCGGCCGCGGCAAATACCCTTTCAGGCAAAAATGTCGTCCATCAATGGTTTGATATCGCGAACCTATGTGATGGAGCAGCTGGAGGCTGGATGAGGGTGTTGTTGTAATACTGGTATAAGAAACAATAGGAATCCGTGGTTAGGTGCTCCAGCCGCTCAATATGACCACATCAGTCGAAAACGGTGTAAACCGTAATAAACCGATCAAAATCAACGCAATGGCAAAGAAGTCTGTGCTTAAAATAAACTAGGATTAAACCATGTCAACTATAGAAGCAGACGATTCCAACAGACGACAAAATGAACAAAGAACTCGAGACGAAGGAAAACAGAGAGGAAGGAGGAGTAAGGAATTGTTGTTGTTGTTCTTTTATGAAATATAAGAAGTTCTTTCCCCTTTTCACAATGTATCCCCTCCGCAGGGATAGACATTGATCACATTAAACAGGTTTTAGAACAATAAATTAGAACAGCACGAAGATAATTTCAATTCCTTTACTTAACCGAAAAGCTTGTAAAAAACGCTGAAAATGCTTATTGGTAATTATTAAAAATGAAAATTACATCAAATTATGTATAAGCCTCTTCCTTTTTTGTCCAAAAAGTAAAAGAGATAAAAAAAAATGTAGATTGTAACTAAAAAGGCCGTTTCTGCGCTGTTTGTCTTGAACAAATAGCTCAGTGGATAACACGCAAAATGTAAGTGTCCAGCCTCGGTAAGCCATTACCATTACCATTTAATTTCAAAAAAGCTTTAAATACTTATCGTGTTTCTAGCTACATATTACAATACATAGTACAAAACACACATAGGTTAACAAAGATCGATACATATGTAAAACAATAGTCACAGGATACGGTTGCTTCAATATTAGGATTAAATAAAGTTTTGTTTGTTTCTTTTTTTAGTTTCTCATTTTGTTTGCGAAATAAATATATTTAGATGTGTGAATAATTTCCTTTTTAGAGCTTGATGTTACAAGTGTTTTAAATTTGTATAAATATGGCCAAGTGTAAAAATATTACTTCATGTGCCTTTTCCTTAATTCTGAGTATTTTGGGCAAACCAATCGAAAGTGAGATTCGTTTTCAATACAACTCATATTGCAGTTTTAGCATTATCTATTTTCACGAGGGATGTTTTTATATCTACCTTTTTCGATGTTAAGATCATGTGATGAGGTTCTACATTTTGATAATGCTGTCTTAATATTTACGTCATATTCAATATCTAGATACTTTTCAGGTACAAGGGATTCATTAAATAGATTGTAGCAGGCCAATTTAGACGTATTATTAATTTCTGAGGACCATAACTTAACATAATTATCAAATAGTCCTTGTTAGATAGATGCGAGATTTATGTGGGGCATTGTTTGATTAATTCATAAGAAAGATAACCCATTATCCTGCAGTATACTTTTAACTTGGAAAGCCCAGTTATTTCCCCTGTATGTATTTCCATTTTCACAGTCCGATTTTAACATATTGTAGGTTGATTTGAGAATGCTGTTTTCATTTTGGGTGATTATGTGCGTCCAATATTTAATTGTATTGAATTGATTTGAAACGCTTTGTGGTGTCCTACCTCTTTCTAACCGGGTCGATTTTTCGACGCGAAGCGCGAGACGTAAAAACTTAGTATGAATGTTTTCAATATCTTTTGAAGTGTGAAAACCCCACAAGGGTGAACCAAATTGAAGGATGGAACCAACCAGACTATCAAATAGCTTACATTGTTGCGACATGGGTAATTCTAAATTAACTGAAATTCTGCTGATGTTATGAAGAGAAAATAATGCTTGTTTGGCAATATCTTTTTGTGTACGAGACCATAATCCGTGAAAGATTAATCCCTAAATATTTAAAATATTTGACAGTTTTAATGGCGACATTATTAATGTGGAATGTATAACTATTATGTCTTCCCTTCTCAAAAATCATTGCTTTAGTCTTGGATGAGTTAATTTTTTGCCAGATAAAGTACAATATGCTTGTAAATCATTCAACATGGATTGTAAAGAAGTTGGAGATTTCGCGAATAACACTTGGTCATCTGCATACAATATCAAGAATAATTTCACATGGTCCAAAATTAAAAATTTCATCAAGATCGGAATTAATATATTCGATGACGTCAATGACGAACATCATGAGAACTCATGTTCGTAACGAACACAAGCTTTTACTGACGTGTAAATAGATTTTAAAAGTTTTACAAAATGAGTGCTTATGTTTTCCTGATTAATACTATCGAAACACTTTTCGTAGTCAATGAACACGCAATAAAGTTTATCGCCAGACGATAACACTTTTGATATAACCGAGTTCATAATGAAGATGCAGTCTAAAATGGATTTTCCTTTCTGAAATCCAAATTGGTTATCATTAAGTGTTTTATTCTTTTCTGTCCACCTAGTGAGTCTATTTAGCAGAATTTGAGAATATACTTTTGAAAATATGTTTATTAAGGTAATACCTCTATGATTTTCCGAAATATTAGGATCACCCTTTTTAAAAAAGGAGTGATTATTCCCCTTCCCCATTGCTCCGGGTAGTCGCCCGTTTGAAACATGCGATTAAACAAAGCAAAGATGAAAGGTACAATAATTTCGTAAGACACTTTAATAATTTCACAAGGAATTTCATCGATACCGGGGCTTCTACCGTTATTTTGCATAATACAGCTTTCTTAATTTCTTCTTCTGAGAAGATCATGTCCAATTCGGGATTAATTTCACTGTTTTGCATATCAATGTTGCTTTGTGGATATTGTTCGTTTGGGTGTTTTTGTCTGGTGAATCAATTATTCTTTTAAAATGATCAAACAATTGTTCTATGGAGAGAGAATCTGGTGGATTTTTTGGGTTTGTATATGTACCTTTTATCTTACACCAAAAACCTCGTGGGTCCGATTTTGAAAGTTTGCTGATTCGATAGCCCTCTTCTAGTCTAAATTATTTCTTAGCAGATATTTTACGTTGTTATAATGAGCACGCGCCCGGCTAAAAGCTTGTCTGTTAATATTTTTCCTCTCTCTATAGAGTTTAAAAGCCTGTTTAGCAACAAAACATTTTTCATTAAACCATTTACAATTTTGATTACCAACATGTTTGTGTTTCAATCATTGAGTTTTCCCAAATACTATGAATGCATTATCCCTCGAGAAACACGTGAAATCGCCAACTATGCTATTTATATATTTGGTTTCTGACCAATCGATTAAATCTAGCAGCACTCTATGATTATTCATGAGTTGTTCTAAAAATAGATCGCTCTTACATCAGTTTATCGTATGTTTTTGTCGGTTTATTTGTTGTTGAATAATTTTTCTTCATACTCAAATTTGAATTTATTGAAAATAGGATTGGAGCGTGATCAGAGTGCTCATAAAAATCAAATATTTAAAAATTACAAAATTATTTCCATTTGTTAACACATAGTCAACAGTACTTATTCGACCATGCGAACAAAAAGTAAACTTCCCACGCTCCTTGTCCGAGTGCAGACGGCCATTGACTAATGACAAACAACTTAATTGACACAATTCGAGCAGACGATGTCAATTTGCATCTACCACGTGGTCTGTTTGACCGAGTGATAATCATAACAGAATTTGATTGGTTGTCAGCCCTACAACTGGTAATGGCCGTTCGAGAAAAAAATCAGAGCAGTAATATTGTAAGGGCTACAAATTTATTATACAGTAAACCTATTGTACTTTTCAACTCCTTTACTCAACCGAAAATCTTGTTATAAACACTGAGGGTACTAACTGGTAATTACTAAAAGCGAAAATTACATCAAATTTTGTAATAGCCTCTTCTCTATTTATCGAAAAGTAAATAAGATAAAAAAAGTTTGTAGATTGTTACTGAAAAGGCCGTTTCTTCGGTGTTTGAAAAAACATAATTTGGTTTGAACACATTGCTCAGAAGATAAAGGTAAAAATGTACTGGGTCAAACAGACTGGATTTCTGAAAAACGGTATTAATAAATGCGGACTGCTTCGCAGCCCGATTTCAAAATATAATGAAAAGGCGAATAAAATGGCATTATTTGCATATACGGCAATTAACTGTTTGATAATAATTAACCACAAGAGGCCTGCATACTTAATTTAATTTTGTTATTTTGTTGTTCTTTTAGAGAAAAGTCATATTCCAAAGACTAATAATTGCAGCAACACACATTCTTAAACGATGCTCTTTGTTCCCCATTTTCTATATCGAAAAAAATAAAAAGAAAGAAGAGATTATGAAATACACTGACACGGACTCCTCAAAGGTTCTCTTTTTTTAATATATATATTTTCTTTGATATCTGATTGGGAAGTAGTCTAATTACAGTTGGTTCCATATAAAGTTATGAAATTGCCCCCTTGTCAGTCATAATCACAGCTAATCTACGCTCCATTTATTTTTCTCCAAATACAGACTCAAACCACTCGGAAACGCCCCGAAATTATTATTCATATATGTGACCCGTCACGCTTAAGGGACCATTTGGGAAATGCGTAAAGTATCGGCCCTAGTCAGACTGCGCGCATTGCGCAGACTGACTAGGGTCGAAAGTTTTCGCACTTTGCTTCTTTTCTGAATCTTGAAAGATCAATCTATTTTCATATGAAAGAATATTTGAAATGCGACCTCTGGTTGACACATGCTAGACCAAATCTCTTTAAATTATGTATTTTACAGAGTTCCCAGATGGTCCCTTTTCGCGTGAAGGGTCACATATTTTTCATTACTTCAACAAAATCGAATAAGCTATTCATTGTTTTTCTTATATGCAGGTATTTATTTGGAAGCGTCCTCGAAGACACACAAACTTTTGTAGAAAATTGCGTAGATCTTTTCAAAGGGTCTAGACTAGCGCTAAATCCGTCCAACTTGAACGAAAATTCATTAAGAACATCGTGAAATTGACAAGATTTATGATTTTGGAATTATTTTGGAATGACAATGAATGTGTGTGTAGAGCGAGTATTAATTGAAATTAAAGTTGGGTAATCAAATATTGGTATTTTTGTTCAAGATAAACAAAATAAGCTTAATTTATTACCTCCCTTTAATAAAATATACGTACTCTTTTGTTTGTGTGACTTGATAAGACACTTTAAAATCCACACCAGCTAAACAAATCGTAGAGTTAGTTGATTTATTTGATTTAAATGCTGGTGTTTTCGAAATAATTTCGGATCATTTTTGGTCGATTTAGGTGAGAGTATAGAATGAATAAATGAATGGAGCGCTAAGTGAATGATTTAGAATGATTTTGATCGGAACGCGTGTAAACTTTACGATGTTTCACACACTAGCTCAATATCATTTCAAAATAATTCAAAAATAACCCGACGTGTAACAATGTTCCTAACTGTATTACGTTAATCGTTAAGGGAGAATCTTCAAGACTCTTCGATGAGAAAAATGTAAGGAAACCAACGAATCTTGAGGGAATTTAAGGCCCCTGATTTGAAAAAAAACATAAGTTGGCGGGAGGTAATTAAAACATGTCATGCTTGTGTGAGAAACAAAGGAATTGCAATGTTATTTCTTTCAAATATTTGATAATAGTATATGACACGCTTAGCCAAGTTCGTTTCAGTGTAGACGAAGTCCAGTTCCGAAACTTGACGGATAAACTGCATTCAAATTCGTCACAGTTTGATTGGTCTGAAATTAAATTCCTTGTTTAATACGTCTTAGATGTACACTCCATGGTTAATTGTTTTAAAATGAAATCGGATCGAGCAGGGAACAGTTATTATTTTATTTTTCAAACATAAGTAAATATAAACCTCAGTATCACAAAGTTAGAGTCAAGAAATAGCGTCATATGCGTTCTCAGTTGGTTTTCGGATGGCTTTTCATTGGTTCTGTAAGTAACGGCGCCATTGACATCTGTTTGTGGTTTACTAGTAGATACTGCTTAACTCCCCGAACGTGGCACCTGGATAATGAAAAAAGATAAGCCGTAAAGTCTACTAATGTTTATTTTGAAAATACTCCTATTAGGTACAGTTAACATCGTGAAATTAACAAGGTGAATGATTTCCGAATGAAATTGAATAAGTGGGAGGAGCAAATTTTGAGTGAAAGTAAGGGGAAGTAATATAACATCGCTGATTTTGTTGAAGACGAACAAAAATAGCGACGAATATTACCTCCCCATAATATAGTATGCAAACAAGTTCTATAAGAAGCTAGCTTTGTTATCACATACCAAGTTGACGCTTCCAAATTCACTTTAGTCTGTGAAATAGTCGATTTTTTCTTGCGATTTTTTTTTGAATGTAGTTGTTGAAATTGTCATTTTAACAGATCTTGGAGGGGTTTTAGTAGTTTGAGTGAGTGTATGGAATGGATATATGGAGTTCTGAGTTTAGAATGGTTTTGATCGATTCAAATTTCCTTTGCAAGAGCTATTTAGTACATATATAAGGTCTTTCAACATGTATGTGTTTTCTAGCTATCAGCTGGTACTAAGTTTATACTACACTTAAAACGAATAAACGTTTTACTGAAAAAAGTCAAGTACCATACAAGGACAGATAACTATAGCATGAAAATGAGCATGGAAAGGTACCTTCAATTTTTGATATAATGATTATAAAATGTTAATCTACAACATATGTGAACAAGAAAATAGTCATTGGGTGGAAAAAATTACTCCACGTGTCCATTGCTTCCATAACTCTAGCAGGTTTCAGTACTTACACGCAGTCAAAAACTATAGGGATACAAAACCCACGACTTCCCCGTCTTGAACATGGTAGACCAAATCTACACCGTTGTAAATTCGGACAGCGAACCTGTCCCTTAGCATTGAAACACACACAGGAAAGGCCCAGATAAACTAGGACGAGTAACTGACAGCGATTCATTTTCTGAAATAATGATATAACATTAAAATTAGTAGTTATAATGATGATAACGATAATAATATATCTATAATATGATCTACGTTTGGGAGCGAAATATTCTCGTTGAATATTTTTGATATTACACGGGCGTAATTACCCTAGTGGAATAACTATGCAAAGGAGCTGATAGCGAAAAACATTGATATTTTGTTCCCGTGAAAAATATTTTTTAATGAAAGTGATGTCGTAATGAAAGTAATCTTCGTTTTTATCTGTTTATAGATGACTTGTTTAAAAAGTAAAATATTATATGACGACCGAATAAATTGGGATGAATTTTAAATGAAATTGAATGAGTGGGATGAGATAGTTTGAAATATATTTCAAGGGAGGTAAAACATAATCGATAATTTCGTTCAATTGTACGAAATGTACGATAATTGTTTACTTCCCTTTAATAATCAAAGCGCTAAAAGCACTGAAGGCCTAGTTTATAAAGAGGCAACGTGACATTAGAAGGCATGCACTCCATTTTTTAAAATCTTTTTAGCAAGGCTTTTTAAGGCGAGGGAATCCAAGGGTTCCATTTATCTATAGGGATCGTAAGCCACATTCCGAATACACTTCAAAGGAAAAATGTCGAACGGTATTTACTTTCGCTGGTCATTGTGTGGAATATTCTGCCGGGGGAGGGGGGGGCATTGTAAAAGTAGATCCTTTAGAAAAAGTAGTGTGACATTGAAACGTTATTTTTGAGTGTAAAATATTTATCCGTGTTTTGTATCTATTCTTTGATTAAACGCTTGATTTGGAATTCTATGTCTTCGATTTCCTTTGCGAAAGGACTTATAACGGATGGGGGTCGTACCCAAAGTCACTAACCTCTTCATAGGAGGTTGACGGGATTTTACATAGTTTTTTTGTCTTACTTAAAGATAGGACATTGAATGAAGATGAAATGCTAAAGAGGTCAAAGTTCAAATCTTATTGTGGAATCTACCACAACACCGGAAAAGAGTACAATTTATTAAGAAAAAAGAAGGTGTAAAATCCGATAGGGTCTGACCAAAGATAATCACAGGTTTCGCTTGTTTCGCCATAATTGATTTTATCTAGGAGGGGTTTTTCGATTGGATGGTTTTAATAATACAGGAAAAGGGCTTGGTCCGAGTTGTAACCTCTGAGGTACACCTTATTTTACATTGAATTTGTCAGATCCGCAACCATAACAAATTCTCATTCCTACGAATCTTTGGTGATGCAATTGAATGATTTGAGAGTTATAAGAAGAATTGAGATCAAATACATCAAGAATATACAGTAAGTAACATCGAGAAATTGACATTCACCTCAATCAAAACCATTCTAAGTCGCTCACTCTGCGTTCAATTCATTCATACAACACTCACTCAAACCATTAAAAAACGCTCAAATCAATTAAAAATAGAGAATCAACAAAGTCATTCAAGAAAAAAATTGATAGAGAAAAATCGCGATTTCACTGACATAATTCAAATTGTTAGCGTCTCATAGGTTCTTGATAAAATATGAAGCTATGTAAAGAACTTGTAGGCACCTTTATTAAAGGGGGGTAATCAATGTCGCTAATTTTGTTCATCCTGAACAAAATTTTCGATATAGGATAACCTCCCATTGAATTCACTCAAAACTCGCTCCACACACCCGTTCAATTTCATTCCAAAACCATTCACCTTGTCAATTACACGATGTTGTTAACTGTATCAAGAATGAGGCAACATGTTCAAATCAAGAGTCAGTTCATTAATACTTTCAAGAAGCTAAATCGGATAGACGTATGATCATTTTATTTGAAATCCGTATTGAAGTTGATTAATTATCTTTTTTTTTCTACACGTGATACGGGCTAATAATCATGAGTTAGAAGTTTTTGGTCCGAAAACGCTATCATTATACATTAACAGAGCCAATCCACATAATCAGAGCCAACCTATTTTCTTTGATTTATCACATATTTCAGCAAAGAACATTTGTCTAGCGTATTGTGGTTGTTTTGTTGAACCAGTGCACAAGAAAACATGGGTCTACGTTTGATATACTGTTCAGAATATTTGTTTTTAGAGAAAAAACCACGCGTTTTGACAATACTGGCCCAATATTGCTCTCAGAAAAAATCATTTTAACAAAAACCATCGAGTTTTGTAACATTTCTTGAGTATGTTTAAATTGAAAAATGCATAACTGGTCGAATAGCATTAATAATAATAGGTTACGATGAAAATGAGGAAACTCCTACCCCCATCCTAATTTTTCATTTCAAAAATCAATTTTTTACATCTATATAATCGGAGTCACACGTGGTGCGGAAGTTATACAACTGAATTTGAAAGCCGAGTCGGTGGCTTCGATTACAGACATCATCCTCCGTGGTTATAGGGCTGTCACACCTTAACGTTTTAGCCAGCGTGTGCGGAACGTGTTGGATTTTTTATAACACGCTGCGAACACGTCTGGTACGCTATGGACACGTTCCGCACACGCTATCGACACGCTGTAACACGTTGGCACACGTTGCGATACGCTGAGTATCTCATAAAATTTTGTGCATGAATAAAATTTCTCAGCGTGTGCCGAACGTGTTGGAACACGCTCCGCACACGTCCCAAACACGCTCAGCACGCTAGAGACACGCTGGGAGCTCGTTCACTTACGCTAGAAACACGTTCTCCCAAAATTTAACGTGCTTCTAGCGTGTCTCCAGCGTACTGGGAACGTGTGCATAGCGCGTCTTCAGCGTACTGAACGAGTGTCTAGCGCGTTGCCAGCGAGTTTACAGCGTGTTTCTGGCGTATGAACGATTTTGTACAAGTCATATAAATAAAACTTATGTTATGTTATAAGCTGCTTGTCTTTTCTTTCATATAAATCCTTTACGGATTTTCTTAATACCTTAGATTGTAAAGGTGGAGAATGTAGCATAAATGTGTATTAAACACTGCGTTTATAAGTGCGTCTGCTCTTTGGTCAGAATAACAAAATACAAACATTCATTCGTCTCATTTGATCATTATCAATATACCAAAAAGACAAGTACATCGTTGTACCTAGTGGACACAATACAAGACGTGTTTTACTCTATTCTGCTCTGTTCAGAAAATTTGATTCTATTATATGTACTACAAGTTTGATATTTGGTACACCTTTTCCCCCTTAATATAGGACTAGCTATTCAAGATTAAGAGAGGTTGTAGAAAGTCATCCTACATGGTAGAGCATATGGAGGAAGAGAGGAGTGCATTATGACAAGGAGTTCCTTACCATTTCGCAATACTTTTCGAGTGAAAAGTACCAGATGCTTTAATCAGCCTGTAATCTTATAAGTTTGTTATATGCATGTTTTCATATGTAACAGGTGCCATTGTATTTTTCTTTTCGTCTTTTCCTATTTTTCTTTTACATGAACCAACATACTTTGAATTTTAATATGTGTAGTGGCCGGTGGCCTGTTTATACACTGCCCTCCAAAAGTTTCTTCACACACACTTCTTTTAAAGATCTTTAGCTTAAGTAATTTAAAACAAAGTTTTATATTATTTTTATTAATAAAATGTTTACTTTATATCTTTATTGCAATGTATCAATTAAGAAGCAATACCAGAAATGGCAAAATCATGTAAAATCGACAAAATCAGAATAGTTCACCATTTTGCCAAATTTTCTATCAAGGGGATCAACTTCTGTCAATATTTAGTGTAGCCTCCATTAGCAGGTAAGACAGCCTGAACATGCATCTAGGCATGCTATTTACAAGTCTCTCACAACGTTCCATTGATAATCAGCATTTTCTCCTTTTGTCTCAATATTTTCTGTTATACATTGTTCTAAAATAGTATCTTTATCAACAGACATTTTGTCGTCTAAAGTAGCGTTCAAATGGGAATAATCAGATTTTAAGTAATAAAAACTAATCTATAGCTTTGTTTAAAATGATTAAAGCTGAAAATCTTACAAATGAAATGTGTGTGAAGGATCTTTTGGAGGGCAGTTCATATTAAAAGAATGAAATTAAAGTGGTAATTTCTTGCAGAATTTATATTTACATCCAAAACACGCTGCGAACACGTTATAACACGCTAGCAGCGCGTTACAAACACGCTAAGCACGTTCTGAGGACGTTACGTGACGTTGGACACTCGCTCAAGAACGTTGGTATACGCTTACATATGCTATTAACACGTTCTGGACACGTTACTCACACGTTCAAACTCGCTATGAACACGCTACAAGCGCGTCGTGAATTGACAAAAAGAAAAAGTAGGTCAGCGTATGCCGACGTTTTGCGGACTTAGTCGTTTTCTCAAACGCGTTAGGCACACGCTGGCTAAAACGTTGAGGTGTGACAGGGCCATTAAATACCGTTTAATTTGACCTCGGTTTAACGTGTTATCCAAAAGATAAAGAAATAATTTAGTTTTCAAGCCCGGGAGCAAAGACGATCATATCGATTATTTTTTTTATTCAAATCGTTTAAATGATCCAACCATTTTATTGGCTGGTCGAAATTTCAAATCGTTTGATTGGTTTCTGAAGACAATATAACAGAAATGTATCGGTATATTTTATCTACGGGTAATAATAAATGATCAGTTATTTGATCCATTTAGACGAGTTTAACGATAATATATTAACTCACTTTCATTTCATTCAAAACTCTATCCTCCAATTCATTCACTTTCAACCCGAAATCATTCCAATATCATTCATCATGTCAATTTAACAATGTTAATTGATAACTGTACTAGCGGTACATGATGACGCAGTACTTTCATCATTAATTACGTCATTGCAGCGCCTAAATGTCGCAAGTGCTTATACACGTACGACATTTCAGTACTTCCACGACGACGACAAAAGGAACTATCTTATTTCAAGCAGAAAACATAATGCTTTAATTCGAGATTTTCCGACTGGAAGCCGTTTTTTAAATATCTCATAGATTTTGTGGTGTACTTCAAATTTTGAATTCACTAACATTAACAATTCCAAAATGGTCCTCTCTTCTTACATGTATTACTTTGTCCTTATTCTAGTTACAACCCACAAGGCTTATGATAAAACTGATGAAATAAAAAGATTATCCGAAAATTGTACCTTTTTGTATTTGAATCCCTTATCAAAGTCTTAAATCAAATGCGTCCTTTTCTATCTATAACGGAAGAAAATACACTTCTTAAGTATATATGATCCGTAACGCGAAAAAATCAAAGTACTGAAAGTACTGATAAGTTGGAATGCGTTCAAGAGACTATGACATCAAGCCACTAACGAAGCTGACGCCTCCCGTCCAGGTGATCACATATTACGTCTCGACTTTTGACTAAATGATTCACCAAACCGCGTTAAAATATGCGCTAGGTCAGATGACTAGGAACATTTTGTTAAAGTTTCATCCAAATCGGTCCATAAATGGAGGAGGAGTTGCGTTCACAAGATTTTTCAAATGAAGGCCTCTTTTTCCATGACACGGCTAATATTCACCAAGCCGTGACAATAGGCACTAGGTCTGGTGACTCGGAACTTTCTGTGAAAGTTTCATCCAAATCGATTCATAAATGAGGGAGAAATTGTGTTAACAAGTTTTTTTGTTTTATTTTTTAATTTACATAAAGGCTGTTTTTCCATGACGCGGCTGAAATTCACGAAACCGTGTCTTTATGCGCAAGGTCAGGTGATAAGGAACAATCTGTGAAAGTTTTATCCAAATCCAACCAGAAATTTTGGTGGAGTTGTGCTCACAAGAAAAGTGGACGTACGTACGGAGGGACGGACAGACGGAAAAGATGACGCCAATATACGACCGCTTCCAGCTGTGTATAAAAATGAAATCCGAGAAAATACTATGCTTGTAAAGTCAAAATCGCAAAATTCAAGACTAGCCTTTAGGTAACGCAAATTTATGCGTAAATTTAACGACACGTGTTTTTTGAAAGCCAAAAATGTTTCTTGAAAGCCAATTTCAATCGTACGATTACGATACGATCAAATTTCGGTCCTAGGACCTTTCTTGAACGTGGCCCCTGAAGGCAAAACACGTGGGGTTGGTAAACTCGTTCAGATATTTGATAAAAACAAAGGCTGTAGTTAACTTGTGATAATCTTCAATGATATTTAAAGGATTGCGCACGTGCGTATTTTTGCACAAGTGAATTTATGTCCAAGCAATTTTAAAGAAAATGGACAAAAGCAGAAAGAGAAAATAAATGTTTGCCTATAGACCCGCAATTTAGAGTGAGTGATCAAAGGTAAATTTTGTTCATACAGGTATAGACAAAATTGACCTTTGATCTATCACTTAAACTTGTGGATCTATACCGTCATCGATCCTTGCTGCGTCCACCATCAAGTGAAATTGTCGCTCGATTTGGAAATGGGGTTCCATTTTTTTAAGAGAAGTAATAAAAAGAGAATATTTTGCTGGATCGGGTTCTTAATACAGATAAATAATCTGCAGATTTTGTGCTTTTCTAATAATGGTTTATGAAACAATTAGATAAAAAAACATTTGAACTACGGTATTTTGTTGAAGTGTGTAAAAAGTTCGTTCAGAAAGAGAAACTAGACCTATAAAAGAAGCTATAACATAATTCTACGAAAAATAGGTCGCGACGTTACCAAATAAGTAGATCACGTGATTGGCTTGTGCTATTGCCACAATTCTACGAAAAACAGGTCGCGTATTACCAAATAAGCAAATCACGTGATTGGACAGTGCTGTTGTCAATAGCTTACTTTATTGGACTTGACTTATCACATGATTTTCAAATATAGTAATGCAAACATTTGCTACTAGTAAATTCGTACGCAAGTGTCAATAAATTTCGTTTAAAACATAAATTAGCGTGTTAATAATTTACATGAAGTGATAGTTGTGTAATTGTTCAACATTATAACTTCTTGATGAAATAAACTGTATGTCTGTGTCAAGTTGAGATAAACAAAAGAGGCCGGAGTGTATTCGCATCCTGTTCACGTGATATGTGTAATCAAAAAACCCGAAATGAAATTATCTTGTGTTCATTTTGCGGTTTTGTTAAATCTAAGTTGGAATTGCTCCGCATTCCAACTTAAAAACCGCCTGGGAACTTAAATAAAATAAATATTTGAAAAAGAAAAAAAAAAGACATTTATCATGCAATGAAGCCTGCATTGACCTGATATCACCTGTCTATTTTTAGAACAATGTAAATACTCTTTCACCCGAATTCCCTTGGTTTTAAAAGGTAATATTATGAATAAGCGCGAAAAAAGGCTGCATGTTAAATAGAATAATATGTAAGTGTCTTAAAATATCAATGTTATCAGGTCTCGGCTGTGAGAAATTATCATGACTCGGCAGAGCCTCGTCCTGATAAATTCTCCAAACCTCCACCAGATAACATTGTTATTTTTAGACACTTACATGTTATTCTTAATATACAGGTTATCCAGAGGTTGCATACGGAAATTATTATACAGGAGGGTAGAATGATCATTAAAGATTCAACAAATCAGCCAAGTCAGTAAGATTTCGACCTCAATCAGTCTTAGCAATTGGCGAAGCCTTACAAGAATCGTCCCTTTACGCAATTAATCTTATAACTATACAAATATCCGTGTGATAACATCCCATATGATATTTTTTATGATATCACATAGTTATTTTTAGAACAATGATTTAATGTGGTTATTTTTTGAAACTTGCATTTCAATTAGAAACATCGACGAAAACAAGACAAATAGAGGTTATAAGATAAATATAATACGTGCTTAGTGTATTGTATGGAAAACATATCCAACTCGGTTGTGGAAATTGATAATTGTCTCGGCAGAGCCTCGACAATGATCAATTTTCCCAACCTCGTTAGATATTTTTTTCTCATACAAATCACTATATACGTATTATATATACCTACATGGTCCTTTTTCGTCTGGCATGTCACAAATATGCAGTAAACACTTACCAGAACTTGACATTTCACTAGGTGCAATTGTTGTCAATGAATAATATAATGCTAGTTTTGCAACCCGTCATGCGAAAAAGGAAACTCCGTAAAATTGATTTTTAAGAAAGGGATCGTTTCCAGCAAAGGTCCTCTGGACGTCGCATTTCAACAATTCTTCTTATATACGATTGTACAACGACCATTATTGATTCACAAATTTAGCGATTTTCGACTCTACTAACAATTCACCGTCCCCACAGTCTCACGTGGTACGATCTACCCATATGGACCCTTTTCTCAATATGGTTCCCATTTATTTGAAAGGGGTTAAACGCCGCATTACACTGTTTCCATCTCCTCTTGACCGAGTCCAGCAGAGCTTATATCGTAGCAAGGTGTATGCCGTTAGTGCGTCCGTCCGTGTGTCCGTCCGTCCGTTAACTATTTTTCTTTTAACTTCTTCTTCTCCGAAACTACTGTTGAAACATCATGAAATTGACACTCGTTCCGATCAAAACCATTCGAAATCATTCACTCAGCGCTCCATTTATTACAAACACTCACTCAAATCGATTAATAACGCCTCAAAAGCATTAGAAAACATTTAGAAATCGTTAATTGTTATGAACGTTTAATTCAAATCGATCAAATTATTATATGACTTTATTGGCTGCTGTGGCTTTTAAAGTGTCTGATTTGTCCACGAAGACAACCAAACAGAAAAGTACGTTTAATTTATTAAAGGGAGGTAATTGATATCGCTAATATTGTTCATCTTAAACAAAATTAGCTATATTGGATCACCCACCCAAACCGCCTTTAATTTCACTCACAGCTCGCTCTCCACATTCTCAACCAATTTCAATGCAAAATCGTTCCAAAGTTATTCATTTTGTATGTTTCTAACTGTACTAGGCAGAATTCAATTTCACAGGAATTTTTCTTGCGACATGCTCTTTCAGATGTGATCGCAAAATCCTGATCGGACAGATGGCACAGGCTCTACGTGCTGCTGCATCACTGAAAAGTGTACCCACATAGTGAAATATAAAAATGGTTCTATATTATGAACAATAAAAAAATTCTCTGAAAGATCTTATCAGAATCCAACAAAACATCAAAGATATGATGCCTAGAAGATGCTCTTTCAGATTTGTTAGTAAAATTCTGATCGGGCTGTTACTTGAGCTCTACGGCCTACCGCATCACTGAAAAATGGTTCCATATGATGAAATATATAAAACTATCTTCTTCTCATAAAGTACTGTTCAGAATATAGCCAACTTGACAAGAATAATGCTTAGAACACGCTCTTTCAGTTCTTTTTAAAAATATATGATTATCTGCTAGATTATATGAGCCTGTGCGTGACATTTCCAACAAATTTATAAGTGCGCAAAGCGAAGACTCTTGTCAATCTGTGCATCTGCACAGTCTGAGCAGAGTCTTTGCTATGTCCGCTGTAGATAAATAAGATCTCAAACCCTCTTTAAAAGATCAGCGAATATTCTTTTTGCATTACTGTCAAGCCTGCTCAAAGGCTTGTGCATTGTGCACCTGTGAAATTGTTGGAAATGCCACGCACAGGCTCATATATTAGCTAAGTGGCAGTGGAGCGACACAGGCCCTCTGGTGCCTCTTGTTCAGTGTTACAGTGATATCTGTAGCGCCTCACGTCAAATTTCTCACTGTATAGTTTCTGCTCCTCCTACAACTCATAATCTTATAACTATACAAATACCCCTGTGATAATATCACATATGATATTTTTTTATGATGTCACATGGATAATTTTAGAACAATGGCATAATGTTTTTATTTTTAGAAACTTGCATTTATGTTAGAAACGTCGATGAAAACACGACAGATACTAAGATAAATATAATACGCACTTAGTATTTTGTATGAAAAAAATATCTAACTCGGCTGTGAGAATTCATAATTGTCTCGGCAGAGCCTCGACAATTATCAATTCACCCAGCCTCGTTAGATATTTTTTGCATACAGAACACTAAGTACGTATTATATATTTCCAAATTTAGATTGCGATCGAATAACCGAGGAGTCAATAAAAATGAAATTAGTATTTCTGCATGGTTTATATTCTGATGAGGAAAAAATAGCTTAGTTGTTGTGGTTTTAAAAGATTTAGCGAAATGAGGCTCTGTTTATAGATTTTCTTGGATTTATTATGTTAACAAAGCATGGCATTGTTGCCTGTGACTTCATTCAACGAAGGAAAACGAATAGATAGCCGACACTTCCAGTTGAAAAGGAGATTTTCATTGTTCAATTAAAATTTCGAATGACAGCCACGATGTTTCCATTGAACAAGGTTTACTCATGCATATTCACAACTGTTACTTTAAACATATCAACAAACATACAAACAACTTTTAGTCAGCTTTAAGATTCAATGACCATTAACTTAATTCAACAACTTTGTTTATCGCGTTATCCTTTGATCAAGTTGCCGTGTACAAGTTTTTCCTTGCAGCATCAACGCTTATGATAATCTCGTGCGTAATGAGTAATTTTGAAACAACATCTGACCTATGTTCATGATGAAAATACGTTTTTGAACGTTTTAAAATACAATTCCGTTTGTTTTTTTTTTTGTTTTTTTGTTTTTTTTTTATTTTTGTTTTTGTTTTTTTACAGAGATTCGTGTCTATTTCATTGCGTATATTGAAATAAAAACTGTAATGTTTTAATGGCCTTGACATCTGCCGAATTACATCGTTTTTTCGAGCAATGTGTGGGGGCGATTGCAGTAATATAGTATTAGTTATACGGTTTCTTGCCGGGGAATATGACGATTTATTCCCGGCTGGAAAAAATGATGTCACCCGAACCGTAGGCGAGGGTTGACATAATTTTTTTCCAGCCGGGAAACGGCTGCCATCACCGTTTCGATTTTTTAAATCGGGCTGTGAATCCCGAATTCATATATACTGTTTTCCGGACTTCCAATCTGTTGGACACACTACATTATAACCTTTATCTTCTGAGCAATGTGTTCGAGCCAACCTATGTGTTTTCAAACATCGAAGAAACGGCCTTTTCAGTCACAATCTACGAACTTTTATTTATCTCATTTACTTTTGTGACAAATTAAGAAGAAGCCTATACAAAATTTGATGTAATTTTCGCTTTTAGTAATTACCAGTTAGTATTTTCAGTGTTTTAACAAAATTTTCGGTTGGGTAAAGGATTTGAAACTACAATAGGTTAACTGTATAATAAATTTTGTAGCAGTTACAATATTACTGCTCTGATTTTTTTCTCGAATGGTCATTTACCAGTTGTAGGGTTGACAACCAATCACATTCTGTTATGATTATAATGTGGTAAAAACCCACGCTTACAATGCTGGACACTTACATTTTGCGTGTTATCCACTGAGCTATGTTATCAAGACAAACATCGCAGAAACGGCCTTTTCAGTAACAATCTACATTTTTTTGTATCTCTTTTACTTTTGCGACAAAAAAGGAAGAGGCTTATCAATTACCAATTAGTATTTTCAGTGTTTTTTTACAAGCTTTTTGGTTGAGTAAAGGAATTAAAATTATCTTCGCGCTGTTCTACTTTGTTGTTCTAAAAACTGTTTAGTGTGATCAATGTCTATCCCTGCGGAGGGGATACATTGTGAAAAAGGGGAAACAACTTCTTATATTTCATAAAAGAACAACAACAACAATTCCTTCTTCCTCTCCGTTTTCATTTGTCTCGAGATCTTTCTTCGTTTGTCGTCTGTTGGAATCGTCTGCTTCTATAGTTGACATGGTTTAACCCCGACCTATTTGGCACAGATTTCTTTGCCATAGAGTTGATTTTGATCGGTTTATTACGGTTTACGCCGTTTTCGACTGATGTGGTCATAATTGAGCGACTGGAGCACCTAACCATGGATTCCTATTGTTTCTTATACCAGTACTACCACAACACCCTTACCCAGCCCCCAGCTGCTCCATCACATAGGTTCGCGCTATCAAACCATTGATTGACGACATTTTTGTCTGAAAGGGTATTTGCCGCGGCCGAGTATCGAACCCGAGAACTCTCGAACGAGAGGCAGGTGCGTTACAAACTGAGTTTATGCCTAGGATTACCGTTACGTTTTAATTAACCGTCGGTGCTGTTATAAAATATCGTAACTACAGCTTTACTTAAGCCGTAGTAACGAGATTTATAACAACACCTACGAAATATTGTTTGTCCGATATTGCGTCATTGTTAACTGGATAAAATCGTTCCCCATTGTGTTCTAACTTTTAGCTCTCTGCACAAAAAAGGGCTTTTCCAGTCCACTGGACCAAGGCTAAATAATCTTGTTGAAATTTCATGTGCAATTTTGGCTTCTCAACTGTTACTGTGCCTATACACTTCAGAGACATGACCGGGATTTGCCATTATCTGCCTCTATATAAGTGCTTCCCTCAGGCATCAAATTGATGTCGGTTCTACCCCTTTGACGTCTAACCGTATAGCGCAGTTGGTAGCATGTTGGATATTCAATCTTAGTTGAACTGGGTTCAGTCCCAAGTTGAATGGAAATGTTTTGTGACATATCTCTCAAGTTGAATGGATATAATTCTGTAAACTCCAGTTGGATGAGCTGGCAATGTCCTCGAAAAGATGGAGTGTTAAGACAAAAAACCTACAAATTGGGCAAATACTTTACCAACGTTTATTGTCCAATTTTGAGCCCTTTTGATTGAAGAACTTTTGCACTATCCCAGCCTCTCAATGTTGCCCGCTTTACAGTGCTGACAGCACTTTGATTTGTTTATGTTCACGGCGAGGCGCCTTAAGGAAACATTAGAAGATATATCGGAGCAGCCGTAGATATCAATGTTTGTCAGGTCAGCATTAACCAATGAAAATGCTAGAAATTTCTTTGCAGTATAATAATTAACAACATCGTGAAATTGTCAATCATCTCGATCAAAACCATTCCAAATCACTCCCTCAGTGCTCCATTCATTCATTCATTCATTCATTCATTTATTCGTTCATTTATTCATTCCAAACACTCACTCAAACCATTAAACACTCAAAATTCACCGTAAAAGATAGAATCAACGTCATTCCAATTAAATAAAGCAACAAAAAATCGCCATTTCACTGACATAATTCAAATTGTAAGCGTCTGATATGTTCTTGGAGAAATAGGAAGTTATTTTTACAACTTGTATGCATATATTTATTAAACGGAGGTAGTAAATATTGCTAATTTTGTTCATTCTGAACAAAATTTGCGATATTGCATTACCAACCATTAAATTCAAACAAAACTCGCTACACACAGTCCTTCAATTTCATTCCAAAATCAAGCACCTTGTCAATTTCACATAACAGTATCCTTGAGGAAATGAAAAAAAAAAACCCACTCGGTCCTAATAATTGCATTTGCCTACACATTTGAAAATAATTAAAACAAAAATGGTTGATTTGTTTGTTTGAATAGGGTTTTACGCCGCTTCCGACAATTTTCGGTCATATCGCGGGGCTGGAGCACTTAACAATGGATGCCTGGTATTTCACTCACCAGTTCTTACGTTACATTCCTTATAAGACTCCAGCTGCTTTCTCACATAGGTCTACCATAATCAACAAATGGTCGGAAAGGATGAGTGCCGCCGTCGGGGTTCGAACCCAGGACTTATAAATTGATAGTTCGACGCGCTACCAATTGCGCTATGATGGCGGCTAATATAATGACTGAATAAAACAAGATGCTCCTGTATCGCTCAAATTCGTTTCCTTGACTCCTGTTTAAGCAAATTTAATTGCCTTTCAAGCATTTAACGTAAATTATAGGCCCAATTCTTGCAAAGTCGCTATTTTAACCAAATCATTATATTACAAATCATATTCCAATATTTCAGAGAATGATTAAACCAAAATTATAACAAGAACATGGTCTTTTAGCGTCTTTTCCCATGACATAAGTCGGATGCCACAATAATCAATAGGCATCTTCCTTACGACCAGCCAAACAATTTTCCTTCTGAGAAAGACTGGGCCAAAATTGAGGCCTCTGGAATTGTAACAAGCAAAATTGTCTTTAAGGCTCCGTACACCACACTCGATGGGGACCTTCTTTATCATCAGACATACAGTTGGCCACATAGTGAATTGACATTCATCTTAATCAAAACCATTCTAACTCGTTCATTCAGCAATCCATCCATTCATTACAAACACTCACTCAATCAACCCCAAACCACTCCCAAGTCAGAGATACAATCAACAATTGTATTCAAAATAAAAATAGATAGATAGATAAAATCGCGATTCACTCACATAATTGAAAATGTAAGCGTCTGATTGGTTCTTGAATAAAACGAAAACTATATGTAGAACTCGCATGTATATGTTCTTAAAGGGAGGCAATAAATATTGCTATTTTCGTTTATACTGAACAAAATAAATAATATTGGATTATCTCCCTTAAATTTCACTAAAATTTACTCATCAGATTCAATTTCATTCCGAAATCATTCCAAAAACATTTTCCTTTAATTTCGAGATGCTATTAACTGTACAATTGCGTCAAGTTTAAGAAAGATTGGGCACAAATTGTTACCTCTAGAGTGGAAACAAGGAAATCGTATGTAAGGATCCTTTCACATAAGAAGGAATGTCACAAAAATTAAAGGAAACTTCCTTATGACCAGACAAATATCCTGAGTTAGGTTGAGAAAGGTCGTGTCTAAATTTTGACCTATATATCACAACCAAGTGTCACAAAAACTAACCAAATCGCGAACCCTCAGCAATTCTGCGAAAACAGAACTCTGGAACAAAAGGGCGCAGCCATGAAAGCGCGGCATTAAAGGATATTTGTTTTTATCTTCTAGCGTAAAGCACTAACAAAACCGAATCGCCTATAAAATGATCCAAAATCACTACACTTATATGTGCGTCCGAGGTGCTTTCTAAGTAACGGAAAAGTCCGAGCGAGGTTCCGAATGAAAGTCGCTATGAGCACGCTAAAATAATAAAAGTCTCTTCTGTGCGAATAAGCGTACGCCTACACATACTATTTTTTAATGTATCGATCTTGCGCTATCGAAGTTAGCCGGCATAATTCCCACAAATAGTTCATACATCGACGTCTAATTTCACGTTCCAAGAGGTTTTCAGATTAGAAAAAAAACTGCTCAGTGATTCTTCATCTTTAATTTTAAAATGGCGTAATCGAGCTTGGTTGAAAGGTACAGGTAATAAAATCTAGAAATTGATGATTCCGATCAAAACCATTCCAAATCACTCGCTCAACGCTCCAATCATACATTCCAGACTTTCGCACAGATCAATCAAAACACAATCCGAAATAGCTAAAATACTCTTCAAAATTGTTCAACGCTAAAATCATTCTTTGATATGATTGACTGGTGCTGATTCTTAGCGTCTAATTTATACGTGAAGACATAAAAATAAAATAATACGTTAAATCATTAAGTGAGGGTTAAAACTAACTATCGCTTATTTCGTTTTATATTATCTAAAATTCACTAACACATTTTCCTTCTTTGCGAAACAATAAAAAATCACTGAGAAATTTGTCTGTTTAAAGTAACGTTGAAGATTCGTTAAAAATTGCTAGTTTTGTGAAACATTTAACAATCATCAAACAATCTGCCAACTTTGTGTAACATCTAACATTCGACAAGAAATCTGCCAACTTTGTGTAACATCTAACATTCACCAACCAAGAAATCTGCCAACTTTGTGTAACATCTAACATTCACCAAGAAATCTGCCAACTTTGTGTAACATCTAACATTCACCAAGAAATCTGCCTACTTTGCGTAACCTTTAACATTCATCAAGAAATCTGCCAATTTTGTTTATTTTCCGAAGAGCAAGATAGGCTTTCTATCAAAATCGATGGCTATTTACTCTCATTTATTTCTAGATTGAATTTCCCAGTCACAGTCATTTAAAATAATTGCTAAAAAGAAATTAACCTTATATGAATGAAAACACTTTTATGTTTTTTTGATATATTTTTTTTTTTTTTTTTTGTAAACATGTACGGCGTTTCTTCAGATATGGGCACACGTGCTTAGCAACTGCGTCAGGTCAGGGACTCTAAAAATACATGGTTTCGTGATCAGGTATAAATCCTAGAGGATGAAATTCCAATGTGAGGCGACATAGCTTTAGCCAAAATAGCTGCATTTGAATTTTTCAAATTCAAATCGCGAATGTTGCTAAAGGTTTCATCTTTTTCAAGTCTTAAGGTGGCAATGGACAGCGGCCTCCCGACTCTATAAACCGGAAGTGGGTTTTCGTTTATTTTACGGTTCTTTTTGCGCGTTGTTTAAAAAGACCGGTTTTCGTAAGATTCTACTTATTGAAAAAACGTAGAATAATGATGGTAAAACTTCATATTTTAGCTTCTTTTCAACATTTGATTATAATTGAATGACTGGATCATTAAATTTAACAATAAAAAACCGTCATTGGATTAGTGGGGAACATTGAAAAATAACAAAAAACTTTCTAATTTGCATGGAAAGGTATGCTGAATTTTTTTACCAAATAAAGGAAAAATATGGATTATAAACATATCGGAAAATAAAAAATTCATTGGGTAATTTCTTAAAAAATAGATATTTGTGGCATTTTTACCTAGTAAAATTACAAAAAAAAAATTATGCATTTTAAACTTTTGAAAGTAAAGTGTGCAAATGCAATTGATCAAAGAGAAATTTTCTTGTCAATAGCCATTGTGTACATCTATCAAAATGTATGTGTTTTAAAGCTATAACCTAGTACAGAGTTTATACTAGACCTAAAACGAATATAACTGTTTTGCTGAAAAATGGCCTATACCAATCAAGGGCAGATAACTCTAGCATGAACACGAGCGTGGAAAGGTACCTTCAAATTTTAATATAATGACTACACAATGTTAATCTACAACATATGTGACCAAGAAAAAAATTCATTGGGCGGAAAAAAATGACGCCATGTGTCTATTGCTACCTTAACTAGGAACATTTCATCTCTTTCAAGTCTTATCCCGTTTTTACCCCGAAGTTAAAACGCAACAACAATGACGTTGTTTTAGCAGGAAAAAGTAGAGTCTAATTACACTATAAATCATCGCAGCCATTTTATTTTATAGAAAATAAGGATATAAGGTCAGCGTCGTTTTTGTAGGTATTTGTGACGTTAACGTTCTCGCGCATAATCAGACATCAAACAACGTTATTAGTCGTAAAATCCGATAGCTACATGAAACCGTCACATTTCATTTTGACGGGGTTAATTTTTGAAAGGTTGACCTTGATAAACGATCCTTTCGTTATCAAATGATCTTGTCAGATTTTTATTTTTCAATGTTTGTATTATTTTTAACAGACATGGGTGTATTTGAATTTTTTATTGTGGGATGGGGGGGGGGGGTTGAGCGAGATAGATGACCTTGATCTCATCATATGACTTCGATCAGGGAATTTGTTGATGCGTATTGACAAGATCAATTATTATTCCATATGTGAGTAGGTTTATTCTATTTTCAACAGGCTTGAAGATTTTTGAAAACACCAAGCTTTTGCGTGATCTATGTAACGTTGGCCTTGGCATATGACCTTGAATATCATTGATTTTGTACATTAAATTGGTACGAGAAAAAGAATCTGGAGTGATTTTTTCCTTAGCGTCAAAGCTTGGTAACCTAGAATTTTGCATTTTTTTTCAAAAAAATTATCACGGTGACCATATTTTTTTATGTTAATATCACACGAACATATAATTATCTACAAAATATAGAAAAAATAAAAAATTCTATCTCAGACTTTTTGAGAAATTTGATCAAAAGTTATGAATTTTGAAAATATTCTCGTTCATTTTCGGTATACCAGTTTTACGCATTGGGAAAAAATACGTAAAAAATCATTATTTTTCCTTTTAATCGATTATTGTGTATTAGATTTAGTGCAAAAAACTTCCTATCTATGAAATTAAAATAAAATTGATATTATTGATTAGATTTGATTGTGCTTCGGTTTTATGTAATTACCAAGAAATGAAAATCGGCGAAAAGTCGGACAAAAATTAACTCGGTACCTATGACATTCTATGACGTTTTACGAAAAATCTGATTCGGCGTCACCTTTTTTTCTTTCCATTTTTGTAATTGGCATACTTTAATCTACGAAATATGAAAAAAAATCTATCTCAGAAAATCAATTCTAGCAATCGTCCTTAAGTTTTGAATGATGTCGGTTGCAGACGAAAAAATCGCCATCCAGACGAGCAAACAAAATGGTGAAATCTCGCGAGACTATCATTCTCCATGTAGGCCGCCATTTTGAAAAAAAAATAAAAAATTGACGGTTTATGTTTTTCTCTCTGTTTTTAAATCGGGTTCATCCGATTTATATACACCGTTTTCCAGAAATCGCATCAGTTGAAGACATTACATTTTACCCTTATCCGCTGAGCAATGTGTTCGAGCCAAACTATGTGTTTACAAACACCGAAGAAACGGCCTTTCAGTCACAATCTACATTTTTTTTATCTTATTTACTTTTGCGACGAATAAAGAAGAGGCTAATACAAAATTTGATGTAATTTTCGCTTTTAGTAATAACCAGTTCGTATTTTCAGTGTTTATAACATAGTTTTCGGTAGAGTAAAGGAGTTGAAACGTACAATAGGTTAACTGTATAATAAATTTGTAGCAGTTACAATATTATTTTCACGACCGGTCAATTACCAGTTGTAGGGCTGACAACCAATAAAATTCTGTTATGATTATCACGTGGTCAAAACCCACGCTTACCGAGACTGGATACTTACATTTTGCGCGTTATCCGCTGAGCTATTTGTTCAAGACAAACAACGCAGAAACGGCCGTTTTCAGTTAAAATCTACATGTTTTTTTATCTCTTTCACTTTTGCGACAAAAAAAATGAGAGGCTTATACATAATTTGATGTAATTTTCGTTTTTAGTTATTATCAATTAGTATTTTCAGCGTTTGTTACAAGCTTTTCGGTCGAGTAAAGGAATTGAAATTATCTTCGTGCTGTTCTAATTTGTTGTTCTAAAAACTGTTTAATGTGATCAATGTCTATCCCTGCGGAGGGGATACATTGTGAAAATGGGGAATCAACTTCTTATCTTTCATAAAAGAACAACAACAACAATTCCTTATCCTTCTTCCTCTCCGTTTTCCTTCTTCTCGAGTTCTTTCTTCATTTGTCGTCTGGTTGAATCGTCTGCTTCTATAGTTGACATGGTTTAATCCTAGTCTATTTTAAGCACATATTTCTTTGCCATTGCGTTGATTTTGATCGGTTTATAAGGCTTTACGCCGTTTTCGACTGATGTGGTCATATTGAGCGGCTGGAGCACCTAACCATGGATTCGTATTGTTTCTCATACCAGTACTACCACAACACCCATACCCAGCCTCCAGCTGCTCCAACACATAGGTTCGCGCTATCAAACCATTGGTGGGCGACATTATTGTCTGAAAGGGTATTTGCTGCGGCCGAGTATCGAACCGGGGACCTCTCGAATGAGAGGCAGGTGCGTTACAAACTGCGCTTAGGCCTAGGATTACCGTTACGTTTTCATAAATCGTCGGTGTTGATTTAAAATATCGTAACTAAGGATTTACTCAAGCCGTAGTTACAAGATTTTATAACAACACCTGCGAAATATTGTTTGTCCGATATTGCGTCATTGTTAACTGGATAAAATCGTTACCCATTGTGTTCTAACTTTTAGCTCTCTGCACAAAAAAAGGGCTTTTCCAGTCCACTGGACCAAGGCTAAATAATTTTGTTGAAATTTCATGTGCAATTTAGGCTTCTCAACTGTTACTGTGCCTATACACTGCAGAGACATGGCCGGGATTTGCCATTATCTGCCTCTATATAAATGCTTCCCTCAGGCATCAAATTGATGTCGGTTCTACCCCCTTGACGTCTAACCGTATAGCGCAGTTGGTAGCATGTTGGATATTCAATCTTAGTTGAACTGGGTTCAGTCCCAAGTTGAATGGAAATGTTTTGTGACATATCTCTCAAGTTGAATGGATATAATTCTGTAAACTCCAGTTGGATGAGCTGGCAATGTCCTCGAAAAGATGGAGTGTTAAGACAAAAAACTAACAAATTGGGCGAATACACCGTATTTTACCAACCTTTATTGTCCAAATTTGAGCCCTTTCGATTGACGAATCATTACACTATCCCAGCCTCTCAATGTTGCCCGATTTACAGTGCTGACAGCACTTTGATTGTTTTTTTCAATATTTCAAACTCGTTATCTAAAGGTGGGATAAGCCGCAAAGCGCCCGAAATAGGGAAAGGAAATAATGCTGCTGATTTATAGAAAAAATCGGCTCGACAGGGTGGACCCTGTCGCTGTTCAATCTCGACCAAGAGTCCGCATACACGGAACTTGCAGGAGAGACCGAAGGTCAGTTAGCATTTCTACATATATACGTATTCTGGCTTGTATTTAGTGCTTAGTCGAAGAAGTATTTACGCCTTTATGTTCGCAACCGCCAACCAACATCAGTCTCTTGCACTCAGTTGCAGTTAGGATCTTTTGATGCTAAAGATAGTAGATATCAGTTTTATTTTCAAGTTCCCGTTCGTTTGCATGCTTTTCAAATAAGGTAGAATGAATTGCATCTTATGACAACATTACATAAGCAAAGAACAAACCAATATGATTAAATTCATTTTAGTGACTCTATGGTGTTTCATACCGAAAAATAACGAAATAAACACGCAAAAATGCGGGGCATATCAATATTTCATGCTAATCAGGGTTTAATAATGATACTCGGGTTTATCTTATAACTATACAAATATCCGTGTGATAACATCCCGTATGATATTTTTTATGATATCACATAGTTAATTTTAGAACAATGATATAATGCGGTTATTTTTAGAAACTTTCATTTCAGTTAAAATAAATCGACGAAAACAAGAGAAACGTAGGTTATAAAATATTACATACTCAGTGTATTGTATGAATAAACTATCTAACTCGGCTGTGAGAATTGATGATTGTCTCGGCAGATCCTCGCCATTTAACAATTCTCCCAACCTCGTTATTTATTTTATCTCATACAAAGCACTAAGTACGTATTATATATTTTATGCCAATTAGGGTTGAATAATTCGGGTATAGGGCAGTGGACCACATTTGTTGTCTGTAGATAGGATCCTCGTGAAATTGACAAGTTAAGGACGTCCGCACACCCGAATTTGGATTTTCCGCCATTGAAAAAAACATTTGCGTTTCTGTAGTCGTTATAAAACTATGAATCGAAATTCAAACTATGTTTTTGGATAGAGCTGTATGTTAGGATGTCAAAACATGTAAAAATTTGTATAAATGAAAAATTTTATTTTTTCCCCAAATTTGTTTGGCCATTTTCGCGATTTTAGAGTATTCTGAGAAAACGACAAGCAAGTATATGGTAAAAAGAACCCCTATCTCATATTCCTGAACCAAAATACCATCAAATGTTATTTCCAAATTTGAAAAATGTGTTTTGAAATTTAATTATTTTTTGTGGATTACCTCCCTTTAATTTAACAAATGAGTTAAAATATCTAAAAAAGTAAGACTGTGACCCCAACTTTTTTGCTTGTCAAAATATTCTTCATTTTGTCACAAATTTATATTAAGAGTATAATAATAGCAGAACTACATTTATTTCACTGTGATGCATGTATAAGTAGCCCTTAATTTTAAACGCGAAATAGTTCCATTAAGGAACGAATAAAGATGTCATAATTTTGATTTGCTTCATAAAAATTCCATATTTCGTTAATAAATTAGTGGAAAGGGTTGTCGTTTTTAAATAAAACATAATTCAATTGCTTTCAGATTAATTATTTTTCTAAAAATAATAACTTCAAATCAAGGGTGTAATATGCAAAGAAATTCAAAGGCAAGAACTTAAGTGCACTAAATGTTTTTGGTACCTATTTTCATACGGCTCTGAAAAAAATAAGCACGTTGATCCCATTTTTTTCTTTTAAAAAGTCGAAATAAAACATTTAGATCTTTCTAAAAAATCAGGTTTAAAGAAAAGTTTAATAGCAGAAAAAAGCCGAGCGAACTACCTTAAATGATTTTGAAATGACTTTTGAATGAAATCGAATGAGTGTCGAGTGAGCATGTTTTAAATGAATTAGTTTTAAGAGAGGTGAACGTTATCGAAAATTTCGTCACAAGTTTCTACTTCTACGTTTCTACATTTTAAGATATAAAGAGGAAAAATTCCCCGCCATGCCACGGCCATATTTGTGAGTTATTCAAAATTTAACGAACAAGTTTTGCGGAGGGTCAACCAAAAAACATTTGTACCCAGTTTGGTTGACATCTTCCGAATGGTTTCTGAGGAGAAGATGTTCAAGGATTTCTGGGTCAAGTCGTCGCGATATAACTGAGAGATTGTTGAAAGCGACGTAAAACCCCAATTCAAATCAAATCAAATTCCTGGGTCAAAATCTGCCCGCCCTGATACGTCAATACTTGTTACCAATCAAACTTTTACGAACAATTTTGAGAAGGGTTACACAAGAAAAAATAGTGCTCATTTCGGTTGAAATCCATCAACTGGCTCCTGAGGAGAAGATGTCTCAAGATTTCAGGGTAAGAAACTGCCCTGCCCCGTCACACCCATATTTGGCAGTCGATCAAAATTTCACGAACAAATATTGAGAAGGGTCACAAAATGAACATTTGTTGGTTGAAATCTGCCTATTTGTTACTGAGAAGAATGTTTTTTTAAGAATAGTTGAAATCTTCCGACAGACGAAGAACGACACGCGACGGACAAAGGATGACCACAAAAGCTGACATTGAGCATGTTGTGCTCAGGCGAGCTACAAAAAGTAAATCAAACATAGATAAACAAGTATCGAATTCTTCGAGCGGTTGCTTTGAAATCCTCTGTTTTATGTACATTTGGTTCTGCTAATTGAGAAGGAACTGGGAACACTTCCTCAAGTGACACCTGAAATGTAATACATAGAGGATAATCGTTTGTTTCAGTGTAAGATCAATTTATATTTACAAAATCTATATTTTCACGAGTGCAAGGAACCACGAGTGCAAATATAGCTTTTGTTGTTCACGAAATGAAATATTAATCGATCATACTCGAAAAACAAACGATTATTCTATTATTGCAAAAAAATGAGACAAAATGTGGAATTTCTAGGACATACTTTCGTAAAGCGCGTCATTTTGTACGTGAAGGCTATGCAACGTTCATTGTGACGTCATTTATTTGGTCCCGCATAGATGACGTATAATAGGATGAAATGCACAAAAGCAGGGAATAAGTTTTTGATAATTTCACTGCTTTTGCGGTGAGATTATCAAGGTTTAATCTACCGCTATTTCTCAATAGTCCACCTGAAATCATTAAAGAAAGTTAAGAACATCATGAAATTGAAACTTATTCCGATCAAAACTGTTCTAAATCAACCACTCAACGCTCAATGTATTCTTTCGTTCCAATCACTGACTCCGATCAATCATAAACGCTCCGAAAAAGTATAAAACGTTTCGATATCGTTTAGAATAATTGAAACCGATAAAATGATTGAACGATTTTATTTTGATGATGTTGATTTATTAGTATCAGATGTATCCGTGAAGGTACCAGAACGGACAATTACATAGGTCTTATTCACTGTATGGAAACACTGTACGGTAGTTTGCAACGGTATATTCAAAATGGCTGATAGGCGTTCACGAAAAAGTAAGTGTTCTTTATTTTCGTTCGATGTTGATTTAATCTTTCATCCTGTAAAATTATGACAACATTTACGCAATCAGCTTTGAATACATTATCCATCGTACCAAATAATTAAACGTTCTATAGCACCGTCTGTGTGTAATACAGCTTCAAACATTGTCTTTTGATGAAATATAAAATTGAAGCGCAAAACGAAAGTAGAAATGGCCATATTAACCCTAAAATGATCGCACCAGCAAAATCAAATGTGGCGGTAGATGGGGACAAGATACCTCCCAGGATATGGCCCAAAATGTATTGGATCTAGCCCCTTGTCTAAGAAATATAGACACTTGAAAAATTCGATGGTGTGCGCTACAGTTAAAACCGAAACTAATTCACTGAACAGTGCGGTTTATGGATATGTTTGTACTCAACGGTTTAAATTTCGAATCAAACATCTGTTCGCAACGGTTTATATAAATTATTATGTGAGAATCTTTCAACGGATGAAAAGTGTCTTTGATATTATTTAATCTTGGTTAATACTGCAGAAAGACGAATATATTCTTTTTCTAATTTTTATTTGTTTTTGCCATGAAATGAAGAAAACCGTCGAAAGAGTTTTATTAAAAACAGTTTTATATCCAATTTAATGTTTCTTCTTAATTCCTCTGTCCTTCCTCAATAATTTTGTAAGACCCTGTACAAATCTATCAGACTAAAGCGCTTAACAAAGGCATAAAACTTAAAAATTGTCGGAGTATATTTCAGACATTCTTCTCGATGATGTAATATTAAATCATGATATTTTTTTGTTGTTGTTTTTTGTTTGTTTTGCATTGAAATGAAGAAAAATAATTGAGAGAGTATCATTTAACACCATTCTAAATCTAATGTTTTGTATCTACTTAATTATATGTCTTAGCAAGTTTCGGGTCAGTAATCAAAACAGTTACTGTTTTATAAGTTTGAACCTAGATTGTTGATTCTGATATCATACAAAATGCTTTCGTTTTTAACTTTCAGCTTTAGAAGCTTACAGTTAGAGGAAATTTTATCAAAATAAATAATTTAATACTCAAAAGTTCTGATACACATAAGAAAATAGTTTTATTTCTTTTAGTTATCTCTTTAAGTCAAATATCTTGTAATTTCCTTCCACAACATTTTTTAATTAAAAAGAAATTTTAAATGTTTAGAGAAATATCATGGAAGCATATAGTTGCCAAGCTTCGTGTCTTTCCGTAATTCCTATCTTCAATAGTTATTGCTAAATAGTCCTTGCCCTTACCTTAAATTCCTTGTTAAACTCCTTCAAAGGAATCTAGTATACATTTTCACCGTTCCAGAAATAAAGTTATTGAAAGGATGTTTTGGGTTTGAAAATAAGTTTTTCTCGAATTCTTTATACCGTTATTGTTAAACACAACGGACGGTTTTAAAAAGTGTTCTATTAGAAAAAGGAATTGGTTTATGTAATTTGGACAATTGATTTAGCGCACACACAGGGGATACTAGTATTTCGTCAAATTGTTGTGCATCGTTTCTCTTTTTTGTTTTTTTTTCGAATCGAATGAATACAGTTAAAAGCGCAACTCTTTCTTTCATAAAGTAGTTCGAAAGCACAATTAGCCTAACAATGATCGATTTCACATGCCTTACCCGCGCTATTGACTGTCACGTGACATCGTTGAAAGCACCCCCGTTGAAGCAAAAGATAGCTACTAAAATCGCCCATAAGAATTTGGAATTTTAAAACAAGCAGCTTTCACCCTAACCACTGAGCCAAAGAAAACTTTATAAAGCCCAGCAATAAGCGATTTTGCTTCAAATTTTATTTTCTTTTTATTTAAAAAAGGTTAACGTCGCTTTTAACATTTTTCAGTCTTATTACATCATCAAGATGAATGTCTGAAATATTGATAAGTTTTTTCCCTTTGGTAATCGCTTTAATCTTAACGAGGTGTACAGGGTCTTACAAGATTATTGAGGAAGGACAGAAGAATTAAGTAGAAACATTAAATTAGATATAAAACTGTGTTTAATAATATTCTCTCGACGGTTTTCTTCATTTCCAGGCAAAACAAAATAAAATAAGATAAAGAACATATTCGTCTTTCTGCAGTATTAACCAAGATTAAACAGTATCAAAGTCACCTTTCACCTTTTCGTGCTATTCCATCCGTTGAAAGATTTTCACATGATAATTTATATAAACCGTTGCGTACAGATTTTCATTCGAAATTTAAACCGGTGAGTACAAATATATCCATATACCGCACTGTATAGCGATATAGTTTCGGTTTTAACTGTAGCGTACACCATAAATTTTTTCAAGTGTCTATATTTCCTAGACCAGGGGCTAGATTCAATACATTTTGGGTCATATTTAGGGAGATACCTTGTCCCCATCCACCCCCATATTTGATTTTGCTGGTGCGATCATTTTGGGGAAAATATGGCCATTTCTACTTTCGTTTTGCGCTTCAATTTTAGATTTCATCAAAACACAATTTTTGAAGCTGTATTACACACAGACGATGCTATAGGACGTTTAATCAATAGGTACGATTAATAATGTATTCAAAGCTGATTACGTAAATGTTGTCATTATTTTACAGGATGACAGATTATAGTGATATCGAACAAAAATAAAAGACACTTACTTTTTCACGAACGCCTATCCGCTATTTTGAATATACCGTTGCAAACTACCGTACAGTGTTATTTATGGGAGCCAAATATCGCTAACTTCGTCAAATAGGACGAAATTATCGAAAACCTTTTTCTCCCTGTAAAATAATTCGAAACTCGCTCACCTAACTCATTCAATAAACACTCCTATCTCATTCAACTAGTTAATTGTTAAATGAAACAGGCATTTCATTCAAACACATTTCCTTTTTGCTGATGATACTAGTCTTATTGCCATAGATAAATTTCACAAAGATGTTGCAGTAGTTCAACGCTGGTCTTGGCATCATTCCCTCTTTGTCTTAACTTTGGCTAGTCACATTTTATCTATCAAAACGTTATGCATGTTTTTTTTCAAAGAGATTAATGAAGCTGCCGATCCAACCCTGTACGTGAACCAGACTCCCATTGAATCTGTCTCTACACATAAATATCTTGGCTGTATGTTCTCTAACGATGCAAAATGGCCATCCCGTTAAGCAATGATTATAGGTAAGGCGTGACAGAGAATGGTTGTGATGACCTTAAGTTAAATTTAATTGCTCTATGCAAGAACGTATGTATCTCTCTTTTATTCCACAATTTTTAGAGCCTCCTGATGTATAACATCAGCGAAGCGTGATCTTGAATCTGTGCAAAACTAGACAGTAAGAATCATTACTAGTGCAAATACTGTTACATAAAAAACCTTAATCTTTAAAATCAAATGTGAAAGCCTAGCCGATAATAGAAAAAAAACTTCACAAATATTTTCTACATAATGACGAATGGGCTATTCCCTCCTTACTTTACAAGTATTTTTCGGCAAAACGAATAAAAATAATATATTATGACGATGTCGTAAAACGCATTTATGAATTAACAAGAAATAACATAGAACTTTATCCAAAATAAAATTCAAATGTCATATGGTTTACTTGTGTACACAGATAGCTTCAAAATCATTACTTTTTTTTAATTTTACATCCGGAAAAAATGTACATCGATAAAAGGTTTTTATAAATGTGATTTCGGAATTGTCATCGTGTTAAAACGGATATAATTTCATTTTCGCTATGACGTATCGATGAATTAGTTCTGATGGGGGCGGAGTTATATGCAAAGCTCCGCCCTCGGATTTTACCTTTTGTATATAACTCCTCTCCAATCAGACTTAATTCATCGACAAATCACGGAGAATTAGAATTATTTCCTAAATTTAAGACATAACACAGGTATCCGCCCTAGCACAAATATATGCATACATGTATCTACGTTTTTGTCAAGTACAGTTCGAGACTGGAAATTTGTTACCCTTAACTTGGCCTTAAGTTAAAGAAACTTCTATAGATCGAAAATTTTAAGTCGCGCCTGAATGTTGTTTGTTAATCTTTAGCATTTAGACCTATCATATACCGGTAAGGGGTCCAGGTCATTAATTAGAAACCTAAAAAAACACCTTCAATAACAATTGACACATTGACACTCGTGAAGGTCAAATTCTGCACTCAAGATTGCGACTTGGTCGTAGATCTTTGAATTTTAAATTCACTTGAATATTATCTATGTCAACGTGGACAGGTTGAAACTGTTGATCGCGTCCTAATTCATGGCCATCGATACCATCAAATTCGTCCATTAACTTCAAACAAATACTGTTTGGTAATGATCACCTATCGCCTTACTATTTTCTGATGTACATTTATTCTGTCCATCTACAAAATGATTTCTTCTTAATGACATGATATTCTTAGTCTTACGAAAGCGTTTGGTCGTCAGAACATTGACCGCAATCGAATATAATTTGTGATTTCAGCAATTGTTAATCCACGCTTGACACCTATCACTTGTTTATAATGTAAAGGGGGTGTTCCAAATATATAGTAAAATGTGCCCACGCTTAGATTTTTATGATATTGAGGGTAATTGTAGTACTGGGTATACTGATTAAGGAAATGACTTTTTTTTCTAAAATGAGTAAAGAGGGTCTACCATAAAGTACCCAAAAGCACATCTTATCGAATGCAAAGGGGTACCAGGAAAAAAATCACATTGCAAGGAAATTTTGGAATCTGTAAAAAGAATTTGTTACTGATTTAAAAGACAATAGGTACCCTTATATTTTTATATAGGTTGGGATCTTATGTCTGTTTCCTCCTAACAGATAACCCAAAAAGTTCTTGAAAAATTCATGAAAATCTGAAAAAAATTAAATAATGTTCTGAGTTAAAGGGTTAAAATTTTTAAGTTGTAGCTCTAGTCCAGTTATCAAACTCTTTTAAAATTAAGATACATATGTTCTTAATGTTTACAGAAAGTTTCATTGAAATCGAAAACCGGTAAGTTAGTCGAAAATCTCTTAATGTAGAAGATAGTGGGTGGGGTAAGATATAGATTTTACCCATCTGAGAATCTTAAAGTGTGAATAACTTTTCAACGGCTGTAGACAGGATGTTCATACTTCACACATGGATCCTTTGTGACAAAGCCTATTTACAAACATTAGTCAAAATCAACTGTCAAGGTCAAACCTAATTATCAAAGTCATTGTTATAAACAAAAAAAAAACTTCATTGAGCTTTGGGAACATACTTTGCAAAAGTAATGAATGATGATTTTGATTTTCAATTATAGTTTCTTTAAAACAAATGTATTTCAGTTTGTTCCTAACTCAAAGTAATTTGTGTAGGTCAATGTAAGATTTTCTTTTAAACAAATTTATTTCAGTTGGTTCCTTACTCAAGGTCATGTTTGAAGGACAATGCCACATGCGAGACACTTTTAGCAATAAATCAAAATTTAATCGAACTGCAGGTTATGAAATGAAAAACATTGGAAGGAAAAACAGTGTGGGAAAAGAAGGAATCTCTTGTTATAAGCATTTTCTTCTTTTTATACAGTGTTTTCCTTTGGGTAATGAAAATGTCGAGTTTTGGGATAGGCAATTTATATATTTGAATTTGTTAAGTTTACAAATGAAGATGAACAATCACTACATTCCTGAAGGACCTGCAGCATTCCGGCATTGCTGATACATGTACTAGTCCTTCCTAAAATATACTTGCCCCCGGCCCGAGGGTTATTGTCTGTGCTGACCCCTAGTCTTAATTCAAATAAGAAATACTACTATAACGATAATACAATTTGAAAGAATCTTTTTCCTTCGTAAATAAATGATTTTCCTAGGTCTTAAGGTAAATGTTGTTTGTAAACAAGGGGGAAAGAATAAAACTAAATCACTCACCTGAGTTTTATTGGTCACTGAAGTGACATTCTGGCAAGGATTCATAGAAACTAGCCTAGTTGTTGAGATGTAATTCAATGAAAAGGGTCAGCTTAGAAATGATTGAAATTGGTATATTGGTTAAAAAGATGATGTTTTTTTCATCCGCCAAGTCAAATAGATTTTTATGCCAATTTCAAGAACAATGTTTGCAATGAGTTTCCAAAGGAATATTATGGAAAAGTTGCATTTAAATTGGCTTGATGGTTCAGGAGGAAATGTTGTTCAAGGATTAAATAGTGAAAAAAGCCATGGTCATATTTATGGGCCAATCCGAATTTTGCAAACAATCTTTAAGAAGGGTTACCCAAGGAAAGTTCTGGCAAAGTGTCATTGAAATTGCCTTGAGGGTTAAGGAGGAGAAGAAGTTTTAAGAAATTTGGAAGCGGAAGCCACATGATGCACGACCTGCGACGGACTAGGGGTCCTAAAAGCTCCCATCGGGAATGTTGTGCTCTGGTGAGCTAGAAATCAAGAAACGATACAGTTCCCTATTACGTTAAATTATATCTAAATATTACATTTATAATTAAACTAAAAAGAGATATTGTGTAGCCAATTTAGTGAGAGTAAGACTTTAACCCTTGAACTCGAGTTGCGACAAATGACATATTTTCTGTTTCTTTCTGATCTAGAATTTTGTTTATTTAATCAAATTCAACCAAATAGTTTATGGTAATTCTTTCAGACATTTGGGACAGAATTAGGACATTAAACCTAAAAGAAACAAAAGATGTTTTAAAAACATTTATGCCCCCATAAGAGCCGGCCAATGACCTATTTCTTGTCAATTAACAAAGGGCAATATCTCAAAAAATATGATGAGTAGAGATACGGTTCTTGTGAACTGTACTTATCCTCAATAGATTAACAGACCAACAAAGAGTGGTGCAAAACAACAGCAAAATCTCAAATATGTCTCCTAGAGGATATTACCGGCCCCTTTTCCATTGCCATTCAAATAAAAAAAACACCATAATTTATTGTTATAATAATTTGTTTATATACTTTTTTTCATAACTGGCCATGATACTTATACTTGGCCAGGTCGATGATATCATAAGGTCATGCATAAACATATTATTGAAATCTTTCATAAACCCTGAAAGGAGTATTGCATCTTAAAAACAAGAGGACCATGATGGTCCTAGATCGCTCACCTAAGTCTATTTGATCCCTGGGACATCACATGAATTCAATAGGCAGATGTCAACAATGTGGCACTTTCTACATAAGATCAATACCATGAACTGTTTTCAGCCAAGAGCAAGACAGATATGCCTTTTGGCTCTTTGATTCTATGTAAAAGGGTTGCACAAAAGCCTAAATGTGACCCCAGGGTCTTGATATGAACAAACTTGGTAGAGATCCATTAGATGATGCTACATACCAAATATGTAAGCTGTCCACCTTCTTGTTTCAGAGAAGAAGATTTTTGAAGATTTTCATATTTTCACCCTTTTTGTTTAGGGTAAAGGGAAAGTTAAGGGTGGATTTTTATTTATTTGAACAACTTTGGTAGAGCTTGACCCAAGGAACAGTCCTGCCAAATTTCATCAAGATTGGTCCACTGGTTTAGGAGGACAAGATGTTTAAAGAAATTGTGGACGACGCACGTTGGCGACGGACACTCTACGATCACATTGGCTTTCCTTGAGCACTTCGTGCTCAGTTGAGCTAAAAACAAACATAGAATAAACAAAAATGCTAAGTTTTTTTTTTTTTTATTTTAGTGTAACCTTGTTTGCTGACAATGACCTTGCACATGTAAGACTATCACCAAGTTACTGGATGTGTTAACCTGAGATCATATATCCAACCAATAATAAACATTGTATATCTTGAAAAGGCTTGCATGTTTGTTTATTTTTGTTTAGTTTAACCTTTTAGGTGAAATTTGACATAGAACTTGAATGTGTATACTTACATACTTTTAAGCTATTTTTATTTTAAAAAAATTATCAAACAACATAGAACTTATCATTTTATATATTCATTATCTTAATCCCTTTTATAGGCTTTACAGTACATGAAAACTTTGCATATGCAATGCATAAATTGATAAGTATAAAGAAATTATAGTATATTAAACTACCTCATCCACTTACCTAAACATGGATGACCTTGACCTCAGAGATTTCAGATCTCAAGTGATTTGATTTATTATGATGTCACATATGACTAGTGTATCTAGAAAAGGATTGAAGTAATTGGCAAATACCAGTTTTTATGATGTGCAGACAGATAGGCAAATATCTAAGAGACAGACAGACAGATAGATAGCCAGTCACTAGCACACAATATTTTTCCTATTCGTTTCAGCTCAGGCAAATAAGAAACAAATTTTATAAAACTTACTGTAAGATACTATTGAAATTTTTGCAAGGATTAAAGAAAATCAAGTTAATTATATTTTTCAGCTTACCCCACCCACTTTTTCAACATTGGGGTAGAGCAAGGGCTGTAATTTGACCCAGTTAAGTGATACAAAAAAACATCTCATGCAGTAGATGCCTTGACTAGTTATTATTTGCAAATTTATATAAAGATAAATGCATAGACATTTAAATAATGTCTATTTCAGGACATAATACAAGATTTTGGATGAATTTTGAAACTAAAGATTTGTATTTATAAGCATAAAAAATAATGTTACCGGTTTTCAATCTTTTTTAAATTTTTACACAAGAAAGAAGGATAGTAGAGCTTATTCTTTGAAGAGTAACTAAACTGGACTAGCATCAGAAGGTACTAATCAATGCGCTCAAAATTTATATTCACCCCAATTTGTTTTTAAAAAAATAAGCAATTTTTATATTCAAGAGTATAAAAATTCGTCAAACAAAGTAAAACTTGCCATTTATATATACATTATCTTAATAATTACTATAAACTTTACAATACATAGAAAACAATTCAAAAATTGATAAGTATAAAGAAATTATAGCATATTAAATTACCCCACCCACTTACCTCAACATGGATTAAGACAAGGGGCTGTAATTTGACCTCTTTTTGAGATATTGACATATGAAAGTTTGTTCTGTGGTACATTCAATGTGTAGTATGTATTTGCAAAGTTTCATGAAAATCCGTGCATGGGCACTTTTGGAACACCTCCTTTGAATATCGTTAAAACAATTCCTGTAACGGTCATACTTGTTTTTGATTGAATGAAATGCAAATTATAATAATAATGTAAAGTTTAATCCAGGGTTAACACACACAGGTACGTAGACTCTTTTACAGGTTGGTAGTAAAAGATTGCTTATATCGTTCAAATCGGAAAAATAGCATTATTGTATTACTTCCCATTAATTCAATTCAAAATTTGCTCCGCCCTCTCATTGAATTTCATTCCGAAATTATTAAAAAATTATACAACATATTAATTTTTCGATGCTTTCAACTGTATATACACCTGAAGCGTTTGTAGAAGGGGAATGAATAAAAGGTTAACTAGAGTTTATGTCAAAGCAGACTAAACCATGGCGAAATAGTAAAACATCCATTCTGAAAACTAACCCTCTTAATTGTAACAAATTATGTTAGGTTTTAGATAATGTACAAAATTTATAAAAAAAAAAAGAACACTTAAAACTTAGAGACCACTAAGAGTCGTAGGTATGTTTCTAATTTTAAAGGTCCTCGGTTATATGTACCCCTTCTTACCCAGTTAAGATGTATTTGTATCTATGTAAGGCTAAATGTAACAAGATTCGTGATGCTCGAACGAGAGTCCTATCAAAAGAATCAAATAAATGAAAAAAAGGGAGTTATCTTTTTAGAAAAATTCTAAATTAAATGGGGGCCTTTTCCAGCGTTCCTGGTCGTTGGATGAAAACCGTTTATCATCTTGATTTTTCTGAGGTCTTGTTACGGTTATGTGTAGCCATGTAAATTATTTCATTCTGGACAAGAAATCGCACATAATTCAATTCAATACTCTCTTCTTTCTTCTGTCAATCTTATTCAATTTATGAAAATTAACAATCCTCAAAACTCTTCAATACTGTGACATGATCTTACTTTGTAAACATGACCAGAGTGTTCGTACATGTTTTTGTTGTTTTGTAATTAAGATGCGTGTTAAAAAAGTCAAATATTTCAATTTTGTTATGTAATATTATAATAACATTATATTATAACAGAACATGTACCTAAGTCACAGGGGTGAAATATCCTTATTAAATCGCCATTTGTCAAAATGGCAGACTTATTGTGATTAGCTGGAAGGGTGTATATGGTGATAGTGTACAGGGTGTCTGTATACTGGTTTAAGAATTACTTTTTTCTGGAATTTACTCTGTCTCTTTGCACCGGACCCAATGGCACCAAAAAGGAGTACAGACAGTTTAAAAAAAGCAGCTATTTTGTAATACTTTGACTTATATTTTTCCTTTTGAAGATAAACACAATCGAATGAAAACTTCATAATGGATTAGAAAATTTTTGTTGCAAAATTAGTACGCCGAGGATTCTACAAATTTTATTGGCCGCCATATTGGAAAGATTGACGCCACAGACTTATACATATAAACAAAAAAAGTACCACTTTGTATTTCGCTTCCATAAAAATATTTGTTTAATGTATTTGATGAAGTGCGTGGGCAATTTATGTAAGAAAAAAAACTTGATAGTGCTTGAGCCGAGGGCTTCCATTGTATTGACCTAATTTTATTTTGTAACCGATTTTATGATACTACGATTTTGATAATCCAGTACACAACTTTTCAATTCTATACGATGTCGGTTAACATTGAACGGTCAAGTAAAAATATTGTTGATTAGAATTTAAGAGTGCTATTTGCGAACGGAATTAAATTCTTAACATCGATATCAAATCAGTCAGCTAGGTTTTACTTTCGTTTTGAACTGAAGTGATAAGCTCGGTTTTTTTGTTGTTGTTTTTTTTTCAAAACATACGGCAGCCGTAATGACCAAATATTAGTGTGGTGTAACATACATATTGTCTCCTTTTAATATAATATATTTTATCGTCTGCAACTCTTTTGAAATTGTATCACCCCAAAATTTCGCCGTTTGGTTAATTGTTGATAATCATAAATCTAAGTGCAATAAAACACTGGATGCTCAGAGAGGATGTGGTAATAGTGGTGTGGGAAATCGATGTGTAGGTGTTGCATCCATCACAATATGACATACTGTTAAAAGTACTGTAAAACTACATTTGATCAGTCAGATTCTTCTTAGAATCTGCCAAACAGAACCCTTGCATTGATAGAAAAGGCTTAGAATCTGAAAATGCACAGCAACCTGAACAAAAGGAGCTTGTAATTCAGCTGTTTTAGTAAGTGCTTGGGGTGAGCTATTGTGATCTCTTATCATCTGTTTGCCTTTAAACAATACTGTCGAGATATTTTTGTCTCAATATCTAAGTTATTGATCACAAATAATAAAAATTCCAAAATATCATGGTATCATCCTCATGGCGACTTTCAGGACCTTCAGTCCTTTGATTGAATATTTGGGTATAATTACAAATGAGTTTTGAGCGCTGGGAAACGGGTTCCTGGTACTTCATGATGATATCATTATACAACGGCATATGTTACACAAAAATAAATAAATCGATTAAGAATTTATTGATTTTTTATTTTGTTGATTCTCGCAAATAATGTTATACTATTATAAATAGAATAATAATATTAGTGTCTTTAAAATACCATATATATTCAATTCATCATATAAAACCGATGTTTTTTTGTTTTTCAAAAGAGAAGACTCATTCAATACTTTCGGTATTTCTGGACCATTCACTACCCTCTATCTATATACTTACAAACAGTCTCCAAGCATGGGAAGACAAAATCCTTGTTTTCCCATATAAGAACACGGCAAGCCATAAATACACTGTTCATGAAAACTTGGACATCGAATGTAGCCTCTAACACATAATAGCACACACGCAAGGATTACTAAAACTTGTAGCTGACGGTGATCCATCCTGGAAAATATTGATTTCTTAACTCTTCTTCGGTTGTTCATGATATTTACTAAAGGTCTTGCACCAAAGGCAATTATCATACACATTTAGTAATAATAATAATAAACAAGAGGACCATGATTGTCCTATATCGCTAATCTTCGTCTCTTTGTCTGGCTCGTTGGACGAGTGGTTAGCGCGCTCGACTCGTAACCTGGTGGTTGCGGGTTCGAGCCCCACCGTAGGTGGGCAGTGTATTTGGGCAGGACACTTTACAGACAGGGCCCCAGTCCACCAAGCTGTAAAAGTGGGTAGCAGTGGTTAGAAGCCATTGCCTCTCTTTCTATGTGCAGGATAAGATCGGGAATGAGTTAGGACAGTTGTTAATCGAAAGTAAAAGAACCTCTTGTGTTTCTCGGTATTGTGAGCCTAGTTTGCGTAAACTTTTCACGGACCGCAATGAATGGATGCAAACTACTAAATTACGACAGCCTCGCATCATTATATCCCAAATAAGTAACCGGTGATGTTTTTTTAACGATTCAGTAAAACATACAACGAAATATGTACTTAATACTTGTATCAAACTTTGGGTATAATATCCTTTTTTGCCTTAGACTGGTCGGAGTTCAAACAAATATGCCCAGGAATAATCGAAAGTAGAAACGGACAACTGAAAGACGAAACGAAAGCTATTTGCAAAGTTTGCTAACTTTTTTTACAGATTGTTTTGCGTTTAAATAACCCTGAAAATAAATTTACTGATAATGCTTGAAATTTTACCTTGTAAACAGTCGTTGTGTATTATGAATATGCGATTCTCGCATACAATGATCCCTTCGAAATGACATAAATTCCAAATTAGAATAAATATACTACCATTAGTGTCGCCGCATGCGACACATTAATATGTCAATAATTGATATACGAAGCAGTAGAAGCAGTTTTCCCCTGAAGTCAAATGGGATGAAAAAGGTAAAATAAGAGGTACATACATATAAAATATACGTACTTTTGCCTGAACGAATTATTCGCCAGATACTATAAAACGTTATCGTCGAAGACAAGTATAGTAGTATTACATACATGTGACCAGTCATACTATAATGGACAATCTTGGAACTTAGTAAAATAATTAGATTGGTTCCAGCAGTGTTCAACCTGAGGTCGCATTTCAAAAAGTCTTATATAGAAAGATCGAAGCATAATTGAAGATTCAGAACAACAGCAAAGTGCGGGGAATTTCGTTACTAGAGAGCATACGCATTCTGTGCAGTCGGACTAGGGTAAAAATTTTACGCACTTTCTAGAGGGTCACATTTTGAAAAACTTCCCATTTCTATGTCAACGTCAAGCAAAAAGGACAGTATAAGCAAACGGCAATCTTTTTATTTTTAGAGCGTTGACCTTGCAAAGATCAACAAGTGAAAAAATAAATTAAACAGGAAGGAAACCACAACAATCTTGAAGCAGAGTATTTAAAATCAATTTGAAGCGGGACAGTCTGAGCAGATCGGACAGCGTCGTTAATTTCTGTTTTTCCCATATCGGATCCTTTTCACGTCGCGGTTCTCCGGAAACGTTCGGCTTCCATTGATAAACTTGGACGAATAAAAGTATACTACATTTTAATACTGAACCAGGAGGACAACCAGTAACATTTCGAGTTTTGCCTTTGCTCAGTTTGTCTCATAAATCATAGATGTATTTACATATGCGACCCGTCACGCAACAGGGACGATCTGGGAACTGTGTAAAATGGCTATTTGAAAAAGAGACTGGATCCAGCATTAGTTAACCAGAGGTCGCATTTCTAAAATCCGCTCACTTGAAGGTATATTGAACATTCAAGTTCAGAAAATAAGCACATTGCGAAAAGTTTCGACTCTAGTCAGTCAGCGCACCACCCAGGTGGTCCCTTTTCGCGTGACGGATCACATATGTTTAACCATGGGATACCGTTCCTTTTTGGTTCTTTATTTTTGGTAGCAAGGGGCACGTTTTACAGAACTTCTTACGAAAAGAACAACCATAAGTCAAAACCACAAATAAAACCTGGTGTTTTTATTCATTTTTAGAATCTGCCTTGTACTTTCCTACCTGAATTGTCTATAGAAGACGATTCCAATGGGATGGCATGGCAGAATACCATATTTAGCTGCTAATCTAGAAGCAAGTTTAATTTTCGATTAACGCAAACATGATCGTAAGATGTTTAGTAAGACAGGTCCCACATTGTTATTTTAGCCCGTGAAATTTCGTAAGTCGTTACCCTCTTGAGTAGACTTTTTGGGTGTTTCTCCTTTGTTGCTAAAACCTTTGCAGATCACTACCAATCTTAAAAATAGTGATATATCAATTCTCTGAATCTCGAATGTTCATTCTGTCTTACTCTATAGATCAGCTAGTGACATCCTAAAATTGACAAGGTGAATGATTTTGGAATTGATTCAAATGAGCGAGTGGAGTGAGTTTGTAAATGAACCTTAAGGCAGTTAGCACAACATAGGTAACTGCGATCGCTATGAACGCAATTAGAGACATTCATAACCTGCTTTTCAAAATATACATAAAGTTTTGTAAATGGGTCTTTATATCTTTGCTTACCAATCAAACTCTTCCTAATTCAAGCAAGTCAGTAATACGGTTAGTTACATCGTGAAATTGACAAGATGAATGATTTTGGAATGATTCTGGAATGAAATTGAATGCGTGTGTGGAGCGAATTTTCAGTGAATTTAATGGGAGGTAATCCAATTTCGCAAATTTTGTTCAGGATGAACAAAATTAGCGATATTTATTACCTCCCTTTAAAAAAATTGCATATATGTTCCATAAATAGCTTCATATTTCTTCAAGATCGAATCAGACGCTACCAATTTCAATTTATTCAGTGAAATCCCAATTTTTTCCCCAGCTGAACGAAGTTGTTGTTATATGTTTTTCAGTGAGTTTGGAACGTTTTTGAGAGGTTTGAGTGAGTGTTTTGAATGATTGAATTGAGCGCTGAGTGAGTGATTTAGAACGGTTATGATTGAGAAGAATGTCAATTTCACGATTTAACTAACTGTATAACATTTTCGGAGCGATTGAAATGTAATTATTGAACTTTGTCAGTGACTTGGGTGACTGTTTCGAATGAAAAAGTGGAGTGCTGAGTGCGAGATTTAGAATGATTTTGGTCGAAATTAGTATCAATTTTACGATGTGCTTATTACATTGTTCTTTACATTCTTATTACGATTGTTCTTATAACATCGATCGGTAATATTCTGTCTATAACCGTAGGTGGATCATGGTCCGAGATTATGAAATCTTTCTCATTCTCAACTCAATTCTTTCTCAAATTTCAACATGAGATATTATCTGGTTAAAGCTTTAATTCCGTTTTAATACTAGTTTTGATGTATAAACATGAAACTAAAAGGTTGTTTTTATAACAGCTTATAAACAATATATCTTATTTTCGTACATTAATTTGAATTCTAAATATGAGAAAATACTCAGTTGAGTATGAAAATGTTTTATAACCTCGGACCCTTATCATACATGGTTCCTTTACTCGTAGCACGTCTTACTTTTTTTGAACAAAAAGATTTTATAATTTAAGTACCTTTGTAACCCTTAAGGTAAACGAGTACTTTTGATGAAAGTAGGGGTAAGTTAAGGAATATGAAAATCGTATAATTTCCCGAAGAAACCCAAGATCAGCACGTTTTTATTCAAGTTTTACACATGCTTTAAAGATATTTTAAAAGTAATCTAGTTTTCTTGTTGGTTACTGGAGCACCGATCTATGGATTCCTTGTTTTCTTCTTACTAGAATCTCAATGACATACAACAGTTAATAAGATTGAGAAATTGACATTCACCTCGCCCAAGACCATTCTAAATTATTCAATCAGCGCTTCGTTTCAACCACTGATTCCAGTTACTCACAAACACCCCGAAATTGTTCAAACCATTTGATTTCTTTAAAAAGACCACAGTTTCATTCAAACCGATCAAATATTTGCACGATTATATACTGGGGTCAAGAATAAACGTCTCAGTGAAAATTTGGAACTTCTTTCTTATACTGTATTTTACATTTTGAACGATATAAGCTTGATTTTATTAAACCCTTTAACACGCGTCAAAATGAAAATATTTTGATTTCGTGATTTTTAATGCCTTAACATGAGTAGTGATCACTATGTTTTTGAGCATAAATTCTGCCTTCTACAAATTGTTGATTCAAAACAAAATTACACACGTATTTTAAGCATTTGATATGCCAGTGGTTCACACGAGAAACATCGGAATATTCCGATTTGATTTGTTGCAAAGATCGCATCGGAAAACGTCATTGGCGTAATCAGTATTTGATAACAAAATCTTTGGCAAAGGCATTAATCAGGGCTTATGGTCAAATAGAGGTTAGAATTATCGTGAGAACTGAGAAATCACGCGAGGATCTCAGGTCTATCAGATCTGGGCCCGAGGTTATAAATCTTTTCTCAGGCTCATTTAAAAATTTCCCCAAATTTCAATTTGAGATTAAAGCTGTAATTCTATTTTATTACTCATTTTGATGGATTAACATAAAAGATTATATTGATAAATTCTTATAAATAACATTTTATTAATGTTATCTTTAATTTTCATACATTTATTTTATTTAAAATATGAGAAAATTCTGAACAAAATTTGCGATATTGGATTACCTCCCATTACATTCATTCAAAACTCGCTCCACAAACGGAAACAGTTTCATTCCTAATTCATTCACCTTGTTAATTTCACGATGTTGTTATATTTGTAAGCAATTAAAATATTTGCCATTGTCATTTTGAATTAGCGTAAGGGGTGAATTTTCCACTAGGACGAAAATAGCAATATTTACAACCTCGCTTAAAAAAGATATACATATTTTCTAATTTGTGTGTCTAGACGCTTTGAAATCCACACCAACCTAAATAATCATGGAATAATTAGATAACTTTCAATAAAATATTGATCGACTTTGAATTGTATTTAAGGATTTTAGTGTTTTTGAAAAGTTAGACTTATTGTTTTGGAATGAATGAATGGCGCGCTGAGTGAATGGTTTAGAACAGTTTTGACAATTTCCTCAATGGTCAAATTCGTTCATTCAAAACACTCGCTCGAACGATAAAAAATACGCACCGAAATACATCAAAATCGTACGAGACGATCGGCATTTTATTTAGATCCATCAATTTATTCCACGATCTTATTGGCGTGTATTGACTTTCATTCGTCTGATGGATCCATGAAGACACACAAACAGAAAATTACGTATATCTTATAAAAGGGAGGTAAATATCGATCCCAAAGTACTGATAGTACTGAAGGCAAGGAAATGTTTAAAGGACGGGTCTCCATAAGGGCCTTTTCGTGGCCAGAATTGATTTCATTTAAACTTTTGCCATACATACTATGATATAATCTGCAACTGACAAAATATTGGCATCCCAAACTAATTGGTTCTAGCTGTGCCTTGTGTTAAAAGTGGATGGGGTAATTTACTACATTTATTCCACCCAAAATAATTGCTTTTGAGTTTGAGGCTGTAACACAATAGAACAATGAACTATTTCTTAGATGATATGCAGAATTTATTTTGACATATCATATTTTGCACTGTAATTATCTCCCCTTTTTGTCTTTAGGGAATTTCTTTGTTTTATTTCCTACCAACTTTGAGGGTTTGCACAACACGTATACAATTAGCCTTGAATATCAAATTTCTTTATTGTTTGTAAAGAAGATACAAAACCATTTCCCAAGTTTTTTTTCGCAGAAATAAGTTCACTAATTTTGGAGTTATCTGACCCTGAATATGAGAAATTAGCAAAATTTACATTTAAACTGGCCTTATCAAGCCAAAGGGAGATGGATTTCAACGATATTTCGAATATTTGTTCCAACCCATGAGATGCCAATATTTTGTCAGTACATGTGGATTATATCATAGTATGTATGGCAAAAGTTTAAAAGAAATCTATTCTAGCCCCGAAAAGGCCCTTATGGAGACCCGTCCTTTGTAAGATGAGAACTTAAAAAGTGATCAATTTAAGCCTGTTGAAAGAAATATGTCCTGAAGTCTCTTGTTTCTGTGTTAAACATTCTTGACAGAAGGTTTTAGCTTATTATTATCAAGCCATTACTTCTTTTCTACATTGATTTATACAACACTAACCTAGTCCTGTCTTCGTGATAAAAAAAGCATTCACGAGTAATTTTCTCCTGGAACACACACTGGATAGATTTCCAATGATGATGCAAGGTAATATTACAGTTAATCCATTTTCGCTTATTTTTCCATTCTAAAGAATTGGCGAAATTTAATACCCTCCCTTCGTTTAGCAAAATATACCTATAAGATCTACAAATAGCTTTCTTTGTCTCTACGAACCAATCATCCGGCGTCATAGGTAGTGCGTCGGACAGTCAATCTAGAGGTCTCGGGTTCGATCCACTACGGCGGCAGCCATTCTTTCCGACTATTTGTCTCTAACCACTGGGTTGATAATCGTAGACCTGTGTGAGATAGCAGCTGGAGGCTAGGAAAGGATGTAATGGTAGTACTAGTGAGAGAAATACCAAGAATACAAGTTGCTCCAGCCGCCGCAGTATATCTGACAGAATGTTAAAAGTGGCGTAAACCCCCATTCAAACAAACGAACCAATCTACCACTTTCAAATTCAATTTTAACAGAGATCGTGATTTTGATTTGAATTTTTTGCTCTTATCCTTTAAAATGAGTTTGGAGCAGTTTTGAATGATTTTAATTGGTGTTTGGACTGAATAAATAGATCTATGAGTGAGCAATTTAGAATGGTTTTGATCGTGCTGAATGTCAATATAATGATTGATTTACTGTAACAAGGCGCCCACAAGAACTTTATTATCCCGAACTGCGACATGGGCGTTTATCTTCTTCGCCACTTGCTTTACTTCCGTAAAGCCGTGATTCAGATACAAAGTCATAACATCGAAAACACATAGCCATCGCACTACATCGTTGTTCGAACCAAATGTCGTACCTAGAAAATGAATAAAGTCTGTAGATACTACATTTAGGTTATCCAACAACAACTTGATTTTTTTCTAAACCCTCAATCTCTTAAAGTCTGCATATTCTGCTTTACTTGGAAAATTGACTTTGAATCTATGACGTCATATGATTGTGACTTGCTGACGTCATCATTTAATATCGATCCCAGCAATACTTTCACTATGGTTTTATAGTAGAGTCGCTTAGGTAGAAAATCGTGACAAGTCGGACAAAAGTGTAATTTTTGGTTCACTGATAGAGGGTTCGAATACCAATAATTTGTAATTGGGTTGCCCGGATTTAAGTGCCTATGACACTGGAAATCGTCGCTTTAATATTCGGATAATGTGCTATCCGAATACTGTTCCTTTTGAACGAGAAATGTTCGATTCTGCCTAACTCCGACCTATATTGTGCCTTAAAAGAACATTTACTTTCATATTTCATAAAATTTCAAATTTTGAAACATAATTCTTTTGAATATTTTCGTTATATATTCAATTTTTAAAACAAAAGTATTATTTTCATATTTTTGGCATCTCGGCATACTCATGATTATTCAGTAATGCAAGAGATTCTGGCTTGCAAAAAGGCAAAAAAGTAGCCTAGATCCTAGAGAATACTATCAGCTTGAATTCTGAGTGGAAGTGTCCGATTACAGAAGCTTCTGAACCCCTTAATTTGAAAACAAAATATTCGGATGACGTGCTATCCGAATACTCTTCCTTTTGAACATTAACAATTTCACATCGGATTAGACTTGGCATTAATTTGGTTAACCGATAGTGGAAAAAAAAATCTGAGCTTGTTGAAACTTACGTAAATGCCTGTACTTTAATATTTTCAAACCTATATCTGCAGCGGATCAAGGATTTCTGTAAGGGGGTTGAAACATATGAAAGAGAAACTCGTTTTCCTTTTACCTGAAAATGATATACTTCTGCAATGAAATTGAACAAGGTTCGTTTGAAACCCACCGAACTCCATGGGATCCGCCACTGCAATATGATGAAAAACTAATGATTCCAATAATCTTGCTTCGAGAACTTGGTTCGGTGATTAATATCTGCACGGATTCTAACACATTATGAAACTGACACTTTTTTCTTACATGTATCGCTTATAACGCGGCTTGAAACTGCGATGCGACTAGTCGTCAATTTTCACATGACTACAAAATTTTAATCGCAATAAAATTGCAAGTTCATCGCGTATCAATAATTGATGAATTCCGAAAGATTCGGTTTTTGTTTTTAGTCTAGCAGTCTTTTGTTGTATTATCGACAAATTGCCGGAGATGTCGGCGAATGTATATCAATTCGTCGATGATTAGCGAAAAATATCGAGGATGCATTGATTTGTCATTGACCGCTAACAATCAATCTGATTCGCCAACAAATTGATATACGTTCGATTTCAATAATTTTCGAATCACTTGATGCAAAGTTGGTTGATAATCGCCGTAAAATGATATATTTGTGTTGGAAAATATGTCTTTAATGTAGAACGATCGCAGGCAAACCAGCACGTAGATACCAACTATGCATGACTGTAGCTTACTAGAGTACCCTATTATAAATGATATCACTTCCCGAGAACTATAGATACAGTGAGATATAAACGACACATTAACTCCTAAAATAGACTAAATTTCGTTCTTTTGTGTGATTTTTTAAGAAAAAGGTATTTCTAATCGAGATATTTCAAGCAATTTAGCGGATATTCTACGATCTTTCCCAAATTCAACAATCTTACAGGTTTTATAATCCAAACGAACAGGCATCTGCTGCCAGATACAACCAAGTATATTCAAGCGTGGTATCGTGAAAACTCAACGCTTTAAACGACCAATTAGTTCATGGTAAATATAACATACCTGCACTAGCATGTGTCTTCTTTTGCAAAAAAAGGAAGCATATTATGATTCCTCATTTATATACCTACTAAATATATAATTTTCAATAGTTGAATTGAAATTCAATATTCTGGATTAAAATCTTAATCAGATTAAGTGTCTTCAATTGAAAATGCATTAATTCGGGAGACATTTTTAAACGAGTCTTTTTGTAATCAATACCTGAATGATACATCTACCCCTGACAATAAATAAGGGCAACTGCTCTTGTCAAACATAAAGATAGACAACCAGACTGATTGGCGGTTCGACAGATATAATAAGTCTACAATCTTTTGATGCAGGCACTTAAACTGATGGTGGCAAATTATAGAGGTTGCTATTCAAAATCACGAAATTCATTTTTTCTCAAGGAGAATCGGTTCAAATGTTTTGTCTGTTAGGGGCTTCATGGGGCTTTTATGAATATTACCAAGTAGGAGACATTTACCTTCTCAATTTTAATGGTCATTGCAATAAATAAGTTCAATATAGCGTAAATTCATGATTTTGAGGGCGTTAACATTTGCAGAGTCCCGAAAAATCGGTTAAACGCTTAAGCATTTTGAGTGGTTCTGCAAATATTTGCGCCCGAAAAAATGAATTGACGCTATTATTGCATAAAAAGATAGATAAGAGTACAAATTTTAGCAGAAACTGCGAATTAATTTCATAGAAACGATATGAATGTAGTATCAAACCTACATATATGCCGGAACAATTGCGTCATGCATTACAACGTCCATTTTGTATATACCGACGTTACACAATTTAACGCGAGATTTATAGTAATGTCTTTAGATATTCTCTATAAAAATGGTTGACAAAAATAATTTTCACGCATTTTACTAATCAATGTTTACAGTAATCTAGATCTTACCTTTGTAGTTATTTAAACAGAATACTTAAAATAGTATTTTATGACAAACTAATTTTGCAGAAAAGATTTAAGAATCATTGAAATTGATAAAAGTGTGTGAGCCCAAATCGAGGCTGTTTGAATAAAAAAAAAGTCGGGCGTTAAAGGCACGTAAATTTACCAGTAAATCCTCATTTTCTTCCGTTAACGCCCGGGTTTTGTCCGTAAACGAATGTCTATAACGGCCCAAAAATGTTCATTTATCCAATAATTTCGCTTAGTCAACACATAAAAATATTCCCAATTTTTGCATTTTCCGAATGTCTTTCGTATGGCTTTTTGCAAAGGTTAAAAAAACAGACACTCTCTCAAATATGCGCATCAAGCAATTAACAGATAAAACATTTTTAATTTTTTTTATAATAATTGAAATAATAATAATAAAAAAATCGAATAAACCCAAGATATGAATAAAATCTCCGTGTCTTCGTTGTCGTCATCGTGTTACCGACGTCGTGCGATTCTTTTCTTCATTTTTTTCTTGTGTGTGTTTTATTTCAGCCCTGCATTCACAACAATATTACCATCATTTGTTTGAATAGGGGTGTACATCGGTTTTAAATGCTTTTAAAGCCACATCGCGGATGGTAGAGCAACTAAACATGGATTCCCGGCTTTTTCACCCGTGTTACAATACCATTCTTTCTTACCTGTAGTCTCGGGGTGTTAATCCAACATAGCTTTATGAAAATCCTTCCGTTTGTGGCAAGTTAGTCGGAAAGGATGTGCGGCACCGCTGCAGATCGAATTCGGGAATCCCTAATTGGGAGCCAAACGCGCTACCAACTGCGGTATGACAGTGTCAGTTATTTTAATTGAGCCTCAAGCAGCCTATTGGTAAGAGACAATTCTGAGAACGACTCTGCTTGCTGACGAGGATCAAATCCGAGACCGCTCTCGTGATTGAAAGTGCACGGTGCGCTACCCGGCAACAGCGCAATTGCTGTGAACAGCAAACCATTGAAAGTGACGTAATGCGAAAGAAACATTCAAACAAATAGGTTCGGAACCACTATCAGTCGCACTGAGATAGACTACGAGTGACGTCGTTAAGAGGCACTGTTGCCGTTCTGGATTTTCTTCTCAAGGAACGGTTACTGTAACGCAATTACGGGTCTTCGGTTCAGACGTTGGTCTCACCCGATATTGAAACCTCTTGATAGGTGTAAACTTCGAAAACCTATACTCAAACTCCACCCAAACGTCTCCTTTTTCTTTGATTTTTTGAAATCGACCCCTTGGTCTTTTGACCACCAATCAGACCTTAGATTTGCAAACATCCGGTATTGATCATTCCATTATAAATATATTCCATTATAAATATCTTCCTATTCTATATTGTTCAATAGCGACCAAATAACACCCAATAAGCATATAAATATGTATACATGAAATACGGAAATTATTGAACTTGTCATCTAAAACAGATAAAAACTTTGCAAGCCTCGTTTTCATCTGTTTATCGATGACTCGTTTACAAAATTCCGCATGTTAGGACCTAGCATTCAATATCTCATATTTCTTGTCTAATTTGGTTTTCTTTTGAATACTCAAATTAATGTTGTACGCCGCCATTGACATCGTCTTATGGTTGATTTGTAGATACTGGCTTGGCTTGTGTAAATGGCACCTGAAACAAATGTACAACTTTAGCTGTTCAGAATCGATACCTTCACGGCGGAGAATCACGTGACACAACTTTTCAGTATATTTCAATTATTATGTAAATGTTTGACCGATTTTTAAATGGTTTTAAGCAGAGAAGTCGAGAAACCTCAAGATATGACGAATCTTTAGAAAAACTGCTTATATATAAGTTATGAAAGACCAAGTAATTTTTTATTATTTTTTACCTGCATAATCTTTAAAGATTTGCAACACCGAGCACATTTATGGTATATTTCTGACGTTTTTCTGAAATTGCTCGATACCGAAGAAAGAAGGAAGGGCTTGTCACGACACCTTTGAGTCCAGATCATCACTTATTTTCCTCACACAGTACGTTTTAGACATGAATGAAACAGTACTAGAGAACAACAATTTTAACCTTAGAAAGCACCACTACTTACAATCAGAATGGATTGCCAAAGGGTCAAAGCTGGGGAGAAATTTTGCATGCACCTATATGCACCATTGGACGATACATTACTTGAAAGTACAATGAGACCTTTATTCTATAAGAGATTTTTGGATGATGCTTTTTTGAATATGGACTGGTTGCCTCGAAAGCCTGAAAGAGTTCCCACAGTATGCAAACCATATCCAGGAGAACATTTATTTATAGAGTTTTTGGGGTGAAGTAAGAGAAGATTCATTCATACACAGATTTATAGAAGAAACCTACTGATAAACAGCTATACTTGCAACAGAAATCTTGTCATTCTTCACACCCCCAAAAAGGCTTAGCGTATGGCTCAGGGTTAAGGCTTAGGCGTATTTGCGAGATAGAAGATGATTATGACAAACAAAGAGCAAAACTAAAAAGGCACCTTTGGAAAAAGAGCTTATACATTGGCTTAATGAAACACATAAGAAAAGGGTGTTACTGCTCGTAACGAAGAAAAAACCTTCTGGTGTTGACATTTTCACAGCTCTCACCAGATATAAGAGGCATCCCTTAGAAGCACTCAAGAGTTCTGTAAAGATCAGATAGAGTGAGGCGGGTGTTTGGGATTAATTGGAATTTTTGCTAAGCTATTTCAATCAGCTGAGGAGAACAGTTTATATTGTTTGGTTAACTAGTAGCTTCACAGTCTAAAGATTTTGTTGTAACAGTGATAAGTAGAGTTCGATTCCCTTTAACGTTGCGGATCCCTCATGATTCCGCAGCGTTCGGGGCTTATGGTTTTTCCAAGTCTTGACCCAGGTTTCCCAATAAAAAAATTAGGAAACCTCGGGGAATGATGTTGGGGTTTGTTGCTTATTATGCATTATCTTCGTCATTATTCTATCTTATTCTACTCGCTATTATTATAAATCTTTTATTACTATTACCATTACAATTTGTATCATTATTATTATTATATAAGCTAATTATTCATTTAATTTGATATTATCCCATTCTATCATTATCTCCGTCTTCTTATTGTAATAACTATTGCTATCACTATACCCTTTTATTATTATTATTGTTTCTGTCATTCTTTCGAATTTGTTTAAGTTTGTAAGTTATATACTGTTTTATTTGCTGATATTTTTTGTGTTTTTGTGTTCATTTGGCGGTCGAGGTAAAGTGAATGCATTTTGCTTTACTGGAAATGACGTCACGTTGCTATTGACGTTTTTTTTGTTTTATACAAATTGTAATGGAGAAATGCTAATGATGCAGTTTCTTAATTACATTGTGTTTTCTTGGAGACGGTCAGGTGACCGAAAATTCGCAAAAATGTGTTCATGGAAATAAAATTGAGTAACAAAAGTTCCATGAGGAATATCATCTTTTTTTTAAAAAAATCATATGTGCTTTTTGAAGGAGTTACTTTTGATGTTTCGATTGAGCAACACATCTTTTGAGACACTATTTCTCGTCTGGATGGAAACTTACTACACGTAGATCTTTATTCGCAGCAATCATACAAACAACTATATTACTCCCTACGAGGTGCTACCCTAGATATTGTTACAGCCTGGCCTCTCGGATTTGTAGAAACTATACACAGGACAGCGACTTAGAATTACGCTCCAAAGAGTTATCGCACTTCAGACAAAACAGAGGTTACCAGAAGAAGGTCATATCCATCTCGATCGCAAGAGATGCTGTTATCAATCGAAGTGATCTTTAGTATAGATAAGAACATCGTTAAATTGACAAGATATTGATTTTTGGAATGATGTTGGAACGAAATTGAATTAGTATATGGAGTTTTGAGTGAAATTAAAGGGAGGTAAACGTTGACAAAATCCAACACTTTAACAGCCACATCGGCCAATATAACCACAGAATGATTGTTTTGATGAAATTTCGAAATGTTTCCAACGATTTTGGAGCGTTTTTGATCGTTTTGAGTGAGTATTTGGAATGAATAAATGGAGCGCTGAGTGAATGATTTAGAAAGATATTGATCGGAATGAGTGTCGATTTCACGATGTTCTTAACTGTACCAAAGTTGTACAGCAATCATACAGAATCGCCTCTGTTTCGACGTACATGCGGGCTTTCAAACAGTCATTTTCCTTTAGAAAATGATCGACTTATAATTTGATAGTTTTACGCCGCTTTCAACAATTTCGCAGTTATATCGCGGCGGCCGGAGCACCTAACAGTGGATTCCTGGTATTTCTTTGACCTGTACTACCATTAAACCCTTTACTAGCCTCCGACTGCTATCTCACATAGGTTTACTATTATCTACCCATTGGTGAGAGACAAACGTCGGAAAGGATATTTGCCGCCACCGGGGATCGAACCCACGACTTCCAGATTGGATGTCTTATGCCTAACCAACAGCGCTATGATCGGTTTATAAAAACGCTATTTTGGGCGTATCGCATAATTAGTCAGCATGTCAGCCATTTTTGTTGATCATATTTTTTTTTACTAGAGGATAATGGGTCGAATGACTCTCATTTCCATCGTGGTCTTTACTCATTCCAGATCTTATCCCAGATCTTATCCTTCATATAGAGAGAGGGGCAATGGTTTCTAACCACTGCTATCCACTTTTACAGCTGTGTGGACTGGGGCCCTGTCTGAAAAGTGTCCTGCCCAAATACACCACCCGCCTCCGGTGGGACTCGAACCCTCAATCACCAGGTTACTGGTCCAGCGCGCTTACCGCTCGGCCAACGAGCCTCACCACCTTTGGCCAAGTGATTATTGTCAAACAGCAATACAACTTGATTTCGATATCGTGTCTACGCAGAAAAGAGCAAAGACTTAAAAACATGGTTAATTGCACCAGTCTTCGAAATTCAATCGGATAATTGTTCGAAGCAGCTTTAACCTTTTACAAAACCATCCGCAAGGTTTCAAGAATAGTTTGAAATTTGTATTGATAACGCAACCCCTTCTTTTATTGGTTTGCCTCCGTAGATCATTTTCGGCTAATAGCGTCTTTACGTGATATTTGACGTCGGCGAAAATGTCTTGATTTTGGAACGGTTTATTGCTACGTGCTAAATTTTCACTTAAAACACAATGAAAATGTTCAAGACAACAAACCTTAAGCTCAGCAAGCTAATTAGGTGTTGCTACGGAAAGGAACATTGGACCCCAAAGGTAGTCAGTTTAGAAAAGGTATTAAAACAAAAACGGGTGAGTTATAAAATGAAACCAACTTCTAATCTTTTCTCTTTTTCCGCTACATTTAAAGGTAAAATAATTGGGTCTTAAGAACAGACAGAACTATTGTAACAGAAAAAAAAAGACACCGCGATTCTTTTAAATTTTCAGTCGAGGAAATACCGTTTTATTTTTTGAAATCACCATCCTTTCGAGGCCTTAAAGGCAGCTGTCTAGAAATAAGAAAAGATTATTTAAGACGCCTTTTTGCGTAAATGAGTCTAATTTGTTAAAACTACCAAACTCATCAATGTTAATTTTGAAATTAGTGGTACCGATGTTCGCGAGCTAGTTGAATTGCCTTCTCCGGAGATTTTCGTGATGAATGATCGCTATGTACCAAATGAACGTACACAGAACTCAACAACTCTTAAACATTATCAAGCAATATTTTGCGTTCGTTTTTTTTCTGTTGTTGAGTGACCGATGGGAAGTCAGTTTATTGAGGCGTTTCTATTGAATTTTAGGGAAAGTGTACTGCGTTGCTCGAGTGCTTTAGACTCGTTAAAAGAAAAGTTATTCCTACTTCTTGTCAGTTGGATGTTTGCTTTTGAAGTGTAAATATGCCTTCTAGAGAAAGAATATGGTAAAATTTCATATGCGAACCTGTAAATGAAGGGACCTGCATATATGTAGTATTTAGAGCGATTTCTGTCGCTTTTATTCTCTCGTCGGGTTTATTACTACAACATTTCCGAGCCTCTAACTGTTATTAACTTCAGTTCCTGATTATAAACACATGTGGGTGAGATATGTCAGTAAGTTTATTTGTCGCGATCGAGCATCGAACTGGTGACCTGGTCGTTGAAAGTTTTACGCGCTACCCTATTGCAGTGGAGATAAAGTATAGATTAAGGTCGACAGATGCAGATATAAAAATGCCATAGTTCTGTACAATAATAACGTGTGTAGCGGAAATAAACGGAGTGAACATGCAATTTACTTCAAATTAGATGCTAAGTTTTTTCCAAAATCCTATTTGCATGAATATAGAAGTGTCAATTGACCGGATCTCTATTTAGAATGATCTTAAAACTTACCAACAGAGCGTAAAGAATTGAACACAAAATCCAATGCGACGCCGACTTCCACATGGTAAACCAAAGAAACATTCATCATAACGCAGGCAGGATAAACGGTCGTCAATCTGGGTGTCAACAAGTTTGGTAAGGGAGATAACCAAACAGATCAATATCGGGAAATTGTCCATTATGAAACTGCCCAAAGATCTTATTCTGAAATAAATGGCATAGAAGACAATTTTCACTTGATTATAACAACAACATTATTCAGGGCTTTTACCTCAATGCATTCACCTTTGCAATATAACCAACACAGTCATGGTCTACAGTGGGTGCCAAATATGCACATAGAGCGTGGCTCGAACCCGGGCGCTCTAGCTTACAGATCGAGTACTCCACGGACTGAGCTACCCAGCCGCCTACATGAAAACTCTCATAAATGTGAGCAAGGTCGACCCTAGACATATACGTGTTTATGCACTTTCGACATTTACGCACTGTCATGACGTTACCAATTACGTATATAATACATCTTATAATATGACCTACGTCAAGGGAGTGAAATAAACCCGTTGAATAGTTTTGATATAACACGGGTGTTATTACACTAGTGGAATAAATTTGCAAATGAGCTCAGAACGAAAAGCGATGCTATTTTGTAACCGCGAAAATTACGTCATAATGTAACTATTGTGACGTCAGTTTTAAACGGCGTTATACGTTTCGCGGAAAATTGAAATGTTTAATTTAAAGAATGTCGACGATTTTGCAAAAAAGCGGGTCATATTATAAATAAAATATAAAATTTGTGCTCATAAAATACAGAATTTATTAAACTCGTCATCTAAAACAGATTATAGATGACTCGTTCAATAAATTCGGTATTTCATGACCACTCATTCAAAATCCTCTATATCCGTAATACATCATTCATTAAATACATGTCATTCTACTTGTATAAAGTGAGGACTGTCTTAAATTTAAACCGTACAGATTCTCGAAAAAACGGGAACAATATAATCCCAACCCCGATGAAATTTTAACTCAAATCATTTTTTACCTGTAACTTTGTCGATGTCTCAAAGCCTTAGTCCAAACAATTTTTTTAAGTTATACACTAAGAAGGAAAATATCGTTCAGATGGAAATGACCCAGATAAATTGTATTTTAAATGCTGATTATTTCATTGACCCTGCTGAAGGGTCACTATGTCAACAAGTTGAAGAAATGTAATGTTGTTCAACACGCTGACGAATAAAAAAGGGGATAATTAACATGAACAAGATGACTATGATGTTCCTCTGTTCATCTGAATTTTTGAAGATTTTCTTAAATTTTTCATTGACTTATAATGAGTTCTATCATCCAAAAACATAAGGCTGTAGAGTAGTCCGCCCCTAAAGAAAGGATGTAGAAATCGGCCCTATGTCTAAAAGCTTCCAAGTTCGGAAGGCATCGTTTTTCATCGGTTTAACATAACAATATTGTTTTCTACGTCATCCTGGTAGTAGTACTGAAACTTCGTAATAGCCCGTATAGGCACTTATGACATTTAATCCATGAAATGACGTAATCCATGACGAAAATACTAGTCACTTATTGCTTATCTTCCGCTAGCAATCCGAAAGGGAAAAGGACATGGTTCGAAAAAAATCGTACTGATATTAAATGAGCTTGTGTGTGACATTTCCAACAATTTGACATATGCCTGATGTGCCTTCATTTAGAATCATAGACAGCTACAAAGATTATTTAGATGATTATCTGCTTGTCTAATGATACTTTGAGGCCTTATCTTTCTATAAAGTGTAAAGCTAAGACTCTGGTCAGACTGTGCAGATGCACAGGCTGACCAGAAGCTTTGCTTTGCCCACATGTGAAATTGTGGAAATGTCATGCACTGGCCCAAAAGGATTCATTAGGGTGGGCCACTTTATTTTTCATTATGATACTGAACGTTACTGTGAATCATTTTTGTAGATCAATGTGAAACAATGTTACAAGTGGTGTAAATTCTATGTAAAGGTTAAGATTAAGACCTTTTCAAAGACCTGTTTCTTCTACAGGGTTCGTCACTAAGGGGAGTCCGAGACTCCTATTTTCCACTTGGGACTCCTTCCATTGCAAATAAGGAGTCCGATGAACTCCAAGGGTCATATGAGAATATTTTGAAAACAAATACACAGAACAGTGTCCTTTCTAACACTTATCAAAACTGTAGATCTTTTCACTACAAAAGTTGTTGAAAAAAAAATTTACTTGCATCCTGTAGTGTTTTTAGAAAAAAATCTTATTTGGACGAATATTGTGGAAAAGAAGAAATTGCTAATAACAAGCAATTTCTTCTTTTCCACAATGTTCTTCTATTATGAAAATCGGACTCCTTACGTTGAGCTTGGACTCCTTGATTTCATGGGATAGGAGTCCAATTGACTCCTTAATCTCAGGATTTAGTGTTAGCCCCTGTTCTATCAACTCCATTAAATGTGCCCCACAACTACCGATTTCATTTTTGCTATCCGTTTATAGAAAAAAAATTTAACAGTGTACGGTGATGCCTGTTTTTTCTGAAAGCAATTTACGTGTTAGAAAGAGGCTGCACAGTGAGGCTTACAGAAAATAGAAGCTGTCATCCTCACTATTGAGACTGTATCTAACGTCTTCGACAACCAATGATATCATGCAACTGTAGTTTACCACGCCTCCTACGTAAGCTGCTCCGACCGCATCTGACTGAAATTACACTATAAATAGGAAAAATGAATTAATAGATCTAGATTTCTATGCTCACAACATTGAAAGTATTTTGCGCCAAAATGATGTGTAATCACGCACGGAATCCGAAAGGGAAAACGACATTGTCAAATTATACTGATATTAAATGGTTTCATTAGGGTGGACCACTTTATTTTTCATTATGATACTGAACGTTACTGTGAATAATTCAGGGGTGTGGAAATATGAATTTTCTCCACTTGTCCATGGACAAGTAAAAGTCGATTTCTCACTTGTCCAGGATCTAAATGAACTTGTCCTTAAAAAATGGAATGATAATTATTGAGAAAACATTGTTTTGAATGAAGAAAATGCTGTAACCCAGCATTTCCTTCATTAAAGACCATGTTTTCTCAACTTTGGTACAAACAATAGGATGGCTCTTCTCCTAGATCTTTTTAGTACTATATCAAGATTTGCTCAGGTATTTAATTGTCCACGGACAAGCTGCCTAGAAGTGCACTTGCCCGCAAGTGAAAAAGCCCATGTCGGACAAGTCGGGAATGGGAATTCCACATCCCTGTGTGAATCATTTTTGTAGATCAATGTGAAACAATGTTACAAGTGGTGTAGATTATATGTAAAGGTTTAGATTTAGACCTTTTCAAGGGGAATTCTTCCATCAACTCTATTAAATGTGCCCCACAACAATTACCGATTTCATTATTGCTATCTGTTTAAAGAATTTAATTTCAACAGTATACTGTGGTGCTCAATTTTGTTGTAGATACAACAGTTTGTTTAACTAGCCGGCAGACTACGGGTAGCTTACCAGTGTTGTGACCTTAAGTTTCATGTAAAGTGTTTGAGACCCAATATTAAGGGCACTTCATTAGCCAAGAAAAAGCAGTATGTCGAGGTATATTATACATGTATATCAAAATGAAGCTATTCGTGAGCAGAAGCAGTTAGGCAACATAAGACCGCCATAGCTATAGCGGTATAGCCAAAACATTGTGGAAAAGGGTCATTTTGTACAGAACAAGCAACTGCATGGCGGTTGCATAAAATTGCCCAGTATTTTAACAAAGTACAGTCTGAAGTACCATCCAGGTAGTGCTACAACCTTAGATATAAAACTCAGTCTCAAAAGGCTCTTTTGGAACAATCATTTTCCATTTATTTTGTTAACATACATGTCAAACCGGTTTGGTCTGTTTTCAAAATAGATGTTAGGTATGGTGCAACATCTCACCATAATATTGTGAAATATTTTCTGCGATTTATTTCAAATTATATGTTTTTTTTTAATTCAATGATCTACAATATTACTATATATTTATCATTCTGTGAAATAGAAATTGATATATTGCTAAACAACCTTACAGGTATATAATCAATTAATGTCTATTTATGTTGTGATAACACACCATACCCTAAAAAGATCTACACGTTTACAAAATTAGAATGACATATATGACATATGTGTTTATAAAATAAGTCAAAATAAATTGCTTGCATAACTACGTTTTGGGGCTGAGTTTTATACTAATGGTTGTAGCACTACCTGGATGGTACTTTAGGCTAGACTTTGTTAAAATATGAGCCAATTTTATCCAACAGTCATGCAGTTGCTTGTTCTGTACAAAATGACCCTTTTCCACAATGTTTTGGCTATACCGCTATAGTTATAACAGTCTTATGTTTTTCAACTGCTAGTGCTCATAAATAGCTTCATTTTGATATATAATATTCCTGGACATACTGCTTTTTTCTTGGCAAATTAATGCCCCTAAAATTGGGTCTCAAACACTTTACATGAACCTTAATCAACCCTTATGCTCTTGCCAATTCGTTAACAAACTGCCGTTTTAAGGGACGTTTCAACCGGTGTTTTTCTAATTCATATTTGATATAGAAGTAAGCAGAAAATGTAGACTAAGATCAGATTTACGTATGCAGACTGATTATGTCGATTCTTTCTGATTAAACCTTTGTGCAACGGGGAAATGGGAAAATATTCGCTGTCAAACTCGTTGGGGTACGGGCGAGGCTAAATAGCATAAAAGACGGTCAGCTTAACTTTGTATAGAAGTCAAATAAAGCTTAGTTCGGCCTGTTTATTCGATATATAGATAAATATAATACGTACTAAGTGCTTTGTATGAAAAAAACCCATCTAACTCGGTTGTGAGAATTGATAATTGTCTCGGCAGAGCCTCGACAATGGTCAATTCTTCCAACCTCGTTAGATATTATTTCTTATACAAAACACTGAGTACGTATTGTATATATATATGTAAAGGTTTAGATTTAGTCCTTTTCAAAGGCAATTCTTCTATCAACTCTATCAAATGTGCCCCACAACAACTACCGATTTCATTTTTGCTATCCGTTTATAGAAATAAATTTTAACAGTATACTGTGATGCCTGTTTTTTTTCTGAAAGCAGTTTACGTATTGGAAAGAGGCTGCATAGTGAGACTTACAGAAAATAGAAGCTGTTATCCTCACTATGCAGACTGTATCTAACTTAGTGTTCGACAGCCAATGATATCATGCAACTGTAGTTTTACCACGCCTCCTACGTAAGCTGTTCCGACCGCATCTGACTGAAATTACACCGTTTTCAATCAATAAGAAAAAAATATATTCTAAGCTCACAACATTGAAAGCATTTTGCGCCAAAATGATGTGCAATTACGCACGGAATGTGTACATAAAGTCAAACAGCAGTTGTATATCGAAAAGGACAATCATGATGTATATTATCTGCACACCGAAACAACCTCTACAAAAAAATATATGGTCAAAACGAAACGCGAATTTGGCTTTAAACTTTTACATCATTTTTCTTCACTGTATGTCCGCCCCTCCCCATCTTGTTTAAAGTCGTTTGCTGTAGATACGACAGTTTGTTTATCTAGCCCGCCGACTCCGTATAGCTACATGTAACTGGCGTTATGACCCTGATCGACCTTTATCCTGCTGTATTCTATGTAGCCTATTTGTTATCAAACTGCCGCTGTGAAGGACGTTTTACTCGGTCTTCTAATTTATATTTGAAAAAGTAGTAAGCAGACAGTGTAGGCTAAGAAAAAACCTTTAAATAACAAAACACGTGTTCTTTGTGCCATACATTGATAAACGAGCGGGACGAAATAGCGTAAACGTCAAAGACGCTGGGCTGTACCTTGTATAAAAGAGTTCATTGGTCTTAAACGTATATCCAACAATTGTCTGGCAAACTTATTTAGAAAGACTATTTGTGGGTGTTTTCTTCAACGTTTTATGTAAATTCCAAAAGATACATATAAGACGGAGTAAAGCCAGTCTAAAATCTTTATTTCTTAATGGAACAATGTGTTGTGTGAACTTGTTGTAATCGTCTCTGCTGGATGATTCCAATGAGTACCCGCAATATAGGGTTTATGCAAACATGAATAGAGGATAATCAACTGATTAAGTCCATTATGAAAATATTTCACGAGAATGCGTTATTAGGCGTTGACAAGCTAGCCCGAAGGACGAGTTTTTCAATAGCCCAGTAACATATTCGATTGAAATATGTGTCATATCAGACATACCAGTTGATTATTCTATTCATTACATTCGGTACAACTCTTCATCTATTAAGAAAAAATCACCATTTTCTATCGCCGTTACAAATTTCGCGTTTTGATAACAAAAAACACTCGCAACTTTTCAATAATTTATAGTCGCCTTATTGGATTACGCTTTGAAAATTCGAAAAAAAAACCCAAGGATGTATTGAAGCGAAAAGAAACATTCTTTGGACCTTAAACAAGTTTTCTGTCTGTGATAACTCAATCCCCTGAGATGAGTATTTAGAGTCGACTTAGGCTCGGGCTTGGTGTGTTTTTGTAGCTTAACTGCAATGTCATAGGATTTCGAGCCATCGGAAAACGCCCAAATATCACATAAGACAGAAACAATCGGATTAAGAGCTATTGTTTTGGAACTTTTTCTTGACGCCCCTCGTTCATATTATTGTCAGAGATTGCTTTGTTTAGTTTCTGATTTCCTATTTCATGTTGGATTACAATTTTTTTGATGATCTGTGATTCAGAAGCTTCAGTGGTGGATCAAGAAATAAATTTTGATATCGATACTGTCAGTCAACAACCCTTCTTTAGCCTAATAATTTCTTTTTTTACTTGGATATTTAATCAAAATTGCATAATTATTTAGAAAAAAAAACTCTAAATTTGCAAGTTTGAACCCGCTAAGCTTATGTCCTGAACCGGTGAATTGGCTTCAATATATTACCTAGCAAGTCTGAGCAGGGGTCAATCTGCTTTGAAAAAAAGGAGTTCCACCAGCGAAACTAAGAACTGTTATTGTCACTAGTATCGATATCAAAATTTATTGCACTCGGAAGTCCGAAGATTTCACTGCCAGAAATGTAATAAAATCTAAAATCCAAAATACCTCTATCTGAATTGAGGGATCCCACAACACGTCACTTATTTCAAATTGGAACAAATATTTGAACCCGTTCGTGACTTTTCGAACTAAATCACACGTACGCGAGGCACAAACTTTGAGCAGATTAGACAACGAATATATGCTGACTGCCTGAGGAGCGATGAAGACGTTTCCTATTAATATAGTGTATTGTTAAGAATCTGACCAGACTGTGTGGCTGCATCGGCTGGTCAGCAGCTTTGCTTTGAGCACACGTGAAGTGCTGGAAATGTCACGCACAGGCTCATTTGATTTTCTTGCTAATTGGTCTTATTTTTATGTATCAGGTAAATGGTTAAGAGTAGATTTTTTTTAAAGACGTCGCTCTTCATTTCTATGTACATCCGTGATACCACAAAACAGGGTTAATTGTCAAGTTAGACCAATAACTCGACAGTACCGCAGCATTCGGCAATAACTTTGCAATAGCGTCTATAGTTTTTTTTATTGTTGGAGCAAGTAGATGTAGTCATTAAAATATGAAATCCGATTGAAGCCACTTTGGCACCATTTAGCACTCCGAGATGGCCGCAAAAAACCGAATGATTGCTAAAATAAATAGTTTTCATTGATATTTTTTTTTTCTTTTAGGTTCGGTATAATTTAGAATAGTTCGTAATAGTATTTAACTTACAGAATGGTACTAATACAGAATAGTATTTTGAATTAGCTACGAAATAGGATTAGGAGATGGCAGCTCAAATTAACGATGACTGCCTTAGAAAGTATCTTTATCATGTTTTTCCTGTGTAGTAGAGATATAATTCAAAATGCTTTAGAATCATTTCTAAATTTCAGACAACTCACATTTAAGTAATTTTCACGACTCCCTTAAAAGATCGTAATCAAAACTAAAGATGGCAGTCATAATAAGTAATTTTCTAGTGATCGTCGTATGTAGGCATAATACCCCCAAATTCCATTCGAAATTACTGAAATGTTATTCTTAAGATAAACTGAAACCAACTTCTACCTGGTCACTTCGTGTTTCTCTCTTTTCGACACATTTACAAGAAAATAATTCTATAGAACAATACTTTTGTGCTAAGACAAATCAATCTCATTGATTTTTGTATTGTCCGTTTGATTTCTATATGGTCCGACCTTTTCATCAATTGCTTAAAATCGAATTTGAATGAAGAATTTGTTTGTGGTAAAACCTTAATTTCAACACCATTCCAAAAAGTATTTTTTTCTAAATAAAATGACTTCAAAATAATGATTTTGTCTATCTAGTTAATGTTAATATTTTCGCATATTTTACTCTTAAACACGGGGGTGGGTGGGGGGTGGGGGAAGAAGGCTGTTTAGTAGTTATAAGATGTAAATATATGGTACAAACACGTGGTTTTATACTAAAGAAAAATGTCCATTAATCCTTATTTGAACATGCTTATTAGCATACCGACGGTCTTGTCATCTTAAACTTAAATATCACGTGAATCGTATAGTTATTACTCGCCTGCTTATCTAATTATCCTCGTGGTATTCATAACAGTTCGTTACATAATGCTTTTTGATTGGTCTAAATATGTGAATATGGGTTTCGTCTCAGAAAAGCCTAAGAACAATAATAATCTATCTGGCCAAGCGGTTTTTAAAGAAAGAGAGAATACACTCGGATTTGATATCCCAAAGGAATTTAAAATCTTCGACACAACTTATCTTATAAAAATACTCGATTTTATACCAAAACGACTCACTTAAAATCATACACTTTTGACTCGGCCTCTTTGCAAATCAGAACTATTTTTGGTTAGTAAATTCGCTGTTCCGTTTCATACGGACACAAGAAGGTATGAAAGGCTGGAAGTTAACATGTAGACGGACGGACAAAACCATTATTTTACAATCAAAAATTCTAAAAAACATAATTCAACATGGTATGAGATGGAAATTATGATATGACAAGAAAAAAATACATTGCATTAATTAAAGTTTGAGATTTTCGGCGAAGTGTTGATCCATAGAGAAGTCAAACGGACTATAGAAGAACTGTGCAATTAGGACCGACAGAACGATTGGAGAATACAAAAGAAGACATCAAGCCTACTTTGCATGAGTCACAAATTCGCAAAATGCACGACATTTTCAAAATTTCTGTCGCAGAAATATTGTTATGATGTTAAAAAGTACTGTGCTTTCGATGCCTTAAAAGAAGCTGACTGGAAATAAGTACAGAAAACATTATTTAAAGACGTTCTTTTGAGTACATGTGGCAATTCACTATTGTGTTAAAATTTACCCCACCCATCAATGTTAATTTCGAAATTGGGGGGTACCCAAGTTGTGATGCATGTTAAATTGCTCTCCACGGGGGAATTTTTTATGATTTTTGGTTTCGCTTGCTATCAAGTGAACGGGCTATCAGCACCCAATAAACGCTTGCAACTTCACTATCATTAAGGTGGCAATGGACAGCGGCCTCCCGACTCTATAAACCGGAAGCGGGCTTTCGTTTATTTTACGGCTCTTTTTGCGCGTTGTTTAAAAAGACCGGATTTCATAAGATTCGGCTTTTGGAAATAATATGGAATTATGATGGTTATATTTCATAACTTAGCTTCTTTTCAACATTTGATATCAATTGAATGACCGGATCATTAAATTCAACAATACAATGTGTTATAAATGTCATTCAATTAGGCACTGTAAAATAACGAAAAACTTTCTTATTTGAATGGAAAGGTATGCTGAATTTTTTACTAGATTGTTACGTGCCAATGAAACAAGAGCAAAGAAGCCAACAACAAACTTTACAATTAACAATATTTATTGACAATAATACCAGAATTATTGACAATATGAAATTAATACAAAAACAAATAACAATACCTTGAATGTTTAATCCTAAAGTTTTAAATTTTAAATCCAAATGAATTAAGTTCCTGGTCCTCAAATAATAAGTTCAATAATATCCGAATTTAAAATTAATCACGCTTTAATACACACTTTTAAGATAACGAGAAATCCCCTTTTAGTTTAACATAGTACTACTAAATAAAATCATTAGTCTAAACCAAGTGAACGAAGAATGCTGTAGGAATCCCTTTTTATAATACCATAGAATAATCTAGAATAGCATAGAACATTAGAAGACTCTAGAGTCTGAATCACTTTCTAGAAGTCCTTTCTAGAAAGATCTGAAATCTTCTACATAAATATTACTTAACAGTGTCAAGAGATAGGAAAATTCTCAGTCTAAAAATAGACACAGTAAAAACCATAATGATTATTTATATTCATGAATACATTCGTAACAAGATAAAGGAAAAATATGGGTTTTAAACATATCGGAAAATAAGAAATATTCAGTGGGTAATTTCTTCAAAAAATAGGGTTTTGTGGCATATTTTCCCCTGAAAATTACAAAAAATAGTGCATTTTTAATTTTTGAAGGTACATTGTGTGGATGCAAATTGATTAAGGAGAAAATTTCTTGGCAACAACCATTGTGTACATGTATACGGTCCATCAAAATGAATGTGTTTATAGCTATCAGCTGATATTTAGTTTAAACTAGATCTAAAACGATTTTAAACGTTTTACTGAAAAGTGGCCAATACCACTCAAGGGCGGATAACTCTAGCGTGAAAACGAGCATGGAAAGGTACCTTCAAATTTTGATATAACGACTATACAATGTTAACCTACAACATATGTGACCAAGAAAAAAATTCATTGGGCGGAAAAAATGACGCCATGTGTCCATTGCTACCTTAAGCAATACTTTTTGTGCTTTATTTCGGTGACCGATGAATTTCAGTTTATTTGGTATGATTCTACTACGTAAAAGAAATATTAATAAGACTAAAATATACTCAATATAAACCACCAAAGGGACAAAGAATCAAACAGCGTGGAAGAGGAACGGGTTTTGAAAATGTGATTTAATTTCAGAGTTATTCCTTTCATTCACATTACCAGCGTTTTTTTTCCTTCTTTGAACGGGTCCGGTAAACGGACCCGTTCCCAATGACGAAAACTACTATTTTTTCCCAAAATGAGAGAATGAAATTCCCAATTCAAAGCTAATTCTTCAAGTAAACATAAACTTTGATTATTTCCTATTGGAAAACCTGGAAGTACTTTTAGCAATAAATATCTGTGTTGTAGTTTGTCAACAAGAGGGGAATTTCCGAAGATCAGTTTATTTTAGTCGCATGGTTCTCGATTTCATAGGCATACAAAACTGCATATTTTTGTGAAGCCAAGATATTGCGATTTTTGGACCTGATTTGCAGTAGACGATCTTTTTGCATTTATTTATCAATTGATGCAAGATTAATTTTAAAGTAAAAAACTTACTAGAATAAAGGACTTTTGGTCATGGTTGAAGCAAATTATTTTCCTGTTATATAACCCAAAATATACTTGATTATCTTTGTTTAATTTTCGTAAACAAAGTTGACTGTTATTCACGATCTCGGCACCTCTCAGAACCAACCTGAATTGTCTTTCAAACATTCTACAGCAGGTAGAACATCTGAGTTTATGATCTTTTTTGAGAATATGTTTAAAAAGTTTCTATGATTTTAGTAGAAATATTCATTTATAGCTGTTTTAAAAATCAATAGGATTGAATATGTATTTGTTTTCTGTTGATTCGGACCCAAGAATGTTCAACCCACCAATTTATTATAGAACTTAATTTATCTATATTTTAGGTTTAACCATGATATTTTTTTTAACAAAAAAACCAGTGACTTTTCTAGATTTGATATAAAATATTTTTTCCAGAGCAATCAGACTAATTTTGTGTCATTGTTTTTGTTCAGATTCCTTGTTTAAGGACTATGGTTTGCTTTTCAGTTAAGATTATGACTATAGAGGCATAGGAACTTCTATTACACATATTCTAATTAATACTTATGATATAAATAAAAGTAATGTCTTAAAACAAGCGTCACAATGAGAATTCCCAATTTTTCAGAAAACAACGCATTTTTCCCAATTGGTCCGGTCTCGGACCCTTTCCCAAAGCTAGGAGAAAAAACGCTGCATTACGTCATAATCTCTCTCGCATATTCAGTGTTTAAAAATCAAAAGCTATTGTTGCTATGTAAATGGAAATGCAAGAATTAATGAAAATCTTTAAAATCTTTTCCTACCAATTTGTTTAGTTAAATGGGGTTTTACGACGTTTTTCAACAATCTTTCAGTTATATCGCGGCGGTTTGAACACCTAATGTTGGATCCCTATTATTTTTCACACCAGTACTACAATTACATCCTTTCCTAGCCTCCAGCTGCAAACCCACACAGGTCTATGATAATCGACCTATTGATGGAAGACAAATGGTCTTAAATGATGAGTGCCGCCGTTCGGGATCCAGCCAGGAACCTCTAGATGAAAAGTCCGACGCGCTCCAACTGCTCAATGCCGGCGGCATTCTCCTATCAAACCATGAGCTACAGGGATGCGATATATTGCGTATGGAATCACACGATTTGTGCTTAAATAATGGCCTTGGGTCCACGATAGTCTATCTGATTCTACCAAATTTTACAACACCACAAAGAAGGAAATATTTTAAAGTGGCCTACAAACCAAATGCCTTAAAGTTTGATATACAGTCAAACCTGTCTTAGCGGCCAGCTGTATTCGGCAAGCAACCTGTCTTAAGCAAGCGGCAACCGAGTTACAATATTAACCATTTGTACTGTAATTGACTACTACTAAGCAAGCACCTGTCTTAAGCAATCACTTTCTCAATGTCCCTTGGGTGCTTGCTTAAGACAGGTTTGACTGTATTGCACTTTTACCAACGTGTTCCACTCATATTCAGCTAGTTTTAGGTTCGAGGTCCACCTGAAAATGCCAATGACACTTTACAGGCCACTTTACATAAGTACAGTTAAAACCATTGTGAAATTGACAAGATAAATGATTTTGGAATGATATTAAATGAGTGTGTTGAGAGAGATTTGAGTGAATTTATGTGGAGGTAATCCAATTTCGCATATTTTGTTCGGGATGAACAAAATTAGCTATATTTATCACCTCCCTTCAATAAAATATGCATACAAGTTCTATAAATGGCTGATCAGGCTATCTATAACACTGTTGTCCATTTAGATAGGCCGTATGAAGCAAGAATGACTTCCGTGATGCTTAGGACAAAGCCTCTCAGTGTAGATGAGTTTTCATCCCACTACATGTTGTCACCTCACCTTTGCATCATTTTATCGATACTTTAATTTAATTTATCAAATCTATTAGATACATTTAAATCGTTTTATGGCAGGCTGTCAAGTACGCCTATTTTTCCTATTTTTTAAGCTTCCTATATTTTCCTATATTTTTCGCATTCTCCTGTTTTTTTTCTATTTTTCAAGATGCTCATGATTAAGTGAATTGGTTTTCAATACAAAATGTGCTGGAAGTTTTATCAATGTACTGAATATATATAGAAGTAAAGTCGTAGGAATGATGGTAACAGTTATATTAATGTTTTTAACTGTTCTCATCATTCTGAAGAGATATGTGTCTTCTTAATGGTTTACATATATGTGTCTATTTTCAGGGTCTATGTGAGACTACTACCTTAGATATACTTGTAGAATGCCTGGTGGAAAGACGAAATATAATCTCTCTTGGGGAGTTATTAAAGATGGAAATAGTGACTTTATTAAAAGTTGGTGTTGTTGCAGCTCAACATCTTTGTATGCTGGCTACTGTAAATTGTGTAAAACAAACATACTAGAGTGGCGACACCTGAAGGGTTTCGCGGGATAGAATGAGAGATGATAAATAGGAATTTACCGGATACACCTTTAGTGGCACATATGATGCATAACGTCTTGAAACTGTTTTGCTCTAAGCCATCATTATTGCTTAAAATAATCAAATCCCAGTTCTTTTAATGTAGGCCATAACCAACAGTGAAATTGTTTGAATGGACACGATAACGAGAAAGAGAAAAAACGTAATACTTAAATTTCAATTGGAGTTTATACAATATTGATGATTTCTGTTGGATAAGAAAAGGGAAATTGTATAACTTCCCTTAAATTGCACTCAAAAATCCCTTCTCAAATCAATATCATTTCAAAATAATTTCAAAATAGTACAACTTGTCTTTTCAGATATTTTTCTAATTGAGTTATTAAAGATTGTGGCCTAAATGGCATAGGTGTTATATGGTTGAGGTCACATTCAAAAGAGCAGAAAAATAAAAGGAAATCTTTCAAAAGTTGGGAAGGGGGGGGAATGTTTGTTACTAGAGATTCTGCCATTACCCACAAGTGTTAACCCCTTAAGTCTAGCAAGGTAGGTCTTTTCAATTTGTTGTGGTATGAAACAAAAACCTAATCAAACCATATAAATATTAAAATGCCATCATAAAAACTAATTTGCATGTTGTATAATTGTGATGAAACAATTAACCAGTCACTTGGAGTATATATTTTTTAACCCAGTGATATTGGTTTTTTTTTCTATAATCATATAATTATGTTTCATAACAAAATCATGTGGGACCTCCAGACAATTCGTCCCTTTTTGCACCAGCATTTTATACAGTCTGGGGAAGGAATCGAACCTCCATACATGATTTTGAGTAATAAGGGGCACTAAGACCCTTATTATGAAATAAATCCAAACAGATTCAGAATGATTATTTGAAAGGTAAAAAAAGGAAAGATAAATTGAAAGGTCTCCATGCCAATGACATCCTTTTTATTTCTTAACAAGTGACTGATTAATGCCTAGCATTTTTTTAAAACTCTGGTAGCAGTCATAATTATGTCCAAAAGTGGAAAAAAGCATATTTTCTTTCGATGGATATAGAAAAACAGGATTCAATGATCTCAGAGTATACATTTGCACATTAGAGAAATCCTAGATCTAATTGACAAACAAGACAACCATGATTTTCCTATGTCCCTCACTTTCATCTCCTTGACTTCTTGCTAATTAGATTGAATTGCCTTAAAAGACAATTAAAGGTCAACTCAGCTTAATCATTATTGTTAAATAATACACTTAAATATATTACAAACTTTTTTAAACAAGAGGGCCATAGTGGCCCTAAATCGCTCACCTGAATGAACTGTCAAAAATTGTTTAAAGTAGATTTAGAAAGGATAATGATTTCTTACCAAATTTCAGGTCGATTGGGCAAAAAATGATGCCTCTACACTGCTTACAAGGTTTTTCTAAGATTTGACCCTGTGACCTCATTTTTGACCCCACTTGACCCAATTTCAAACTTGACCTAGATTTCATCAAGATGATCATTCTGACCAATTTTCGGGTTGATTGGGCAAAAAATATGGCTTCTAGAGTGTCTACAAGGTTTTTCTAATATTTGACCCTGTGCCCTCATATTTTTTACCCCAATTGACCCAATTTTGAACTTGTCCGAGATTTCATCAAGAAAATCATTCTGACCAAATTTCAGGTTGATTGGGCAAAAAATATGGCTTCTAGAGTGTCTACAAGGTTTTTCTAAGATTTGACCCCGTGACCTCATTTTTGACCCCACTTGACCCAATTTCGATCTTGTCTGAGATTTTATCAAGACAATCATTCTGACAAAATTTCAGGTTGATTGGGCAATTAATATGGCTTCTAGAGTGTCTACAAGGTTTTTCTAAGATTTTTCCCTGTGACCTCATTTTTGACCCCACTGGACCCAATTTCGAACTTGTCCGAGATTTCATCAAGATAATCATTCTGATTAAATTTCAGGTTGATTGGGCAAAAAATGTGGCCTCTAGAGTGCATACAAGGTTTTTCTAAGATTTGACCCCTTGACCTAGTTTTTGACCCCACTTGACCAGAATTCAAACTTATCCGAGATTTTATCATAACAATCATTCTGACCAAATTTCAGGTTGATTGGGCAAAAAATGTGGCCTCTAGAGTGCATACAAGATATTTCTAAGATTTGACCCCGTGACCTAGTTTTTGACCCCACTTGACCGAATTTCGAACTCGTCTGAGAACTCATCAAGACAATCATTCTGACCCAATTTTAGATTGATTGGGCAAAAAATGTGGCCTCTAGAGTGCATACAAGGTTTTTCTAAGATTTGACCTTGTGACCTAGTTTTTGGCCCCACTTGACCCCAATTCAAACTTGTCCGAGATTTTATCAAGATAATCATTCTGACCAATTTTCAGGTTGATTGGGCAAAAAATGTGGCCTCTAGAGTGCATACAAGATATTTCTAAGTTTTGACCCCGTGACCTAGTTTTTGACCCCACTTGACCAAATTTCAAACTCGTTTGAGATTTTATCAAGACAATCATTCTGACCAAATTTTAGATTGATTGGGCAAAAAATGTGGCCTCTAGAGTGCATACAAGGTTTTTCTAAGATTTGACCCCTTGACCTAGTTTTTGACCCCACTGGACCCAAATTCAAACTTATCCGAGATTTTATCAAAATAATCATTCTGACCAATTTTCAGGTTGATTGGGCTAAAAATGTGGCCTCTAGAGTGCATACAAGGTTTTTCTAAGAATTGACCCTGTGACCTAGTTTTTGACCCCACTTGACCCAATTTCAAACTCGTTTGAGATTTTATCAAGACAATCATTCTGACCAAATTTTAGATTGATTGGGCAAAAAATGTGGCCTCTAGAGTGCATACAAGGTTTTTCTAAGATTTGACCCCGTGACCTAGTTTTTTACCCCACTTGACCCAATTTCGAACTTGTCCAAGATTTCATCAAGACAATCATTCTGACCAAATTTCAGGTTGATTGGGCAAAAAATGTGGCCTCTAGAGTGCATACAAGATATTTCTAAGATTTGACCCCAGGACCTAGTTTTTGACCCCATTTTACCCCATTTCGAACTCGTCCAAGATTTTATCAAGACAATCATTCTGACTAAATTTCAGGATGATTAGGTGAAAAATGTGGCCTCTCGAGTGCATACAAGGTAAATGTTGACGACGGACGACACACGACGGACTACGAACGACGGATGAAGGACATCCACCCAACCACAAAAGCTCACCTTGAGCACTTCGTGCTCAGGTGAGCTAAAAATATGGCTTCTAGAGTGTCTACAAGGTTTTTCTAATATTTGACCCTGTGCCCTCATATTTTTTACCCCACTTGACCCAATTTCGAACTTATCAGAGATTTAATCAAGACAATCATTTTGACCAAATTTCAGGTTGATCTGGCAAAAAATATGGCTTCTGGAGTGTCTACAAGGTTTTTCTAAGATTTGACCCCGTGACCTCATTTTTGACCCCACTTGACCCAATTTCAAACTTGTCCAAGATTTCATCAAGACAATCATTCTGACCAAATTTCAGGTTGATTTGGCAAAAAATATGGCTTCTAGAGTGTCTACAAAGTTTTTCTAAGATTTGACCCCATGACCTCATTTTTGACCCCACTTGACCCAATTTCGAACTTGTCCAAGATTTCATCAAGACAATCATTCTGACCAAATTTCAGGTTGATTGGGCAAAAAATATGGCTTCTAGAGTGTCTACAAGGTTTTTCTAAGATTTGACCCTGTGACCTCATTTTTGACCCCATTTTACCCCATTTCGAACTTGTCCGAGATTTTATCAAGACAATCATTCTGACCAAATTTCAGGTTGATCGGGCAAAAAATGTGGCCTCTAGAGTGTCTACAATGTAAATGTTGACGACACACGACGGACAACAGACGACGGACATCACTCGACCACAATAGCTCACCTTGAGCACTTCGTGCTCAGGTGAGCTAAAAATATTTTTGCAAGTGCTTTCTTCAAGAAATAAAAGACAGAAATGTTGTAATTACAATAATTTGCATTTTTACTGTTCAGTCATAAAAAAATGCTTTGAATGTTGTAAAACATAAAATATATATTCTTTATGACTGAAAGACTTATGACATATCTATGGGTATGTATCTGTAATAGAAATTTCCTTCATTGAATTCTTTGAAGGAATCTGATAGAGGGTCACCGAAGGAACATTCCTGTGAAATTTTTAACTATTTAACATAAAGAGAATTGACCTTTGTCCATAGAAGTCATATTTTAATACTATCAGATTAATTTTGGGTAGCCTGATGAAGGATTATCCTAGGATCATTTCAGTAAAATTTGGTTGATGTCCATCAACGGGAGACTTTTGTGTGTTATCTCCCTTGTTTTTCTGTGGACTAAATCAAAGGTGCCCCAAAAATTATTAGCGGTCCTTTTTGACTGGGTTACTGCCCCTAGATCTATCGATACTAAAGACAGGTATTTTACAAATTTTCGTTAGGTCATGTGACCCGGTAGTGACGTCATTTGATCAACGTTAAACGGAAGCTAGAAAATTGTAAAGCGTTTGGTAGCGGATTTATGACACAGTTGATCAAAAATCACGATGAATGCGGCGAAAAACAGCAAATAATGAGTTGATTTTTTGTTTTCCCTTGTATGTTTATCTCGTAAAGAGCATATTTATATAAGAAACAGAATTTCAGTACTTCCATTTTAAACAATGCCACCAAATTTCAACGGATATCGACATGCATGATGGGTAAATTCTTGCGGTTTGTAATAACTTACTTGTCGTGAAAAGTACACAGCCAATCAGATTGCCGTAAAATTTATACACGACCCCTTGTCTCTCACAGACATCGGGGTACCAGTTCACGGTCCTTTTAGAAAATTTCCTTGGATTTTATCCATGGTTTCTATGGGGAAGTTGCGAACTTTATTTCTGTAAATGTAAAATACTTAATTATGCAAATTGTATTTATGTTAAAGTTTTGAATAGTAACATAGAAATTCAATATTTATTTTACATCAAAGGTATCTTATGAATAGTGCAATATTTGATTTACAGCTTATCTTTTAATCATATTTTTCATCCTATCACAATGATTATTTCTAGGCTAATAGAGGGCCACTCAGGGATAATTTATGTGAAGTTTGGTTTATATCCATCAATTAGGTTCTGAGAATAGCCACCTACCGGTATAACCATATATGGAAATTAGCCACTCCTACTACAGCCATTATTTTTAACCCTTCTCATGTTGAATAAATTTTGGCTCAAAATTTTCATCAAAATCAAACGGAAAAAAGCACTGAAAGTTCCAACTGTCGGTCAATTTTTATTTGAAAAACTAAATCTTTAGGCAATTCTGGTTTGAAAGTGAGAAACAGGTGGTGTAGACTAACATCAGACTGCACATATATGCAGGCTGATGTTTGTCTATAGCTCCTGCCAAAGCAGGAAAATTCCTAGTTCAGCATGACAAGGGTTAACTGTTACCAATTATAATTCTTTGAAGGAATCTGATAGGTCACCCAAGGACCATTCCTGTGAAGTTTGATTGGAATCCATCTAGTATTTTATGTGGAGAAGATTTTTTAAGTAAACGTTTACGGAATGACAGATTATTGCACCCTCGGATGACGAACAACCCGCCATGATTTGATTTGAAAGATTTGATTGTTATAATTTTTAGCTCCACTGGTCATGACAATAGCCCACTTGCCTTTGGCCAGTGGAGCTAAAAAAAATTTATAACAATCAAATCATTAATTCAAATTGTCGCAAACATCACTATTTCATCATGAATATCATGACTACAAAACATTCTAACAGTTGAATAGTCTAACGGTATAAATCAAGATCGGACTGTCACAGTGTGTGAAGTGTGCAGCCCACTCTTGGTCAACACTGTGTGTTGAACTGACATCAGTCTTTTTAATGCCGCCACCATAGCGCAGTTGGTTAGGCATTAGACTTCCAATCCAGAAGTTGTGGGTTCGATCCCGGGTGGCGGCAAATATCCTTTCCGACGTTTGTCTCTCACCAATGGGTAGATAATCGTAAACCTATGTGAGATAGCAGTCGGAGGCTAGGAAAGGGTGTAATGGTAGTACAGGTGAAAGAAATACCAGGAACCCATTGTTAGGTCTGCTCCGGCCGCCGCGATATAACTGCAAGATTGTTGAAAGCGGCGTTAAAACAATTCAAACAAACAAAATCAGTCTTTTTAACCAGATAATAAGATCAACATCAATCTTTCCTGACAAAAAAGAAATATTGTCCATTTGATAACAATTCTAGTTTATGATCTCAATAACTTATTCGAAGTTATCTACTATAGAAACCCAAAATTCACATCAGCAAGCCTTGTTAGCTTTTCACATCATTAATTATAATTTAAGTGAGAAATATTGCCTTATTTAAGCAAATACTAGAAAATGCTAAATTCCTGCTAATGAAAAATTGTCTAATATTGATAATAAAACTCAATCCCAGAGATGAATTCTTTGAACAGTGAAGATCCAGATTAAAATGCACACAAGGGCAAGCCAAATGGAGCCAATACTGTTCTAGCTCTAAAACCAAAGTAGTGATTATACGGACCAGTCTACATAATATTCACCTGAGAAACCCTTTCTAAATGCCTGGCAGCCAATATGCAATGTCTGTGGGCCAACTTATTTCTCGCCCTATCGGGGCCCGTTGTTGTTTTTTGAGCTTGAATCAAGCCCTGCGTTCAGGCTGACAAACCGGTTCAAGTTATGTCCCGCTTTACCTGTATACTTGCATGTAAAGCGGGTATAATTTGAAAACGGTTTGCAATGTTTTTTCAGCCTGATGAAGGGCGGGTTTCAAGCTGAAAAAAACAACAACAAAAAAAAAAACAACGGGCCCGATAGGGCAAGAAATAAGTTGGCCCTGTGTTCCCACTGCTTTTTCAATCTGGGGGTAAATATGAGTATATACAGCGTGCATGTACCCCCTCTATATAACACAAAGAAGGCTGGTTGCAAAAAATTGGGGGTACAAGCTTCAATTTAGGGGTAAATCACCCCCATTTTGGGATTTCTGGAAACACATTATGTGTTATATCATTGAACAAAACGCCTTGCAAATAAACAAATTCTGCGACGAAATTTACGATTGTAACCCAGGTCTAAAATATACTTTGAAGATGCAAAAAGGACAAAATGCAACATGTACAACATATGTATATTTCAAAATACCAGACCTTTCAACTTCATATGATTTGTTACATACCAAAATTTCTTTTCATTTGCCCTTTCAAACATTTTTTTTTTTTGTCAGCATAATTATGGTTTCAACTTCGTGCAAAAATGGTGACATCATTTCCAATACCTTTTGACAGTCACATGACCACCAAAAATAGTAAACTTCACACAAATACCATTTCGAAATAAAGGTAAACAAAGTAAGCTTTTTGGCACCTTCAGGATCAGGCTGCAGGCAAGGTGACAAATTGCAGCTATATCAGGGCTCTCATTTGACCCTTAAACAAGATTTTTGACCCTCAAAAATTTAATCTTATTTGACTCTTAGAAAATTCTCCCAGGGGGGTCATTTATACTCTGGTCACCCTTTAGAGAATTTTCTAAGAGTCAAACTTTATGATGCATCCTATAGACTATTTAAATTCTTACAAATCATTCAATTGCTGGCTTCTTATCGTACGAGAAAAGGCCAATTTACTCTTAATTCTACAGAATTCTACTCATAATGTAGGGCTTTTATTTCATTCTTTAACAGAGGCCTATTAGAGGCTACTAAAGGCTCTATTTTTCCAAATTGTGGCAGAAAAATTTCACAAAATGAGATATTTTTTGCATTATCATTATTTTTCTGTGTTTAAAATTCATTTTCTTTGATACTCAAATGAGTTTTATGGCTGTAAGACCACAAAAGTAGTTGTATATCATGAAATTTTGCAAATAATGCATGAATTGTACTTTAGATACTTTATTTAAGCAATCTTATGGTCCCAATTCATCTGAAAAAGTTAAACACACAGAAATTTCCCAAAATGAACAGGCTCAGGCCTCTTCCCAAATTCTAGAAAAAAAGCCCTGTAATTTGCTCTTTAGGACTGCACTTTTGACCCCTTTTAAACCTGTTTTGACCCCCAGAGTTAAATGGGCAAGGGGTCAAACACTCCCTTATTTCAAACACTAGCACCAGCCCTGCTATATCTGGCTAAAGCAAACTTTAGCAGTGTAATATCAGTGGCGTAGCCATGTTATTTACATTGGTGCGGCAAAACTGAGCTCCGAAGGAGCGAATGCGAGCGCCGAAGGCGCGAAGCCCTTCTAGGGGGGTCCGGGGGCATGCCCCCCCTGAAAATTTTTGAAAAAATGGTGCGATTTGGTGCATTCTAGACTATACTTGATCACAATTTTTGAGTCATTTTAGAGCAATTTCCATGTTTGATTTTTTCAAAAAATAAAAGACGAAAATTTAAAGTGGATTTAATTTGAAAAATAACCATTCAGTAGGGAAGAATATAGTGTGGAAAAGGAAGAAATTGCTTGTCAGAAGCAATTTCTTCTTTTTTCACAATGTTTTCTCAATCATAAAATCACAGGCACGTAAAAAGCAGGGATTCAACAGGAAAGGGTTAACCCAAGTATAAGGACTAATCGATAATGACATTAACAACTCACCATGTACTCACAGGGAATCGCATGTTTGACATCAACAGAAAACGGAAGTAAACAGAATTACCGATCGCCCTATTTTTTCCGCCAATGAAAGGTCGCTATTTCGTTTGAAATTCAAAAAATATATCCCGTAACCTGACGATCTGCTCGAATAAGTGAGCTACGTGGTTTTAGGTCATTATGGGCGGGGACTTCATTCAAACCAGACAGCGACGTCATAATCTTGTCTGATAAAATGACCCTTTACTTGAATCGATCATTTTTAAAAACGTTTTTGTTTTAATTTTCTTTTTAAGTAATGCTTATAGTAATGCTTGCCAATTAAACGGAAGGGAAATTATTGAATAATTTGCCTGCATTTTAATCAATAGATAGGCTGATGTATACTTGATTCTGATTTTAAAGTATCAATATGTTTACAGCAATTAGAATGAGACCGACTAGTTTGCTTGAACTAAGCCTGTCTGTACTCTCTGTCAAATTTTCAAATTGAGTTAAAAAAGAAAAGACGACATAGTTGAAGTATCTAAAATCTCAATTCCTGTTTAAAATGAATACTTTGGATCTTTTTTGCGAAAAATACTTTAGATCTTTTTAAAGACATGTTAATTTAGTAATTCTGCAAATTTCCCATTTTTAAGAAAAAAATCAATCAAATGTAGGCCTACTGTAGAGGATCGAGGTTTAAGGTCCATTTACGAAATGTCCCGTGAACGGTTGCCATCGAAGGAGAAACAGTGTGAATTTAAGAAAAAAAGGAAACTTCAGACATCTATATTAAATGTAAGGAACAATTTATAATAGGCCTACTAATATGATTCTAGGGTTACATTATTTGCAAAAACAATGCGTATCGAAGCATGTTAGACCTTTGATAGCTGACCAATATCGAAAGCTCTAGTGATCTGTTTGACTTTGACGTAGCATCGGTTTGGGAACCATAACCTGGTAACTACAGCTTTTCAACGAGTTATTTATGTTGCTTGTTGCAAATATTACATTATTGACCATGAATATGAGTTGGATTTTGTTTGTTTGTATGGGGTTCGACGCCGCTTTCAACAATTTTTTCATACATATATCGCGGCGGCTGGAGTACCTAACAATGGATTCCTGGTAATTCTAACACCAGTACTACCAAAACTTTTTTTTGCCACAACTGTTATCACACATCTACGATTATCGATCCATTGGTGTGAGAAAAATAGGCTCAAAGGATGAGTGCCGCTGTCGGGGATCGAATCCGAGACCTTTTGAATGAAAGTCCGCCGCGCTGCCCACTGTTCCTCTGAATATGCCGTGCATACTGTTTTTCTACAAATACAAGACCCCTTTAAAAGAACGGCATGATGTCCGCGAAAAGATTACTAGTTTAGAAAACAAATCCTTTAGATGCAACCACGAGGTTTAGTTCACCGAACGTTCTCAACTGATTTTGTCTAGCCAAATGATAAAATATTTACAGAAACCTGATGGTGATTATATTCGCTCCTCCCACTTTTTGTTTACCTCGATTTGATTGAAGAATGTATGACGCAACAGAAATGAATGACATCATTGATTGACGTGCAACTCATTTGACCTGACATTATTCGATGAAAAAATAAGTCGATCGGTAAAACAGTTATAGTTCATATTCTGACAATTTACGCTTATAACCTTGCGCTCCGCTAACGCTCCGCTTAGGTTATATCGCGTAAATTGTCAGAAATGAACTATAACTATTACTTACCATTCTACCGACGCTTGGAAGTTTAGATTATTGATGAGTCATCCCAGGATGCTGGCATTTCGTTGTGTATGGTGGATTAAAAGAACTATAAGACATCATGTTTTATAAACGTTTTATTCATCCGTTATATGCTCACATACATTTTCAGTCATTTAGCGGTCAACATAATCCAGTTTTATTGTAGCGGCATGCCGCATCTACGGCAATTATTGGTGCGGCGAATGCCGCACCTGCCGCACCCGTGTCTACGCCCATGAATATTATTAGTTTGATACTTAGACCACACTTGAAGCGAATTGGCCAATCAGAGAACAGTATTTCAAAAATATAAATCACAGATACAACTCAGAGCGTTGTATTTACAGATATACGATGGTAGTGTGTCCTGCACGTGGATCGACAGGTTTTGTGTTCAGAGTCATTTCAAAAAGATATCGAGAATTTTAATCGAGCGCTTTTTTTCCAAAAGACTTTCTATAGTCTCAAAAAAGCAAAAGATCTGCACTAAGCGTAATTATACCCAATTGCAGTAATGTTACAGCGAGCTTTACTCTATTTCATTGTTTAGAGATTCGGGTAGAAATTACAGGCAATGATAGAAAAGCGTGGTCTAAGTCAGATAGAAAATCTCGTGCCGCGGTATATGGGAAATAGACACTCGCTAACGCTCGTGTCTATTTCCCATATACCACGGCACTCGTTTTCTATCCTATACATAGAATGTTTAGCTTTTTGTCATCTCTCAATCTATATATATCCTTTCAACAAACTGTACATACTTCTTAAATAGTAGTAAATAAAGAGGCCCTACAATGAAATGATAACTGCAGTGGTTCTGAAATATTTTGAATGTCTGCTTGTCCACGGACAAGTAACAATCACAAACTGGCTTGTACGTAGCTAAAACCTACATATCCATTGAATTTTGAGCTCTTTGAAATATCAAAACAAAATTGATGTTGCTAAAGAAAATAAAAGTGTCCTAGATATAGCCTAACTGTTCACATTGGTGACATGGAATTTCAGAAAACAGCTAACTTTTTAAGAAAATGTTTTTCTCTAGATATTTTCACTTGTCTATGGGCAACCTAGGCATGAAAATATGCTTGTCCGTGCAGCTTAATGGACAAGTTTGACAACTCGGGCAGATTATTTCAGAACCATTGATGAGTTACTGAGTGGGTGGGTTACCAACACTTTCATTCAATTTCATTCTAGAAATTCAGGTGGTTCCTTTAACAGGGGCACTAATGCATGCATACAGTTTGCCATGACCCGATCACTTCAGTAAAAAATCCTGCATACTTTCCAGAGTTGTATCAGGTTTGTGACCAAAATTTTATATGTTGCTTGTATTGCTATGGCGGGTTACAACATCTGCTCTCTGGACATTTCTGCTTTGCTCTTGTTTTAAATTTGTTGAATGTCGGGGGCTGCCGCCCCCGAACCCCCGCTTCAAATGAACAAACAGACAATGATATGTACAATAACAGCAGTCTGGCTGGTAAATTTAGAAGGAAAGGGTCACAAAAGGATAAGCAAGGCCAATATTTTTTTTTAATTATTTCAAATTTACTTTCAATAAATGCCAGATCTAGGCTTAAAACTTCAAAATGAGAATTATTTTTTAATTTTAGCACAGTTTCAATCATTTATTTATTTATTTTTTTTTTTCAAAAATGAAATAATTTGGCTACAAATGAGGTTTATATGGACCTATGTTGCATCTGCAACAGCTTTAATCCATGTAATGGTTGGAGACCAATTCTCGCCAAGTACCAGTTCTCACTAACAGACCATTTTCACAGTAAACTGAGTAAAGACGCAATATTTATTTACTACAAATTATTTTATGGATAAAAGAGGTTGTTGTAAACATCATTTGTAATTAAGAGTGGTTTCGTTTCCGAATTACTCTTTACCATGAACCAGGGTGGTGGACGAGAAATGGTACTCCGCGAGAATTGGTCTCTTAACCAGTAGTCTAGATGCTGCAAGCCACTAACATGTATTGTAAAATAGAAACTTAGTCTTTGAACAAGTTCACTGTGAAAATCAATCACTTGTCAGCCACTTGAATTTAATGCTTGATGCAAGCACTTTCTCATTTTTTCTCAAGTTTTCTATTTAGAATGTGTATCGATTCTAGACATTGCTATTTACAGACTTTTAACAATTCTGTCATTGTGATTCATCAACTTCGTGTGAGAAATGGTTGCCCGTTTTCAAACGTTCGAAAACGTTTTGCATCTTGAACGCACTAGATTGGGCCAATTTGTTTTTATTGCAAACTAGATATAAAAGGAGAAAGTAGGAGAAACGTCGATATTCTATGGGGTTTTTTTTAAGAGACGGAAGACATTTGATCCGAGATGGGTATACTCGAGAAATCTGAAAACGCGAGCATTCGAAAGACAGTTGATCCGAGGTGGGTCGACTCGAGAAATCTGAAAACGCGAGCATTCGCTCGCGTTTTCAGATTTCTCGAGTCGACCCACCTCGGATCAACTGTCTTTCGACGCGTAAAAAATGTTACATTGATATTTTTTTCAACAAAGCTGTCACTATATTACCTTATTGAAACAATAATCCAAAGCACATTTATATTATGTCCTACTCGAATCAACAATGGCGGACACAATAACATTGGTTTGCGTGACGTAGTGGATCGGTGACGTCATCATCCCAATCGACAGCTTAGGGTGAAACTTTAAACTTAAATAACTCGATAATTAGATTTTTCCCGGGTATGAAATTTTGTAAGGACGTAGATGGAGGTATTCTCTGGCGATTCTGAAAGTTTCATCAAAATCGTACATTGAGTTTTGGCGGTTATCAAATCGCGGCTATATCCGGCAAACTAGTAAACTTTAGCCGTGTTAAATCTTTCGTTCTTCAAATAGAACGTTTCTATAAATAGAACGTTTATCTATTTATCATCTCTCATTCTATATCAGTTGATAATTCTGGCTTGAATCAGTTGTTACAGCATGCTAAATCTAAGAAGCATGTTCAAGCGAGAAATGTTGTTCTAAGTCCAGGACAGTCGAAATGTACACTAACAATGAAGGAAGACAAAGAACAGCCAGGAACCAGCAGTGCCACAGCCATGGAAGTTTCATATAACTCATTAGATGTACACAAAGCAAAAACTATTTGAGCAATGTAAGTTGCAAGCTCAGATATGAGCTATGGTCATGTGAAGGTCTTTCAACTACATTTCATGCTATGTTTAACTGTCCATTATCCAAAAATTTCAAATTGTCAAGATCCAAGGTATCATTTTTAATCTCTGATGGGCTACGTCCTTACTTTAAAAAATAGTTGATTTATGATATCGATGCCAGCAAAACACCCGTGACTCTCCTCAATGATGCAACAACTACAGCACAAGCAGTCAAACAGATGGATTTACTCTTCCGCATTTGTTCAGAAGTAAAAAAAAAATGAAATTGTTAGACGGTTTTACACAGCACTAATGTTTGGACATGTAAAAGGTGAAAAGGTGAGTACTGCCATTGTTGAACAACTGGATACAGATGGTGTGAATACTTCAAATATAATAACATTGAGTAGTGATGGGCCAAATGTCAAAAAGTCATTATCAGAGCTGTAAATAAGTCTTTCAAAGAGTCTGGAAATCCTAGAATGGTTAATAATGGAACCTGTAACCTTCATGTTGTCCATAACAGTTTATGTAAAGCTCTTAATGCATATGGATCTCGAGCAGATGAAGTTGCAGTTGATATTCATTCCTTTTTCAAAATCTTATCTGCAAGAAGGGAAGATTTTAAGTTTATTCAACCAGAGGAAAAAGTAGCCTCTCACACTTTCTTAAGACATGGTCCATCAAGATGGTTGACCCCTTGTCCTGTCATAGATAGGCTGATTGAACAGTGGGATCCACTTCAAAAGTATTTCAAAGAACATATCAATAAAAGGCCATAGAATGCACCAACAAGTTCTGCTATTAAAAGACTTGGCACAAGACTCCAGAATAAACAAACCTTAGTTGAACTGCACTTTTTAAAATCAGTTATGCTATTGAATCACTCTTTTTTAGAGCTCTTTCAGACAGAGGCTCCTTTAGTGCATGTCCTGTATGATGAACTGTGTATGCTTGTCTATACAATGATGAGAAGAATTGATAAAGCATCTGTATATCAGATTATAACTGGACAGGAATTACAGCAGTTAAAGCACGAGGATTTAAACAATCACTTAACAGACAAAGATTTGATATTTGAAGAATCAACAAGAAAAGTTTTAGGAAAATTTGATTCTGGGAAGCAGAAAAAGCCCTGTTAGATATAAGATTTTTTTTTAGCACAGGAGTGACATACTTTCTTTCACGATTTCCATTTGAAAATGAGCTTCTCAAAGATTTTGGCTGTCTGCATCCTGAGCACAGACTGAAATGTAGTAGCGTGACAGCAATAGAAAGAATAAGAAAAAATCTTTCCTTTCTAGTCAAAGAGGATGTTTCATTGTTAGTGGATGAGTGGAAGTTATATCAAGGTGAGGATATACCAGAAGATAAGTGGAAGAGAGAAGACACCTTAAGAAGGATTGACCATTACATGTGAGATGTTCTCAATATCACTACCAGTACTAGTAAATATACAATGAATGGAAAAATTGTTCAAGGTGTCTTAGCATTGCCACACGGAAATGCTGATGTAGAGAGAGGGCTCTCTGAAAACAAACAACTGTTGACTAAAGACAGGGTAAGGCTATCTAAAGACTCACGATTGGGAATAGATTCACACTAGCGGCTGTGAAAATCCATGACCCACATGATATGAAACCAGAGTGTGTTCCCATTACATAGGAAATGATAGGCTATGTGAAAAGTAGTCATAGACTGTATGCGCAGAGAACTTTAGAAGAAAGACTTCAAAAGGAAGTAGTGTAGGTGAAAATAAACTTGACAAAGAAAGCGTGAAAGGCTTGAAAAAGACAGGCAAGTAGCAGCCAAAGAAATAGAATCTCTCAATGAAAAAGTTAAATGACTTAGAGAAAGAGGGCAAGGAAGACCAACAAGCGACAAAAACATACTAAAAGAGGGAAATACAAAATTGGCTGCTGCAGTGAAAAGAAGTGCATCCTTGTGCCATTCATTAATTGAAATTGCACACAAGAAAATCAAAGAAACATCTGAGAAATTGGATAAAGTTTTTTTTTTAATTCATCCAATATTAGCTTTACATTCTTACAAACAGACGATACATGTAACAACAAATATAGAATCAATACATCTATCATGTATATAAAGACAGTGCTTCTCTATTTCTTCAAATTCATTGACATTTTTTTACCTTGACTATTAGTTTTATTTAAGGTGACTCTTGTTTATGTACGGATCCAGAGGATGGGACCTGGACCTAAATTTTGGAATACTTTATTAGTTAACATATGACAATTGTATTTTTTTTCATTCACTCTTCGGCTGTATAGATGCGCAAGCTCTAGTGAGTTATCAAAGACCGATCCTGTCTATACAGGTATAGACAAAAAACCGTAATTTCAATCATCCGACAAACCCGTACATATTTGTATAAATATACACATATACACATACGTACATACACACACACACACACACACACACACACACACACACACACACACACACACACACACACACACACACACACACACACACACACACACACACACACACACACACACACACACACACACACATACATATATATATATATATATATATATATATATATATATATATATATATATATATATATATATATATATATATATATATATATGAGAAATATATTTGCTCAAACAGTGTTTTAATTTACGGATTATTAAATATAACCCAAGCGCTTTCGAAACATAATGTTTCTTCTTCAGGGGTTTTAAATAAACTGAATCATAGCTCATTTGACCTACGTACTTACGCTAGCCAATAAACCTTAAAAAAACAACAAAACAATTAGTTGACCCAAAATGGTCTTCGTGACCTGATTAATCGTTATTGTGACCTAAATTGGCCTGAATTATATAAAGTAACGCGGATTTGACCTGAGCGCTACCGCTAGTCAACCAAAGAGAAGTATAGCAAATACCTGAGCTGAATAATATGCATGACCTTGTTTGACCCAAATTATCTACTTGACCTATTAAAACTGAAATTTGACCTGAACTAAACCTGTCTATCTCCGTTAGTCCACCATCGTGAATTGTTGCTTATATATAACACGAATTATCGTTGTGACCTAATTAAGCGTCACTTTTGTTGATTCCGAATGGTTGGATAGTATTCAAGCGTCTAATCCAATAGGTCTCCCGTGACTTTCGTTCTTTGTCTGTCCATTCAGTGTTAGCCTCAATACAGCACACGACAACGTCGTTGAATGAATGACCGTTTCCATGAAAATGTTCAGCTACAGGAGATCTATTGAAACGGCGTGTTTTCCAATCGGATCTATGCAAATTCATGCGTTTGTTTATCTGTAGTTTTGTTTCGCCCACATATTGTTTGTGGCATTTTGAACATGTAAGGAGATAGACAGCGTTTGCAGTTTTGCAGGTGTAAGTACCCTTTACAGTAGAAATTGCACCAAGTTGAGACTGAAAGGTCTGCATATCGTTCATGATTCGACATGTTTGGCATCTTGCTGCCTGGCAAGGGCCAGAGTGTCCAGGCGAAGCAATAGGTGTAGAATGGTCAATTTTTGCTTTTACAAGGATGTCTCTGAGGGATTTTGGCCTGCGGTAAGCGACAACTGGTTTCTCAGGGAACATTTTGTTGAGTTTGCTCGAGGCCTCGATTTTTGACCAATGTTTGTCAATAATTGAGCTTATTTTTGGCAAGTTGGGATGATACGTCACCACAAATGGTATCCCGTTTGATTTTTTAATCTTACTTTTGTATAGTAGTAGGTTTTGTCGTGGTACGGCAGAGGCTTCGGCTATTGCAGCAGAGACGGCATCTTTTCTATAACCTCTATTAAGTAGATGTTCGGTTAGCTCCCTGGTGCGTGCCTCAAAAGAGCTTTCTTGTGTGCAGATTCTGCGAATTCTGAGAGCCAAACTGTATGGGATGTTTTTGCAACAGTGTCTTGGGTGGCAGCTTGTTGGAAGTAAATATTGGTGTTTATCTGTTGGTTTAGAATATAAATCAACGATTTGTTCATTGCCTTCTATGTGCGATA
>OX411558.1:17449454-17611465 GCA_948146395.1 Fragum whitleyi | reverse complement strand
TTGGAACACAAGAGAAATTCAAGACCCTCCCACAGACACACTGGTGGAGTTGTTGGCTCTCATTCTCAAGTGTAACAACTTTGAATTTAACGGCAAGCATTACCTCCAAATACAAGGTACGGCTATGGGAACAAAGATGGCACCTTCATATGCCAACATTTTTATGGGTCGTCTTGAGAGTCAACTTCTCATCACGGTTCCATACAAGCCACTCTCATGGCTGCGATTCATTGACGACATTGACATGAAGTGGTGTCATGGCCCCGACGAACTTCAGGAATTTCTGTCCACTGCTAACACTTTTCATCCATCTATAAAATTTACTTCTGAGATATCAAATGACCAACATGTTTTCCTGGACACTGTATCGCACATAGAAGGCAATGAACAAATCGTTGATTTATATTCTAAACCAACAGATAAACACCAATATTTACTTCCAACAAGCTGCCACCCAAGACACTGTTGCAAAAACATCCCATACAGTTTGGCTCTCAGAATTCGCAGAATCTGCACACAAGAAAGCTCTTTTGAGGCACGCACCAGGGAGCTAACAGAACATCTACTTAATAGAGGTTATAGAAAAGATGCCGTCTCTGCTGCAATAGCCGAAGCCTCTGCCGTACCACGACAAAACCTACTACTATACAAAAGTAAGATTAAAAAATCAAACAGGATACCATTTGCGGTGACGTATCATCCCAACTTGCCAAAAATAAGCTCAATTATTGACAAACATTGGTCAAAAATCGAGGCCTCGAGCAAACTCAACAAAATGTTCCCTGAGAAACCAGTTGTCGCTTACCGCAGGCCAAAATCCCTCAGAGACATCCTTGTAAAAGCAAAAATTGACCATTCTACACCTATTGCTTCGCCTGGACACTCTGGCCCTTGCCAGGCAGCAAGATGCCAAACATGTCGAATCATGAACGATATGCAGACCTTTAAGTCTCAACTTGGTGCAATTTCTACTGTAAAGGGTACTTACACCTGCAAAACTGCAAACGCTGTCTATCTCCTTACATGTTCAAAATGCCACAAACAATATGTGGGCGAAACAAAACTACAGATAAACAAACGCATGAATTTGCATAGATCCGTTCGGAAAACACGCCGTTTCAATAGATCTCCTGTAGCTGAACATTTTCATGGAAACGGTCATTCATTCAACGACGTTGTCGTGTGCTGTATTGAGGCTAACACTGAATGGACAGACAAAGAACGAAAGTCACGGGAGACCTATTGGATTAGACGCTTGAATACTATCCAACCATTCGGAATCAACAAAAGTGACGCTTAATTAGGTCACAACGATAATTCGTGTTATATATAAGCAACAATTCACGATGGTGGACTAACGGAGATAGACAGGTTTAGTTCAGGTCAAATTTCAGTTTTAATAGGTCAAGTAGATAATTTGGGTCAAACAAGGTCATGCATATATTTGCTATACTTCTCTTTGGTTGACTAGCGGTAGCGCTCAGGTCAAATCCGCGTTACTTTATATAATTCAGACCAATTTAGGTCACAATAACGATTAATTAGGTCACGAAGACCATTTTGGGTCAACTAATTGTTTTGTTGTTTTTTTAAGGTTTATTGGCTAGCGTAAGTACGTAGGTCAAATAAGCTATGATTCAGTTTATTTAAAACCCCTGAAGAAGAAACATTATGTTTCGAAAGCGCTTGGGTTATATTAAATAATCCGTAAATTAAAACACTGTTTGAGCAAATATATTTCTCATATTTATCTTATTATTTTACTGTTCTTGAATCCTTTTGGATCCAGTGTTTCAGAAAGTAATTACGTTGGTATTTTTATTTTTCTCCTCATATATATATATATATATATATATATATATATATATATATATATATATATATATATATATATATAGAGAGAGAGAGAGAGAGAGAGAGAGAGAGAGAGAGAGAGAGAGAGAGAGAGAGAGAGAGAAAGCTGAAGGCCCACTACGGGCTATAATAAAATATCGGAAGAAAGGAAAAGCAGATTCTACAACGTTTATATTTATTTACCGGTTGAGGAAAATAAATATAAACGTAGAATCTGCTTTTCCTTTCTTCCGATATTATATATATATATATATATATATATATATATATATATATATATATATATATATATATATATATATATATATATATATATATATATATATATATATATATATATATATATATATATCCATACATGCATACTTATATTAGATAGAATGTTTTGTTCGAAAATCACTCTTTATTTATTCATTTGTCTTAATCATACATGATTTATTTCAATATTTTTTTCTTATTTGCAATGTCAATGAAATTGAGAATTACGCTCTACTTTATATGGACAAATTGAAATCCATTTAATTGGCAAAGAAAAAAAACGAACAGACATGCAACACAAACACAAAATTTGATAAAGTTAGACAAGATAAAAAATCAGTTGAAAGTAGGAAGAGGAAAAATCTCGACAAAACAGCATTTTTGGAGAAAAGAAAAACAAAAAAAAATATTATAATTTAAATTGCCTCTACCCTATCATTGTATTGAAAGTTCCAAAAGACATTCATCTTACCTTTCAATGAGGTTGAGGCATGTATAAGAATATGTTCTGAGAAAATTTGTCAGCAACTCAATTTTACGCAATTACAATGTGCTTTTTTCTCTCCAAGAGATCAAGACCTTCCTATCATCTTATGTTTTTTCTACAGGTTATTTGCACACAAAACAATAAAGAAAAAGATAATCTTTCATAGAAAAAGGCCTATTATAAACGCAGTATAATTGCATCAGTACAAGATCGATTTGACTTTCATTGAGTAAATAATCAAAGTCGTATTTTCAGGTGTTGCGAAGCCTTATATTTTCTCTTAAATCATATTTTACTTAAAAAGGTATCATCGTTAAATTATATTAATCTTGATTAAAACCATTCTTAATGGATTGGCCAGTTATACATTCCAGAGAAGATTTATAATATATATGACCTTTAGTGGCCTATACCTATGAGCCATCTAAATGATAAGGTATGAAAATTGATAGGAAAAAATAATGCTATATTTTATTACTTTCTTAATCAGATTTAAATTCTGAAGTAAACCAACCCTGCGTTCAGGATCACAAATCGGTGCAAACAGTTTTCAAAGTATACCCCGCTTTGCACACGAGTACAAGTGCAAAGCGGGGAACAATTGGAAAACTGTATGCACCGTTTTGTGATTCTGAACGCATGGTAGATTTTACATTTGTCAAATATACGATCTTTCTAATCGTTCATGCCGAAAATATTAAATCAATGTCGCGTTTTTTAACACTTGAATTAATTATGTCACACTCAGATTAAATCCATTAGTCCGTAGTTTTAGTCCATGTTGTAATTCTTTTTTGCCGTTCCTTGCCTGCTTTCTAGCCCTTTTTTGTACCATTTTATTCGAACCCTGAACTAGTGGAGCCATTGACATTTTATTGTGGTTAATTCGAAGATACTGGGTGCTGGTTCGTAAATGACAGCTGAAAAGAAATGGGTATATTTGAATTTACCGATCGTCCTATTTTTTCCCCCAATGAAAGGCCGCTATTTCGTTTGATATTCAAAAAATATTTCCCATAACCTGGCGATCTGCTCGAATAAGTGAGCTACGTGACTTTAGTTCATAAAGGGCGGGGGCTACATTCAAAACTAGACAGTGACGTCATAATCTTGTCTCATAAAATGTCCCGAAAGACCCTTTACTTGCAATAGCGTAATAATTAAAAATAGTTTTATGAATTTTCTTTTTAATTATGCTTATACACAGTTAATTACTCACTTCAAAAGGAGAAAATTCTTGAATATTTTTTCTGTATGTTAATCAAAAGAAAATTTAGCTGATAAATCAATGATTCTGATAATAGATATTAATCTACATAGTATACAGCAGTAAGAATGAGATCGACGAGTTTGCTCGAATCAAGCCTTTCCGTTCTCCATTTTTTCACATTGACATAGAAAGAAAAGACAACAGGGTTGAAACGATATAAAATCTCACTATCTTTTTAAAATGAATACTCTGGATCTTTTGAACGACATTTTAATTTAGTAGTTCTCAAGGTCTCAATCTTAACAAAATGCAATCAAATGTTCCTATGAGAGGTACATGTATGCAAGAAAATTGTAGAAAAAATTAAAATGCCTAGATCTAAATGAAGGATTCTAGAGATACAAATATTTGAAGAAAGAGTGATTCGAAGCATGTTAGGCCTTTGATAGCCAATATCGAAAGCCAACGTGGTCCGTTTAACCGTGACGTATCGGTGGGGAACCCAAACTTGGTATAATTACAGCTCTTCAATACTCTATGAATATTTTCTAGTTACGTCTTGTTGAAAAAACAATCAGTTGTATCTCTGAGGCTAGAGCAACTAACAATGAATTCCTGGTATTCCCCAAACCAGTACTACCATTCATTTCCTAGCCCCCAGCTGCTTTCCCACATAGGTCTACGATTATCGATCCATTGGTGGGAGACAAATAGTCGGAAAGGATGTGTGCCGCCGTCGGGGATGTAACCCGGGACCTTTTGAATGATAGTCCGACTCGCTACCTCTGCGTGGCTGAATATGCGATACAAAATCCCAAAATGGAGACACAATGCCCACAAAAAATGACTAAAAAGAATACAAAAACTGATTGTGTCTCGCCAAATGACAAAATAATTACATAAACCCGATTGAAATTAAACTCGCTCCTCCCACTTTTTGTTTACCTCGATTTGATTGAAGAATGAATGACGTAACAAAATGAATGACTTCATTGATTGACGCCCAGCTCATTTGACCAAGCGTTATTTGATGAAAAAATAAGTCGATCGGTAAAACAGTTATAGTTCATATTCTGACAATTTACGCGTATAACCTTGCGCTCCGCTAACGCTCCGCTTAGGTTATATCGCGTAAATTGTCAGAATATGAACTATAACTATTACGTATATTTTATATAATAATTTAAAGTCGAAAACTAAGTCTGCAACAAAATTGAGGTTATTTTCCAAGCCAAAACAGACGATAACACAGTTTTGAGGCATGGTTACAATCAAAGCGTCTGTATTAACATACAAGAGTGGTATACAAATTGTAGTGAAGAAATTTCTACAATGAGACAATCTTAATATGCGACACTTCTCGTTTAGCGCTGCTAGTTCAGTATTTAATGATGTGTGTTTGAATGTGAATGGCATTATCGCGAATTCTGGTTTAGCAAAACTCAATGTCAAATTGTCGACAATACAACTTATAATATGCCACCTGCACGTGAGGTTACAGCATATAACTGCCAAGGGGGGGGGGATGCCGTCATAGAGGTTCATTCATCGGGTCTCACCGCGGACCACGATGACACTCTTTGGTCCATCATGTAATGCGATTATACGCGATATGTATGTTGACGCGACATACTTTTATTTCAATGCGTGTTTAATCATGGGGAAGTTATGAAAGAGTAATACGTTGCAAGGAAAATACTGTATACAAGAGTTGTTCCACGTGAAATTAAAATGCAATTTTGTTACAGAATTTTCGTTGGTGAAGAGTCTAGATTTTGTGCAATATTTTTTTTTTTTACTTTTCTTAGCTCTTGGTGTATGTAGATTAGGGAAACGCATGAAGTTAAGAAGAGCACAGCCTACGGGTGGAACACTCGGTTTCAAGGTGCTTGACCTTGCAAAAAATTCTTTGTAGAAAAAAGGCATAACTCTTACAAGAATGTATTCCCCTTGATAGTGTGAATAGTTCTTATGACGGTGAATACACATGCACACATGCAGTTTCATGAAGATATCTTCAATCACACCTGAGATATAACTAAGGTTAAAGCTTATCACAACAACACCAAAAATCAACGACAATGCAAACGACGCTTAAATGATCACAATATCTCGGGCTTCCTCCGTAAAATGAGCTAATAATTATATAATCTTGAACATGAATGTTTGGGTTCTGATTCTCTTGCTAGTCTAGGAGGCAAAAATTGAAAATTTCGATCCGTTCAACATACCTGCCAGAAAAGGTTTGTCTGTAAAATTGGAAAGATCCATCATACTACAACACATTTAGGCAAGTTGTAATGTCAAATTGTGGTAGCAGTTTTGCGTTAGACGGCTATGTTTGAACCAACCCTCCATGAAAATATTCACAAGTCGTAATACGTCATTGTGCAAATAACTGTCAAAATATCATTATCAAAGCGACTTATTGTAGCGTTTTCTGACTTATTCATTAAAGATTGGGTGTGAATAAAATTATAATTCAACCAATAAACAAATAAAATCGCTTAGTTTGGTATTTGTCGATAAAAAAATTACCCCACCCACCAAGTTAACATGGACCTACAGAATTACTTTTTATTATTCAAATTTATAAGTCTGGACAACCTTCCTATTGTATTTTTTGCCCTAACCATAGTATGCAGTTATAACAGACCGTCATATTAAGCTTTTGGAGATTTCAATCCACTACAACAACAACAATAACAACAACAACAACAATAACAACAAAACCTGGCGTAATCGGATAAGGTGTTAGTATTACTACTCAATTGCAACACATGCTGACACACTTTCACTTGAATAATAACTTCGCCTAACTAAATTAGCAATTTGACTTTTTCATTGAACTTTATTTTAATAAAATGAAAATTAAATGTCGATGCCTTTGCTAAGACTTAGAGGTCGGATTCCCCCCCCCCCCATCCCCCCCAAAAAAAGCACTTTTTTCTACTCGGCCTTAATCGTGAAGCCTTGCACTTTCATATTTGACATGTAATACAGAATTGCTTTTGTTGGCTTATACCATCATCTATATCTTAACTCACTGTTCCAAAATACCACATAAAATAATTATTTTTTCACTATGAATGAATTCTAGGCCAATAAAAGAGAGTCGTTGAATGCGGTTTATCCTCCTTAAGTGGCGGACTGTGAGCTTGTTTTTTTTTATTTTTTTTATTTTTTTAATATCATACAAAGAAAATGAATTTTACATGGGATTGGATGAATTGAATGAAGAATATGAGTTTGCATGCGAAAAAGAGAAACAAATTACCAACCGACATACCCGTTAATTGTTTGGTTGATGAAACGGAAAAAAAAGCTTTTTCTTCATTTACACTTAGTTGCGTGATCGTAGATTCAGTATGTATGAACGTCGAAAAATATTTTGTTAATAGTAATTTAATGATAAACAAATAAGGCAAACAGATAAAAAGAGGTGTTCGTGCAATTATGAGTTAGTGTGAATTTTTTGAGCGGATGAATGTTAATGATACGAGTGCGCGTGACTAAGTTGAGAATAAGAGATTGATAGAGGAATTTTGTATTATTTAGTATCTAAAAATGAGAATTAAAATTTGTAAACGTCTTTTTGGGATAAATTGTCAGCATATGAAATTTCTAAAATATTCTCCTTAGAAATCATCCAGTAATTGAATCTTTCATGGATTGGCTTATGATCCTCAGTTTAGATAATTGAATTAATATCTCAAGTTGGACAATGGAAAAAGTACCTAAATTATGTTGTGTTAATCGTACTTTATTTGAAAATGGAGAAGGGAGTTCTTAGAAACTTTTGTCTAAAACCATTTGGCCTAGAGCCTTTAGATGTGGATCGCAGTATGATCATATGTTCTTTTCTAAGATACTTGAAATAATCCCCGTTACTGTAGAGAACTCAAAAAATTGTATATATTTTAGTTTAAAAAGTTAAACCTGTAAAACTGCTTCACAAACAACGTTCAATTTCAGCAACCAGTAGTGTCTCGTGGGTCTATACAAAGTTTAGATTGTCCTCAAATCTTATATAGCTGATTACAGTGAGTAAGATATATACTGTAGCTTGAGTGGTTTCAAACCATCTTCTACGGAAACATTCAACACTGCTGTTTCCATTCTTAACATTTCCACTCTACGCACTTTCAGACCAGAAACATGTTTGGCTGGACAACATTATGTTTAAGACTGCGCTATGTCACGAACAATGTGATTTGTTTCGGTAACTGGGAGCTTGTCTTTTTTAAAGACTCGTTAGGTTTTGTGTAAGCCTACATGGTTACAAGGTAAGCGTTCGGTGCATTCTGCGGACCAGCCATTCTTAATTTGCTTTATTGCATAATACGAACTTTGCGAATGTAAGTGACGGTCATGGTCGGTATCTTTATTGGTGAAATTACAGAGCTCCACGTGGTGTACGTTGGTCTAGATTCCGAGGTTCAGTGGGTAGGACGGTGGCATTGGGATCGGAAGTTCCCGGGATCAAATCCCGACTAGACTGCGGGAATTTTCCGGAAAAATCTCTCTTCACCCAGGTGTACAAGTTGGAACACTTGAGAGCCGAAAGTTTATGTTCTGTGGATGCAAATGGCGCTAAGAATTTACAACCGACACAGTATTGCTAGATGATTGAAGTTTAAATGTAAAGTCGCTGCGTGAATTATCGGTTTGAAACAGACTATTAATTAAACTTATTAGCTTTTTTATTTGGCTACTCAAACCGATGTGCTATATACGGATGATTTTCAAAATAAAGTAGTTATTCCTTATTCAGATTGTATTGGTGGTTATTTTATGTAATGGACGATAATTCCTATTGTCAATAACGTGCGTGAATAATTCGGATAGTCGTTCCCAACATTTGAAACCAGTCAAACGAGATTTTGTCTTATTACGATTGGTGACAAACGGTTAACGTCTCCCTGTAGCTCACAATGCACATTTCCAAGCCTGAAAAGGTGAATCGCAAAGAGTTACCGAACGGCGCCACACAGATTGATAAGAGGCATGAGGCTACCATATTGCATAAATGGAGGACATATTAAATCTTTACCACAATAAGATACACACAGTTAAATAATGATAAGACTTCAGGCTTGTTACTTATACAACTTTTCCATTCACAATGTTTTTAGCGAAGCAATCTCTTGCTATGTTGCTTTGTAGTAAGCTTAGTTATTACAGTATTCTGTACCAGTTTTTAAGGCGCATTTAACAGAAAAAATGATTGTAAAATCGAAGTTCATTATTATGATAAAAATCAATATGATAGTCGAAAACTTTCTTGTTTGATATATACACTGCGAACAGCAACGTCGCTTCTTCTGTCTTTGTTAATAAAAGGATTAGAAAGAGCTATTTTTCACCCTATCGATGCTCTCTTTGAAAAATGAATGTATGCGTTAACTTATGCTGAATAGAATCAAACTTTAATGCTAAGAGTAAGTTACTTTTGGGGTTATTTAGAATGCCCTTTTTGCCCGACATGTCGCGGGCTTATTTAGAAGTACCTTTTTGTGCGACATGTATAAGTGATTAGTAAAAAGAAGAAGAAGAAGACGATGTATTGATTTACAAAAATAGATTAATAGATATGTGAGAGTGTGAGTTCCTAAAGCACACTATTTAGTTTATAAAATTTTGAACTACTTCTCATGTGTGCTCTGTCAAATGAATTAAATAAATCCCTTTTTCCAAAAAAAAAAAAGAAACAAAAAATTTTCCCAACGATCAAAATGATTATTACATGGATCTGCAAGCAATCAACACTATCAAACAAAATGTGGTCATTTTTAACAAGATAAGTAATTTATGTCAGAATAAGAGTAAGATTACATCCGTTTTATACGCTCAATTCTGATATTTTAATCTCTTGCCAATTTAAGTTCTCTGCGTACACCAAACATACATATGGCCAATTCTTATAGTTTGATAACAATGATCCTAACAGTATAGCAATGCATTATCGAATAATATTTCTTAAATCACTGTGACTTAACACAATTTTATATGTTGTACAAAATAAAAGTCGATAGATGAATTTTCGCTTTCTAAGATTAGGTGCTTTTCATACATGTATAACAACTTCTTAAAGCTAAAGATGCAGATCTCAACCCAAATCATGTGCAAAAGAAAGCATTTTATCTAAGATGCTATGAAAATGTTTTTGATTGCTACGAAAAATAATAAGGGGGAAAATCCGCTGATAAAATATCTTCGAGCTCATGAAATAATAGTATGACTAAATAGTCTATGGATACTTCTCTGTGTACACTTAACCACCTTGCTTTTACATAACATTAGCTTTGGACAACAAAGTTATTGTTCTAGAAGTGATTTAGTAGAGAAACGATTAAGGAGAAAACAGTAAAATATATTATCAAAAATATCTCCAAATACACGAATCATTGAGTATTACACTTTTTATGTAATTTTGTAATTTGAGATGTTATCAGCATTTCTCTGCGTACACTACACAAATGCTTAATTACATTTATTTCGAAAAGATAACAGAGCCTGAAAAGTTATCAATCAACTTAAAATGCGATTATTAGGTAAATAAGTTTACTTATTCAAGTTTCAAGTTTCATTTTTTTTTATGTTACAAAAAGTCGCATAGTCGTTATAAGGTGGTGGGTTTGGTAAATGATCATATGAAAAAGGGTCGTTTCCATGATATGAGCGTATTCAGAATTGTGTAAATTATCGCTTTATCTATAATTCTCAAAGACCAATAATAAGAACTCATAAATATGGCTCAAAAACTTCTTACTTGGTGTTTATAATAAGTACTTGTGTTCGTTAGTCACTATATTTCTTCCATTATTAGCGCTAAGGGTATGACTAAAAAAGGGCCCGTAACAAAAATTGTATACCACAATTTGATATTACAACGTGGCTAGCCGTGTCTAGGAAGGTCTTAAGATTGCATTTCTGCAGTCAGACCTTTTCTGGCAGGTATGTTGAACCAAGTCAAAAAATAAGCCTCGTACAGAAAATGCCGCCTAGTCTATGCATTCTGCGGTGAGGATTGTAAAATGAACTAAAGCAAAAATGACAAAGATAAATATTATGGATATCCTTGATGTACACTTACAATTGATTTCATCCTTTAAATTGGCCATCGCATCTCTATAAACTTCGTATTATTATTTTTCAGAGTAGTGCAATAATTTGACGAGTTTCGCTTTACATCAATACTAGTCATTATCGAAGTAATACTTGTTTTAAGCGATCCCTAAAAAGGCGGTCGCTGAAGAAAATGCCCGCTTAATACACGTTTTGTTTACAAATAAGAAACATACATTTAAATTGAATATGCATATTATTGCGAAATTCTAAATAATAGTTTGATGTTAAAACTCAACAGAATCGTCTTTACAGCATATGTTTCTTATTCAATACTCTTCGGACAAACTATACCTTCGTTTTTAGATATTGAGATTGAAAAGGGGGATTGCGAAAACGGTCGCTTAATAAAAATGGTCGCTCAATAAACGTGGTCGATGGAGCAAGATTGATTGTATTTTTGTGGATGTGTTTTTATAAGTTTCAGACGCCACTTCCACAAATTGCCGTTTCGTCGCAGCGAATGGTGAACTTCCCTATGTTTACCCGTCGGTCCTCTCACCATTACGACCACTTTCCATTCGAAACTTCGGCTACTCATCCCAAGTAGGTGCACTATTTATCATTTACGAATAGGTTGGAGACAAACGAGTTGTGTCATAATGACATTGATAAAATGTCGGGTGGAAGTTTGCCGAGCCAAATGTCGAACTAAAGGTCCCTGGATTGACAGCCCAACGCGATACCCACTCAGCTAAACGGGTGCGAAATAAATATACATATTAAAGAATATAGGCTACTTACGCACAATATATATAGTGGTTGAAGCAGAATCCGTTTCTCTCTCCAACAGCGCACGGCAATCCGAAAATACATTCTGTAAACCGTGTACAAGATAATACCGGGGGACGAGGCGCACCAATTAAAACGAAACTCGCTACCAAGTAAGTCAATGGTTGAATAATATACATCCTGAAAAAATGATAAGATAAACATTATACTTGTAAAGTAGGAGTTGAGCGAACGTCTACTAAGGTTTGGAATACATACATATGGCACACGTATCGTGGGGAAAGAATTGGTCAAATTAGATCAGGGATAAAACTGTGTTTGTTTCTTTTACGATACTTTAACAATTTTCAGTCATATCGCATTTACTTGGGCACCTAACAATTAAATCCTGGTATTTCTCGCATTATAATTTTATAAAGGGATAAGGTCCTCTTTTTGTAGTTTTTGAAAATAGAGATTATATTTGTTTAGGATTGCTTTCAAGAGTTAATGAGTCAGAACGAATGTAGGTCGCGTAACATTTCAATGTTCATGTAGAGAGTCTTTGACCTAATTTTAAGGGCATTTCATTTACCAACAAAAATTACTATGTCCAGCTTATCGGTATTGGCAAAATATTGTGGAAAAAGGGTCTTTTGGTACAGAACAAGCAAGTAGTAAAATTGCATCATATTATGCACATAGAAAACGTCTATTGTGCTAATCAGGTACTCCTATAACTGAAGTTTGAAACCCGGTGTAACAGTGTAACGTGTCCTCCGGGGTAACTGGCCCCACCTCCCTGGAAAACATTATTTCTTATTAACATTTTAATTTTTTCATTCATACGTTTTTGTATAACTCCAAATCAGTAAAGAAAATATATAAAAAGTATATTTTGTAAAAGTATTTTTGAGTGGATTGCAATTCTTCAAACCAAAATATAATTTGCTTACTTTGATTTTCTAATCAAATCCATTTTCCCATTGTTACCTATCCAAGAAGATAATAGTCAATATTGGTATTTCATGCAAATATTTATAATTTTAAATGAAAAAAAATATAAGAAATGAAAACTTTAGTGGGGGACACGTTACCCTGGGGTAACCTGTCCCCCTATTCAAAATGCTGTTTTTCATTTGATTTCACCTTCCAGTCATTCATTTTTCTAAAGGTATTATCATAAGATATTTTTTTAAAAAATATTTCATTTTTTTATCATTGAACCTTTTTTAAAGAACATTCTTAGCGCTTGCCCTTTTTATATTTTTTGCGTCATTTAAATTTTTTCCAAGTCCAATGTTAAATTGATCAATAGCATTTATGAACATATCATGTTAATATTGCAGTTTTGATAAGAAAACAACATGACAAATTAATTCATACTTCTGCTTTTGAAAGGGGGACAGGTTACCCAAGCTAGGGTAACAAGTCTCCTGGGGACAGGTTACTCCGGGGTAACCTGTCCCCTATTCAAAATACTTTTTTCACTTAAGATATCACCTTCCAGTCATTCTTTTTTATTAAGAAAGCATGACAAGAAACTCTTAGAAAAATTCTTCAATGGATATGTATATTCCTTGTTTGTTCCTTTTTAAAGAAATTTCTTAGCACTTGAATTTTTTTATTATTGGATTTATTCATTTCAACTTTTTCAGAGTCTGTTGTTAGATTGATTAATAGATTTTTAATTTGTGAAATATTTATTTGTATACACAGTAAAAACTAACAAAAACAAAAAAAGAATTATGTAAACTTTTGCAAGAATCCTGGTTAACATGTTTGCACTGGATTCCCAGGCTTGAGTAATATTTTTCAGAGACAAGTGACCACAGATTGAAAATCTTTCATGTACCCCCAAAACAATTTAGAATGAAAAAGATTTCAATATTATTCTGGTAAATTTGTGCACAGATCATTGTTGACAACCTTTTAAGGGGTGGGACAGGTAAAACAGGCCTAGGTAACATGTCCCCGGGGACAGGTTAACCCGGGGTAACCTGCCCCCCCCCCCCTCCTTGAAAACATTATTTATTATTAAAAATTTAATTTTTCATTCAAACGTCTTTATATAACTCTTAATCAGTTCCAAAAAATATATAAAAAGTATATCTGTATTTTTAAGTGTATTGCAATTCGTCAAACCATAATATAATTTGCTTACTATGATTTTCTAATCAAATCAATTTTCCCATTGTTATCTATCCAAGAAGATAATAGTCAAAATTGGTATTTCATGCAAATATTTATAAGTTTAAATGAAAAAATACAAGAAATAAAAACTTTAGTGGGGGACACGTTACCCCGGGGTGATCTGTCCTCCTATTCAAAAAGCTATTTTCCATTTGATTTCACCTTCGAAGCCTTCATTTTTCTAAAGAAATCATATGATATTTTTTGAAAAATATTTCATTTACTTAATTTCTTTTATTATTAGCCCTTTTAAAGAAAAGACTTTTACATAACTATAAAAAAAAAACAAAAAAAAAGTTTTGTAAACTTTTGTGAAAATCCTGGTTTACATGTTTGCACTTGGTTCCCAAGGTTGGGTAATATTTTTCAGAGACAAGTTACCACAGATTGGAAAATCTTACATGTACCCCAAAACAATTTAGAATGAATAAGATTTCAATATTATTTTGGTAAATTTGTGCACAGATCATTGTTGACAACCTTTTTATACGCCCGTCGAAGACGGGACGTATTATGGGATCACCCGTGATGTCCGGCGTCCGGTGTCCGGGCGTCCGGGCGTCCGGCGGCGTCCACTTCTTTGTCCGGAGCATAACTCTGTCACTTGAAGTCCGATGGACTTCAAACTTGGCAATTATATTCTTCTCATCATTGCGGAGTGCAGTGCACAAGAACCATAACTCTACCTGGCCTATTTTTTGAGTTATTGCCCTTTGTTTTTTTTCAGACTTGAATCTTGTCCGGAGTATATCTCTAAAAGTATAATAGCTAGGATCATGAAACTTCATGGGTGTATAGATCTCACCAAGGGGGAGTGCAGTGCACAAGAACCATAACTCTACCTGGCCTATTTTTTGAGTTATTGCCCTTTGTTGTTTTTCAGACTAGAATCTTGTCCGGAGTATATCTCTAAAAGTATAATAGCTAGGATCATGAAACTTTATGGGTGTATAGATCTCACCAAGGGGGAGTGCAGTGCAGAAGAACCACAACTCTACCTGGCCTATTTTTTGAGTTATTGCCCTTTGTTGTTTTTCATACTAGAATCTTGTCCGGAGTATATCTCTAAAAGTATAATAGCTAGGATCATGAAACTTTATGGTTGTATAGATCTCACCAAGGGGGAGTGCATTGCACAAGAACCACTACTCTACCTGACCTATATTTTGAGTTATTGCCCTTTGTTGTTTTTCAGACTTGAATCTTGTCCGGAGTATATCTCTAAAAGTATAAAAGCTAGGATCATGAAACTTCATGGGTGTATAGTTCTCACCAAGGGGGAGTGCAGTGCACAAGAACCATAACTCTACCTGGCCTATTTTTTGAGTTATTGCCCTTTGTTGTTTTTCAGACTTGAATCTTGTCCGGAGTATATCTCTTAAAGTATAATAGCTAGGATCATGAAACTTCATGGGTGTATAGATCTCACCAAGGGGGAGTGCAGTGCACAAGAACCATAACTCACCCTGGCCTATTTTTTTAGTTATTGCCCTTTGTTGTTTTTCAGACTTGAATCTTGTCCGGAGTATATCTCTAAAAGTATAATAGCTAGGATCATGAAACTGCATGGGTGTATAGATCTCATCAAGGGGGAGTGCAGTGTACAAGAACCATAATTCTACCTGGCCTATTTTTTTAGTTATTGCATATTGTTGTTTTTCATACTAGAATCTTGTCGGAGTAAATATCTAAAAGTATAATAGCTAGGATCATGAAACTTCATGGGTGCAAAAATTATTCATTCAAAATAACCTCAGTTCTATTCAAACCCCCAGTTAATACTAAGCAGTGTGACGGACGTATCTTGTGACAATTTGGCACCTTGTTAGGTATGGGACAGGTTACCAAGGCCTGGGTAACGTGTCCTCGGGGACAGGTTACCCCAGCTTGGGTAACCTGTCTCCCCCCCTTTTAACTCGAACATACACTCATAATACATTTTGTCATAAGAGAAAAATTTAATTGTAAAAACAGTTATGATATAATTGAGACTATTATATAACTTTCCTACAAAAAAGAGGGTTTTTGTAAACTCTTGCGAAAAATCCTGGTTAACATGTTTGTACAGGGTTCCAAGGCCTGGGTAATTTTTTTCAGCGACAAGTGACCACAGATTGGAAAATCTTACATGTACCCCAAAACAATTTAGAATGAAAGAGATTCTAAATTAATTTGGTAAATTTGTGCACAGATCATTGTTGATAACCTTGTTAGGTGTGAGACAGGTTGCCCAGGCCTGGGTAAAGGGTCCCCGGGGACAGGTTACCCCAGCTTAGGTAACAAAATCCCCCCCCCCCCCTCTATAACTACATATACTCACAATACATTTTCTCATAAGTGAAAAAAATAATTGTAAAAAGAAGATATGATATATTTGAAACTATTACATTACTTTCAAACAAAAAAAAAAAGGTTTATGTAGACTTTTGCGAAAATCCTGGTTTACGTGTTTGCACTGGGTTCCCAGGCTCGGGAAACATTTTTTAGAGACAAGTGACCACAGATTGGAAGATCTTACATGTACCCCAAAATAATTTAGAATGAATAAGATTTTATATTATTTTGGTAATTTTAAGCACAGATCATTGTTGACAACCTTTTAAGGGGTGGGACAGGTTACCAAGGCCTGGGTAACGTGCGGGGACAGGTTTCCCCAGCTTGGGTAACGTAATTCCTCTCTCTTTCTCCCCCCCCCCTCTTTACACATACATACACTCACAATACATTTTCTCATAAGTGAATAATTTAATTGTAAAAACAGTTATGATATAATTGAGACTTTCACCTAACTTTCAAACAAAAAAAGTTTTTGTAAACTCTTGTGAAAAATCCTGGTTTACATGTTTGCACTGGGTTCTCAGGCTTGGATAATTTTTTTAGAGACAAGTGACCACAGATTTGAAAATCTTTCATTTACCCACAAACAATTTAGAATGAATAAGATATGTAACATAATTTGGTAAATTTTGTACAGATCATTTTGACATCCTTTTAAGGGTTGGGACAGGTTTTCTCTGGTCTGGGTAACGTGTCCCCGGGTACAGGTTACCCCAGCTTGGGTAACGTGTCCCCCCATACACAAAGAAATTATCACGCTATTGAATAATTTTTTCCCAAAGACAAGTTCATTCGTAGTTCTGTCCATAGTCATGATGACATTAAACATTTAAAAACGAGTTTGATTATCATAATACAGAACTTTTCATGAAATATATAAAAATCCTTCTGAACTGAAACTGTTTGAAAAACAAATTACTATCATATACAGATCAAATAAAGAGACATGTAACGCATAGAATAAAAAAGTCTTGGGAAAAGAAATGTGATTAAATAGTGGTTTACAATATCTGTAGGATGTGACAGGTTACCCCGTCTGATTTCTAGGGTAATCTGTCCCCGGGGACACGTTACTCCGGGGTAACCTTACGTTACCCAGGGGACAGGTAACCCTGGGACACCGAATTCAAAACGTAGTTATGTAGGCAAAATTATTTTGACTCATTCTATAAACATAGGTGTCATTCTAATTTAGTATACGTGTAGATCTGTGTTAAGTATGTTGTATTATCACAACATAAATGAACATTAATTCTTTGAATACCAATTAGGTTGTTAAGATATATATCAAATTCAATTTTACGAAGTGATAAGTATATAATTCTTTGTAATAGCACATCGACGTATTATATCTACGGCTGTACCTAGCAAGTACATTTGTCCATATCCTGTTCAAAATTTAGGAAATTTTCATCCAGCCGTAATGAAGTTGTTGGTTTTGAACAAAATATCCTTTTTCCATGATGGATTGACTATACTGATATGGGTGCTCTAATGTTGTGCAATTGCCTAGTTTATACTTATATATTTTTCGTTCGATTGGGATGAAAGCCTGAGCTTACAGAATCGCTCTCGAATACCCATTCAGATGTTTCCGCGTCCTGAGAGAGAGGCAGTGGTTTAAACCAACTACCAGATCTACAGCCGGGTGAACCGGGACTGGCTGTTAAGCGTTGTGCACTTAAGCCCAATAAATGATATTCTGACATTACAATTTAAGCGAAGGCCCCAAATTCAAGGGGTTTTAGTTCAGCAAATGAAAGTTGGGTCTAAAACTTAAACTTGCACAAGTTTACATCTTTACATGACTATGTATAAATTTCAAAGCTGTTGCCGAAATAATTTAGGAGAAGACTCTCAAAATAATTTAGGGGAAGACTCTCAGATATAAAGTCGATGGACTGACAGACGTATATACTGGCGGACAGACAGTCAGCCAACGCAAGCGGATGCCAACGCTCGGCTATTATTATTTCTGAGGCAAATGCAGATATATGAACGTGGTACCTACAGAAAGGTCTTGTCTCAAGCAATGATCATGTGAAATATGAAGGCTCTATGACTTACCATTCAAAAGTTATGACCAAGGTTAGTTTTTTAAAGAATTTGTCATTGAAAAACTACCTTGACTTTAACTGATGACATTGAACTGGGTACTTATAGAAATGTCTTGTCCCAAGCCATGATCATGTGAAATATGAAGGCTCGCTCTATGACTTACTAGTCAAAAGGTATGACCAAGATAAAAAAAATTAAAGAAGTTTGACCTTGAAAAATGACACTGACCTTGAGTGATGACCTTAAACTTGGAACCTTCAGAAAGGTATTTTCCCAAGCAAGGATCCCGTGAATTATGAAGGCTCTAAGACTTACAATTTAAAAGTTATGACCAAGATTAATTTTTTTTAAATAAATTGGACCTTGAAAAATTATCTTGACCTTGAGGGATGACATTGAACTAGGTACCTACAGAAAGGTCTCGTCCAAAAGCAATGATCATGATAGATATGAAGTCTCTATCACTTACCATTCAAAAGTTATGACCAAGGTTAAAGTTTGTCGCGACAACGCCAACACGAACGACGCCAAGGTGATCATAATACCTCGGGGTTTCTTCGACAACAGCCGAGCTAATAATGTTACACCACGTTTTTCATTCGATCTGCGTCTCTGACATTGTAAATCAAACAATAACGTTAAAAGACCTAAAATTAAACATTGAGTGATGTAAGAGTGTCATAAAGGGTGCTTAAGTTGAACACTTTTAGAATGATATAAGGTCGCCACAGTCATCTCACGTGTTTTAAATATGATGCTTTCTAAAACGGACTGTAAACTCGGCTGATTTTTTGTATTTTAAGATTTAGATTCCATACTTGTAAATTCTTTACCTTGATACTATTGTTACCATGTGAAACAGTTATTAATCGAATTTCGACAAAGGCAATTGTTAAAGGTTAAATGCCATCGGGCAGTTCTAATGCATTTTATTTAAGACTTCCAATAACGAAGAATGACAGTTAGATGCAGCCTTAACATACAGTTAAGCCGGTCAGAGGGAAAGATGTCAGTCACATGTAAGATACGTTGGTATAAAATCGTGCAACTGACAAGATGGATAATTTGTTAATGCTTGAACGAGTATGAAGAACGGATATTGAATTATATTGTACGAAGGTTAATGTATTGCAATATACCCATAATCAACTTTAAGGGCAATATACTTCAACCTTACTTTTGTAACATGTATAGATTAATCTTTCGATAGATTTATCTATGCAGGTAGCAAAAATACGCTTAACAGTCTATGCCAGCCAATGAAATATTTTAATGTATGTTGCAACGTTGAGAGAATGCTAAGAACCTTATTGTTTGAGCGATAAGCTAACGATTTAAAACATTTTTCAGTTCAAATTCAACGATTTTCTTAACATTTTTCGAGAGCCAATTTCACAATGTTCTCAACAGAATCTGTTGGCACTCAAATGAAACCCATGCATATTATAAGTGCCACTTTTGAGTACACAGGCCATCAATAGTCATTTCAATCTTCCATCCCATTCAGAACATCTCTTGGACTTATCCGTGAAATGGAAAGTACCTCGGACGTAAGTGTGGTAATTTTGCGTCAGTTTTAGGTAAATCTGCTTTTGGCTAGTTTCAAGTTTCTAAAAATAACCGCATTTTGTCATTGTTCTCGAGATATTCAGGTGATATCATAAAACAATATCATATGGGATGTTTCCGCATGGATATTTGTATAGTTTATAAGAATAAAATTCCATACCTTCTATATGGTATCCTCTCCTCTTATACTTTGTATTTTAAGGGTTCGTTTGTGGTCAAACAATTAATCATTTTGACTCCTCACGCCAAAAAGGACCATCTTGGAACTATTTCAAGTAATTTTTTGAAAAATCAAATACTGCCGGTAGAGGCCAAAAATAGGTGACATTTCAAAAATAGTACAGTAACTTACTACGTGAAATTGACATTCACTACGATTACAGCCATTTTAAATCACTCATTCAGCGCTCCATTCATTTATTACCTAAATTGCTGCCGTGACTGTCAATAAACAGGTCCCGGTTTCGATCCCCGACGGCGGAACACATTCTTTCCGACTATTTGTCTCTCTCAAATGGGTTGATTATCGTAGACCTACGTGAGATAGCAGCTGAAGTCTAGAAAAGGATGTAATGGTAGAACTGTTGAGAGATATAATAAGAATCCGTTTTTAGGTGTTCCAGCCTCCGTGATATAGCTGAAAGATTGTTGAAAAGGACACAAAACCCCATTCAAACAAATAAAACATTACCTTTATTCGCTCTTATCACTTTCAAACGCTCCAAAATCGTTTAAAAATACTTCGAATTACTTGACAAGGATCAAGATTTCTTTCAAATTCTAACTTTATTAGCTGGTGTGGTTTTTGAACACCAGGTTATAAAATTAAAATTTGAAAGATAAAATAATACACTTTTTCAAGCGATTTTCATTTAGGTTGTAGTTGTTGATCTTATCATTTTAATGATTTTGGAGCGTTTTTGAATGGTTTGAGTGAGTGTTTGAAATGAATGCATGAATAAATGGAGCGCTGAGTGAGCGGTTTAGAAAAGTATTGAACGAAATGAGAGTCAATTTCACGATGTTTTTAACTGTACACTTGCACATGTAACATTTTTGTTTGAATTAAAATGCATGGTGTATTGTCATCTGCAGCCTTTTTCTCATTTTGGGCCTGTACCAGTATAAAAATTTATCATTTTGGATAGAGGGAATTTAATTTACCAAAAGGAAATATTTGATTGTTCAATGCAAACGACTTGATTCGGTTCTTATAAAGTGTGACTCATTTTATCAGAATATACTTCGCTAACTTATTCTCTGTGTTATGATTTCACGACGTCAAATAAAATTAGACCCGTTATCTTGGATAACCTGTCTTAATGACAATAAAATTGACGATAGACTTAAACTCCAATAAAACAAAATCTAACATTCCCCATACAGAAAATATGAAAAGGTATGTTTTTTTCGAATTCAACTAAATGCTTCGTACCTTTTTACGTAACCATTTTCCCGCAACATGGAAGTTTTATGCACTAAACTTTAACTTAAGGTACATGTAGCAAGTTTTGAGAAGGGCAAGCCAAGGAACATTTCAACCAAGTTTAGTTGAAATCCCATTTGCTACTGAAAAGAAGAATTTTTGACTACTTCCGATGCACAAAAAGCGATCACAAAAGCTCACCTTGGGCACGTTGTGATCAGTTGAGATAAAATAAAAAAATAATAAAAAAAGAAAATGCCCTACGTTCAGGATGAAAAATCGTGGCAAACTGAAAATTATACCCCGCTTTGCACGTGTACTTAATTTCACAATCTTGCTCACGATTTTTTATATTGCATACCTGGCCACACACTGGCTTTTGTCATACTTTAATGCCCGCTGTAGACATAAAAAATTTGGCTATTTCTCAAAATTACTTCACACGTTTGTCTGGCTATAAAGAAGATCCCATTAATTTTGGGGACGATCTTACCTAAAATCAATTGCCTTTTTACCACTCCAGAAGCCACTATTTCAACCTTTTTTTTATATCATTCAAGCATGGAATATTTGTCAGGTAATAAGGAAGATTCAATGCTATTCCAGCAAACGTTACAGGAAAAGGCTCTTTGGTGGCAGTTTCCTTGCTTAAACTGTAGAGGCATTTGCTTTAGGCACTCAACTCGTTTTTTTCTCGGATAACATTTCATGATTAAATCCTTGTAGATTGCTAGCGGAATAAAGTGACCTAGAAATTTTGTCATGAATTTCGTCATAGCAGCAAATGTCGATGACAAAATAACGGAAATGTGTGATTAAACCGATATTTAACTGTGTCTTCCGAAGCTTTCAAACATCGACTCGATTACATTTTTTTATCCTTAGGGATGGAATACCTTAGGGACATTTTTTTATTTAAATAATTTTGGCTTAATCTTTTACATCGCTTAGAAAAACGTCCAACTTGTGACAACTTCCTTGTTTTCCTTTTAAGAGCTATGTAACTTTTTTTACGCATGGGTCGAGAAGATAAAAGTGAGCGATGTAGGACCATAATAGTTCTCTTTTTTTAACGTACTTTCTGTGATTTTTTGGTGTCCAAATTTTCACATTCCTTTTCAACATACTATGATTATGCTCATATCATGGTCTTTGTATCACTCTCTAAGCAGAAAACCCTTAACCAGATGAAATTATAATAAACATCTTTATTTCATAACAGGTAGTATTTAACATTACATATATGTGTTTAGTATGTATTACAAAGAAATGGTCATATTTAAATAACTTGAAAACATTTCGACTTTGCAATCACCAAGTAGCCTAAAAATGCTTATAAAGTATTCACCAGGGGCCTGTTTTACTAAACATCTTACGATTTTTTTTCCCAAGTCAAATCTACCGTAGTGATTGAATATGGAATTCTGCCATACAATCTCATTGGAATCGTCTCCCAGAGACGATTCTAATGAGATATTGCAAGGCAGAATATAACAATGAATGAAAACACCAAATGTAAGATTTATGATTTTGACTTTAAATTATTTTTTCATAAGAAGTTTCGTAAAACGGGCCCTAGATGTCCAGATAAGAAGAGGGTACAGTTGGTTACATCATGAAATTGACACTCGGTCCATTCTAAGTCACTCTAAATCGCTCACTCATCGCTACATTCAATTATTCAAAGACTCACACAAACAGTTAAAAACGCTCCGAAATTATTCTCATTTTCCCAAAATCGTTCACAATTTTTCACATCTTAATTCAAATCGAACAAATCATTTTCAGTTTTCTACTAGCTGATGTCGATTCGGAAGCGTCCTCAAAGACAAAAAAAAACAACAAAAACTTTATATAGAAAGGGTATATAGAATCCTAAAAGAAAGGCAATATAATACCGATGATATCGTCCAAATTGGACGAAACTAGCGATATTATGTTACTTCCCTTTAATTTCATTTAGAACTCGCTCCACACACTTATTTAATAAAATTCTACAATCATTTAAAGTCATTCAACTTGTCAATTCCGCGATGTTTCTAACCGTTATGAAAACTTGTCTTTCAACAAAAACATACATTGTGGCTTTTCAGTTGAAACGTCTACATTAATCGATTCCAATGATTATCCACAGTATAGGGCTTGCGTAAGTATAGTTTTAATATTTGAATTATAAATCTGATAAAAGTCCTACAGTATATTGTCAAGATAACTTCATTGGGCAATTAGGATATTCGAAGAGTGGCCCAACATCATGCAGCTTTTTCCCCTTCAGACTAAAAGAGAATTTGCGTGTACCTTATCACTTACATGCAACACATGTATTGTGTTCTAGATAATTCATAGTTGGTAGACCAAATTATCGTCACTGAAGCTGAAAAGTCTTCGGTTAACATTTTGGTAGTCCAAACGACATTGAGGAGCCATCACACACTGCCTTAAGTACCATTTATTAAATCCAAAAAACATGGACCAAAGGACTCAATACTAGGGATCTTAGGGACCCTTCTTAATGTTTAGAGTAGAGTTAATTGCATAATGAAACTGACTATCGTTCTGTTCAAACAATTCAAATTCATTCGCTTAGCGCTCAAATATTTCATTCCTATCACTCACTCCAACCATTCAAAAACGCTCCGAATTCAAACAAAATGATGAGATAATTGACTACATTCAAAATGAAAATATGTATATAAAATCCACGATTTTATTGACGCAATTGAATTTTGTAAGAGCGTGATAAGTTTGTGAAGATACAAAAGGCTATTCATAAAACCGGTATGCATATTTAATTTTAAGGGAGGAAATACATATAGCTAATTTTGTTCATGTTGAACAAAATTAGCGATATCGGATTACCTCCATTGAATTTCACTAAAACCTTGCTCCACAAAGTCCATTAATTTCATTCCAAAATCATTCCTAAATTATTCATCCGGTCAATTTCACGATGTTCTTAACTATACCTGTAAAAGAAGTCCTCAAAACATGCACCAAAGGATTCTATACTTGGGAAGTATGGTTCTTTTCTAAAGGTTTGGGACTGCCTGTTTAAAGTAAAGGTTAATCATTTAAAGCAATTTTCTTATTTATGCGAGATATTTCCTGGTTAAGGTTAAGGAAATGTCGGGATATTATATATAAGTATAATTATTTGGGGCCCAACTTTAGGAAATAATTTAAGACTGGTGAAAACATTCTTCAATTCTTTTCTGAAGTTGATCCATAGAGGGTTGATAGATAACACAATGTAGTTATTTAAGAGCTTATGGGTCTGTTTACTAAATGAGCCTGTGCATGACATTTCCAACAATTTGAAATGTATGTGAGGTGCAAAAATTGAGAAGTGTTGACAGCAAAACACTGTTAATATAAAGTTACCTGATGGTCTACAGATACTTTGAGACTTAATGTATCTACTTAACCCAGAAGAAAGACTCTGGTTAGACTGTGCGAATGCACAGGCTGGTCAGAGTCTTTGCTTGCTCATATTTGAAATTGTTGGAAATCTCATGCACCTGCTCAAATGTCTTACGACATTTTTTTGCGTATGTCAAACATTTAATGTTGATTCTACAGTAGTAACTAAATATGGAAATCTGTCATGCATCATCGCATTAGAATCGTCTTCTAAAGACAATTCCAATGAGATACTGCAAGGCAGAATCGAACAATAAATGGAACTCCATGTACTATACGTGATTTTGACTTACGATTATTTTTTCGTAAGAAGTATGAACGGGCCCCTCGGAACTACATTGTGAGTCTCAAACTCGCAAAAGCTGCTCCCATTAAAACAGAGATGTCCTTTCGATTTGCTTGATAAAAAGAATCCAGAAATTTTCTGTTTTCATAATGTGTCATAAGGGGTGTTCTTTACGACCTTCTCCTGGAATGTAAACATATCACGTAGACATGTCACTTATGAAGAATTTTGTTAGTCAGAGAGGCAATCCTATCTCAAATCGTTACTTTTCTACGAAACCCTACAATGTAGTACCCATTTGAATTGCCTTGGCAATACGATTAAAATTGGTACCTATAACATATTTTTTTTTGTAATTCTAAGTCTATTTCTAATATAATCCGTCTTTCTGTAGATCTTACCTACGTTCGTGATGACAAAGCGTTTTAAATTGTTTGCAAATTAAACCCCGCTTTGCACGCATGGCACGTGCAAAGCGGGGTATAATTTGCAAACAATTTCCACCGCTTTGTCATTACGAACGCAAGATTGTATCAAGTTGTAATTCTCATGACGGGTCCATTTCTATTTGAGCATTCAATATATCGTCTAAATATAGACTGCTTATTCCCCGTAACTCTGTCAGTACTTCCACAATTTTCGCGAACACCAGAGTTCCTTCCCCGTGACTTAATATCAGTTGACACTTGAGGGCAAGACATAAATCTGTCTCCATGGTTTCTAAAGCTGCGTTGTGGCCGATGCCTTCTCGGTCTGTAAAATAATCAAACGAATATATTCATTTATAACATGACCTACGTAGCGAGAATAAAAAACCCCGTTGAATACTTTGATATTACACAGGTTAGAACTATCCGTTTTCCGAATAATTTTAAATATTTGAAGAAAAAAAATGGATATCATGGAAAGATCATCCAGATGTCGCAAATTACAAAATGATGAACAGAAAAGCGGAAAAGTCTTTCTACTATTAGAAAAGCAGCAATATGTTTCAAGATTCGATCAAAGTCATGCAAAGCAACACATAGATGGTCCTTTTCGCCTGATCTGTCTTAAATATCCAGAGGGTTGGTCACCTAACATGCCGAATCAAAATTATTTTGAACTAGATCTTTTTCATGCGTTTTCATCTTCAAAAATGTTTAGATAATTGCGTTAGTTTCCCTCTTGCGACAAGAATACAAATGATAAAATCGGATCGGTTTGTTGTTCAAATCGAACTTGGTAATTATTGTAAATTATTTATTCTTCAAAAGAATTTAAAACATATTCAAGACAATAATGAAAAAAAGGTCAATCTATAACTAGAGATGCTTTAGCAGCCTGAATCGACTGATATAATGAGAAATTCCGTAGATGAATCAATGAATTAATTGATTAATTTTAATTTCAAGTAAATAAGTGTTTTTAGATGTCACATGCTGAAATATTTCTGCAAAGAAAAATTCAAGATATAAAACATATACAAAATTGACCTCAGCCTATTAAATACATATTTTTTTTATCCAATCACAATAATTTTGTGCTGCCTGATAATTGGTCACCAAAGGAACATTCCAGTGAAATGAGATTGATATCCAGCAGTTTAAGTCTGTCTGGGAAAAAGATTTCCATAGTTTATACTATATAACATATAGAGAAATGACCCCCGCCCATAAAATACATATTTTTCATTTGATCACAATAATCTTGGTAGACTGGTAAAGCATTACAAAAGGCTCATTGCAGTGAAATTTGGTTGATATCCATCGGTTATGTTCTAAGAAAATGATTTTCAAAGTTTTCACTACATAATATATATAAAAAATGACCTCCGCCCATAAGAGACATATTTTTCATCTGATCACAAAACACTGTAGTAGATTGATAAAGGGCCATGCAAGGATCATTAATGTAAAATTTATTTGGTATCCATCGACAAGGTTCTGAGAAAAATCACTTTGACCATATTTGGAAATTAGCCACGCCCATTAAATTGGATCAAAATTTCTTGAACAACTTTGAAAGAGGGTCACCCAATGATCATTCCTGTGAAATTTGGTTGAAATTCATCAAATAGCTTCTGGTGTTGAGATTTTTAAAGCAAATCTTTACGACCGTACGCACGGACGGACGGACACAGCGCTATGACAATAGCACCAGAGGTCTTTGGCCAATGGAGCTGAAAAAAAATTCTTATACCGAGAACTTTAATTTGTTAGTGTAGTTGTGTAAATACTAAAATCAAAATAATCAGTTTAATATCAGACGTCACACATCTTAAGAGATATCATGAAAACAGCAAGTGGGTGCTGTAACAAAGTAAAAATGTCAGGACGTAGGTTTCTTAGTTGGGATGCAGGTAACCAAATTAAAAAAGAGCACTCCAAAGTGCCCTTATAAGTTTTCGTCATTTGACAAACGTGCCTGCTTCACTGTTGTATAGATACATGTTTTCAAATCAATTGCAATATACGCGATTAAAGAATCATAGGAAATGCAAGTAGGTTGTACAAAGTTTTTAAATAAGAAGAGATTTATAAGGCTTAAAAATATCTTACCAGGGCAAAATAGAATTAAAGCCGACATCAGCCCCATCTCTACGTCCGTTAGGCCAATCATTTTCAATTTACACCATACCCGATTGAATTCTGAAAACACCTGGCTGATTAGTACATTCTCAGTCATGTAGACGCTTGGAATGTCAGGAGTATTGTTATTATCCGCGATTTTGTCGTGATCACGTGGTACGTCTTCTAAACACGACCGACCCTGGATGGCGGCCATTTCTAGAATACAGTTCCGTATAAGCACACGTTGATCACTTTGGGTTAATGATTTAAATAATGATATTTCCCTGGCGAATGCGGTGATGAATTTAACTGTCCATGGTAAAAATTGGCAGTACAGTTTCTTTAAATTGTTCATCGCCTCTTCACGAACCTGTTGAACAAAATAAAAGGGCAAAAGTTGAGAGGAATTTGGTTTAATACATGAAGAATTATTTAGAAATCACGCTTCATTAAGTCGATTTCAAGATGAAACACATGGGATGTTGTCGTACTAGATTTCACACTACTAGCCTCATTGTACATTTTAAGCATCACTTAGTAAACGGAGTAATATCATACCTCAGTTTAAGGTAAAGAAAACATATATCACTTTCGCTTTAATATTTTTTTTTCTTTTTTTTCATCTGTATGTTTTCTTTTATCTCTGGTATTGAGTTATCAATTGAAATTTATACACTGAACAATGACACTATCATAAATGTTGATTAATTTTCTAGTGAGTGAAAGCAACAATAGTCTCAGTGCGATCAAATTGTCGTATATGGTGAGTTTGTTTAATTATATCTGTTTTCATTTTTTGATAACCTATTTATATTTCTCTGATAAACAAGACTTTTCAATATAAAATGAAACTCTTCGTCTACCTCATTCCAACCCGTAAGTTTCGACATTTCTAGGAACTCCTCGCTTGCCTTTCTGTACGCCGTGTATATAGTGAGCACATTCTGCTCTGTTCGAACTTGTCGATCTAATTCCATTGCATTTTCTTGTGGCATGTAGATAAAACTAGATTTAGAGGGGCGATCTTTCTTCGGACATCGGCCTAGTCGAACAGCTGAAAGAACAAAAAAATGTTTGTATAAAACATTTCTTACCGGAACAACTCAATTGTTTGTAGATTATTTTTATTTCTTTTGAACAGATCGAAATGCGTTCAAGTCATTATTGTTATATTGAAAACTAAGATAAAGGAAGAGTAGTTTTCGGTTGATTTGGTGTCAACTATTTTGGAAAATATTAATTGAGTAGTAAAAGTACAGGATTTTAAGGTAAACATAAGCCATTGAGCGTCTATTTCGCTCAGCATGCCTGTGTATTTTTATTATTAATTAAAGAAAGAAATATGATCGTATATTTCCTTAAAAAGAAAGACAACCATATGTGATGAAGTCAATTTAATTCAATACGGTTAATTCAATTATAATATTTACGGAAAGCGTCCCCTCTCAGTCCAACACTGAAAACTGATTATAATTTTCTTACATTTGGTTTAAATCTATGACCTTCGCCTATTAATGACTTCTTTTCATCTTATCACAAAAATATAGCGCAGATTGATAAATGATCACCCAGGGACCATTCCTGGGTTAAAATAAACCCCTTTAGTTCTAACGGAAGACGAGCTCGAAGGTCTTATTTTAAATATCATACATGAAAATAAACTACGCCAATGAAAGGCAAAATTTAATTCTAGGCAAAAAAGCTTTTGAATAGCTAAGGGTTCACACAAGAATCATTTCTGTAGAAATTGGTTGACATTCATCAAACAATGACTGAGAAAAGCCACGTTTTAACATAAATGAGACTGACCTCCGCCCATATGTACTAGCTAATAATATGTGAAACATCTTGCAAAAAGAGACCATCTGGTTAACGTGTTAAGTTATGATCCTACCCAGACACCAGCGGCCCGTTTTACTAAACTTCTTACGAAATAAAATATCTTCAAAATCACAAATCGTACCCGTTTTTTTTTTTATCGTCGTTAGATTCTGCCTTGCAGTATCCTATTGGAATCTTCTTTAGCAGACGATTACAATTACAGATTTCAAGATTTAGTTACAACTGTAGAAGCAACTTTAATTTTTGACAACGCAAAAAATTATGGTAAGATGTTTAGTTAAACAGACCCCTGTAAAACTATATATATATCTACGAACTTTATGTCCCAGCATCGAGATAAATAAAACCGTCATATATAGCTCTAAGAGTTTAAGCCTATGTCTCATAAGGGACTTTTTTTATAGGAATCGGTGACAAAACCGGCGACTAGTCGCTGACTTATCGGCGACTGCTTTGTGCATTTCTTGATTCAATTTCTTTTCTTTTTATTTATTTATTTATTTTTTTTTTTTTTTTTTTTGAGATTGGCGACAAGTCAATGACAATGAGTTTTAGCTTCAAGTTAAAATCTGCCGACAACACGGCGACGTCGGCGATTAGGTTTGTGGAAGTTGATATTGTATCGACGACTAATTACCGGCGATCACCTTGGAAACGACCGATCATCAGCCGGGTCCCGGCCTATATTTCACTTATCGCAAACGTATTTTGATTCTTTTCTGACGCTTTCACCCTCGTTTCTTAGTTGTGTCTAGCCGGCGACGACGACGGGATCTAGCACGCCACGTTAAATGTAGTTATGATTCAACAGTAGCAAAGAAATAAGACACCGTCACGTCGGAGCTTATATGCGACTTCAAAATAAATATGTAGTCCCGATATCGCCCGCGTCCGGCTGAAGCCAATTTTAACTTATCGGTGGATGAAAAAAAACAAAAAACACCGACATACTCTCGCCGATTTCTATTTATGACTTCAGCTTTACCTTCATTTGACTTCCCGACGGCGGCACTCATCATTTCAGACTATTTGTCTTCTTTCTATGGGTTGAAAACCGTTGACCTATGTGGAATAGCAGATGGAGGCTAAGGATATAAAGGTAGTACTGGTGTGAGAAATATCAGGAATCCATTGTTAGGTGCTCCTGCCGCCACGATATAACTGAAAGATTGTTGAAAGCGGCGTTAAACCCATTCAAACAAACAAACAAACAAACCTTCATGTGACATTCCGGCCGCCAAGCATCTCTGTAAACGACAATATTGACACCGGTTTCTACTTATTCTCATAATCAAGCATCCGCTCGGATTTTCACAGGCTTTATATTCCATCTTCTGTCGGACCGTGCGCCGGAAGAATCCCTGAAATTGACGTTTCGCTGCGTTCATTTAACTGTGTGTTGTTGTTGTTGTTGTTGTTGTTTTTTTTTGCTTTTGCCAGTAAAGAACATCGTCAAATTGACAAGGTGAATGGTTTGGGATTGATATTAGAATGAAATGGAGCGAGTTTTGAGTGAAATCATAGGGAGATAATCCAGTATTGCTTATTTTGTTCAAGACGAACAAAATTAGCGATATTTATTACCTCCCTTAAAATGCAAAATTTACAATATTGTGTGTTTTGACGTACCAATCAGTCACTTTAAAAACCATGGCACCCAATTAATTCATGGAAAAAATTTATAGATTTGAAGAAATTCTCGATCGTTTTGAACGATTTCGAAAAGGTTTTTTGAAAATTTCGCACCGATTCTGAATGGTTTGAGTGACTGTTTGGAATGAATGAATGAGGCGCTGAGCGAGTTATTCAGATCGATGTTTATGCCAATTTCAAGATATTGTTAACTGTATCATGTAATGAAGCCTGTTTAAGATGACCTGATATCACCGGCGAAGAACATAATGTTATCAGGCAGTTTACTTTTGGAAACAATTCGCATAATCATTTATCTCAATAAAGACCACTTTCACCTGAATTTCTTTGAAGATTTCATAAGATTATTAAAATCACCGAAAAATGATTGTCTCGTCCTGATAATTTCTCGTAGCCGAGACCAGTTAACAACGATATTTTAAGACACTAACTTTTTTCTCTATATCTTTAGTGGCTTTTTACTCTAAGTCTAATGACTACTAGTAGTTTAATTTTTTAACGAAAAATCTAATTTACCATTCGAATGATTTTTCCTTCATATGATAAGCCTAGGATTCGATTCAACTTAATAATGAAATGATCCTGTGTTTAACATTTCCAACAACTCCAAAAGTGCGCCAAGCAAAGACTCTGGCCAGCCTGTGCGTCTGCACAGTGTGTCTAAAGTCTTCTCTTTTCGCTTTTTAAAGAAATTAGGTCTCGACCTGTCTCTCTACAGACACTTAATCTTCTAATTCAATTTGAGAATGGCTAGGCTGCTGTTTGATTGTATATCGCGCATTTTTTTTAAATTGTTGGAAATGCAACGCGCAGGCTCAAATCATCAGTAATTGATAAAAACACATATTCCGGTGATTTTATATACAACAACAACAAAAAATATCACAAGATCACGTGACATGATCGTTGTGCCATGAATCTAATACATGTAATTCGTATTTTTTGTACAGGTTCAGCGTTTTCTTATGTTTTTCCTTTATGTTTGTCCAAACCTTATCTAATCTCGAGGAACCATAGGTAGCGAAGGGATATAATTCAGTTAGAATCATCTTAATGACATTCCGTGATTACCTACCTTGCATCCCTCACATGAGAATACGCCATAATGGAAGCCTGACGATTTATCGCCACATATACGACACAAAATGTGCTCGTTCTTACTCGAACCGAACTTCTCTGAAATAGATATATACAACAAAATAATTTATTTATATTTGTGTACATCAATATTTGCGCATTCTGATTGGCTGAAAAGTTGGGTGTATTCATCACTAAAATACATGTATTCAAGTAAGTTGTTATTTTGTTAGCTTCCGCAGAAAGTAATCCCCTGAAAATCTGTTTAATTATGGATATTTCTATATATTTTGCTTCATAATATTACTTTATGAGAGAGGAAGAGATTATTTGTTGATTTCATGGAGATGTGAGACTAAAAAACTTATCACACTCATAATATTATATGAGTTTGCTTCTCGCATTCATACAGTGTGATCAGGTTATCAAATCAGTTTCATACCTCAATGAAATCAACACAGTCTACTCGAATCTCAGTTAAATCAAAATGGTATCATTGGCATGAAGAAACTGGCTATATAGAATTTTTATCTAGCAATTATATAGCTTACCCTAAAGTCTTTCTCGGGTGAAAAGGGTCCCAAAACTTCGGAAGTAGACCCTAAATCATTGATTATCAACTACGAAATATAAGAGATATCTTAGAAACTATACCACACTTCTTACAGGCAATTTGTCAAAAATTTGACATAAATCGATAGCTATATGTGAGGTACAGTCTGAAAGTTCCCGAACTATTCGTGTCATTTGTATATTTTTGAGAAATCAATGCAATACTTAATATGGTCTTAGGAAATTATTTTCTCAGACGACCAACATATACTTTACTTTGTTTTTGGTTCTTTCTTTTTAATCACAGTTACTACTTTCGAAGACATGATGTTCACAGACATTTACCCCAGTGTTTCTAGCAGTACTATACTTACTTTCAGAATAAAAAGATCCTTATATGTGTAGATTTTTGTGTGAAAGTTGCAATGGACTTAGAAATAAGAAACTTATTGCGGTTTCGGTTATGGCTACGTTATTACTTTTGATGTCTTTAATTGAGCGGAGAAATATCCAACGAGTCCGACGAATGATCCATTATCCAGATAAAACCGCCTAAATGATAATTAAATTTACAAAAGACTTAAACTCTAATCCTAGTAGGGCAAAAGAGAAATTGCTTGTATCAAACAATTTTTCTCTTTCCCACAAAGTTTTCTATAACATATTGCAATTTCTTTTCAATTTGAATGCCCACTGAGTTTACGTTTCCAATTCTTTGAATTTGGATATGACCAAAAGTGCTCGTTATGTATAATTTGCGTAAGAAAGCTGAATTTACAAAGTGCAGTACTTTACGCAGGTTTTACTGGATAACGGATCAAATGAATATGAGCCTGTGCGTGACATTTCCAACAATTTCACACCTGCGCGAGGTACAAACGCTGGGTCGCGTTGATAACCACACAATGCAATAATACTATTTGCTGACTGCATGGAGATGGATAAAGACCTTATCTATCTTTATAGCGCATAGTAAAGGTTCTGACCAGCCTCTGTGGCTGCACAGGCTGGCCAGAAGCTTTGCTTTGCGCACATTTGAAATTTGTTGAAAATGTCACGCACAGTCTCACACGGGTTTACATTAATATGTAAGCGGAATATCATTTTTTCACAACGGCGATTTAATCTACAACATCTGTTACATTACAGCTGTTATATTCTGCTCACCTGAGTTTTTCGGCTTCTTTGTAGTCATAACGTTAGGTAAAGGTATGAGAGTTCCAACAACCATGATGACGTCATCAAAATTTGCGTATTATGTCAAATATGGTTCTGTAAAGATACAATTCGAAGGAAAGGTTAATCAACAATCAATAAATACAAATCTGTTTTCCGGCGACTTGTGTCATGATCTTCAAATGATCAGTCTTTGCTAATATTTTGAAAGATCAACATCAAAATGTAAAACTGCACTTATAAAGTCTGAGAATATATTATTGATACGTTAACATTCGGCCTACATAATGGTAATTGTCGACTTACTTTTGTAAAGAACCAAAATACTGAAAAGTAAACTCGGCAAATTACGTAACGGCTTAGCCACGTCCTGTCAGCTGACTTAAAGCGCAGAATATAGTCCATGAATTTTGCCCTGACAGAAAAGAGCCTAAGTCTCGTTGAGGTAAAGCGTCTTCTTTTATTATTAACTAGAGATAGATGACAAATATACAATGACACTTAAATCGGGTCAACAAAACCTTGCAACTTCAGCTTGAACAAGTTTGGCATCCCTGAAAATTGTCTACATTTACGTTTTCAAAAACATTTCAAGAAGCATCCATCATAATGTATGAAAACGTTACATAAATGTATTTGTCACTTGCAACAGCTTTTTCGAATAGTGTTCGGCCTGAGCTGCTTGTACAGGCACGCATGAACCAGAAATTTACACCGTATTTTAAAAATAATCCAAAACTAGAATAAGTGGAAAGAAGATTACCATCATTCTATTTCCCTTACTAATTCGTCCTATTTCAATCACACAATGACCCGGCCAGGTCAAGCTGCCCAATACTTAGGTTTATTTGTACTTCATGAACTTTGAAGTTGACACTAAAATGTCAACTTAAGGTAAGAATGAAACAAATTTAACTTCTAGTAAGTATTTCAATCTCTGCGGTAGTTTAGCACTAAACCAATGGATACTATCAATCGCTTGACCTTCTTTCATTTTAAACCATTTTCTCAATATCTAACTTTATTACGCATAAGAATTTTGTCGTCACTTGATGAAATCAGTATTTACTTTAAAAACAACAACAACATTTTTTTACCCTTTGATATAAAAATTAAGATAAATTTATCCCATGCCTTCTTTTCAATGCCATTCACAGATGTGTCTTGGTATTAAAGAAAACATCGTTAAATTGACATGCATTCCGATCAAAAACATTCTAAATTGCTCACCTAGCGCTCCATATAGGATGCGCGATGAGCCGTGAAATCGACCTTCTACCGTAAGATTCTCGTGCCATTTGTTCGAAATAGATAAAACATGTTTAAATATCGAACAAAGAAAGCTTAAAATTTACCTTTCAAAACAATGTAATTGCTTGTCTTACAACGTAATGTTCCCTCAAACATGCACTTTCATAATTGAAGTGAAGGGACCAGATTAAATTCCTATCATTTGTTTTTAATCATACCCGATTTACCCATGGAAATAGACTCAGCGCCTACGTCAGAGCTCAGTTTTGAAAATACTCATACTCATTCATACATTCAAAACACTCAATCAAATCGATCAAAAACGTTCAAAAATATTTAGAAAACATTTAGAAATCGGCAAAGACGTTCAACTTTTAAATTCAAATTTACGATTATATTGGTTGGTGGGGATTTTAAAGTGTTTGATTGGTCAATGAAGACACACAAACAGAAAATAACGTATGTTTTAAATGGAGGTAATAAATATAGTTAATTTTGAACAAACTAGCGATATCGGATAACCTATCATGAATTTCACTCAAAACTCGCTAGATACACACTCATTCATTTCCATTCCAAAACCATTCCAAAATCATTCATCTTGTCAATTTCACTATTTTCTTAATTGTAATACTACTACTGAGATCCGCCATGGTTCTTACCGTGATCAGTGTTCACATGGGACCTCGGTTTAGCATATGTTAGCATTATAGGTCATACCTATATACTGATCACTGGTCATTTGTAATTGCCCTATTTCATACTCATTGGTCAAGAGTGTAAATGTTGGTCAGTCCTCGAGTACATATTGTCCCGGGTCATCAAAAGTTTACCTATTTAATTGACCCAAATGATTGACAAGTACATATACATGATAAAAATGACCATTATTGGAGAGACCACTTCTACTAAATGACAACTTTCAATACACGACCATAATGAAAAAAAAAACTTATAACAAAAATTAAAACCTCTTATGAATCGGACATTGATCCTCTATATCTATCGTACAAGTAACTTTACCTATTGATATTCGTAAAATAGTGGTTAGGGTAACACTATATACAACCTAAATTTAAAGTAAGGGAATATTCTAATACGCCCCTTTTCCGTGTTTTCCAATGAAACATTACCATTTCGGCCAAAATAGTTCATCCTTGCGACAACAGATTCAGACTAATCTATATGAAAATTGAACCAATGTGGCATCAAGTGTACAGTTAACAACAGCTTTTAATTGACATTCATCTCAGTCAAAACCATTCTAAGTCGCTCACTCATCGCTCCATTCATTCATTCGAAACACTCTTTCAAATCATTCAAAAACGCTCGAGATGAATAACAAGTTGTGTTTGTGAAACACAAATGCCTCCGTAACAGTATTTTTTTCTTCAAAATGTTGACCTTGACAGATGACCTTGAACTTTACGCATGACCTTGACCTTGAAACCTACAGATGTACATTACTGAGATCTTTAATCGTGCGCATTATGAGAAAGGGTATATATAATATACTTAAAAAGATGAACAAAGTAAGTTTTTTGGTTATGTTTTTAATAAGTTTGACCTTGACAGATGACATTGACCTTTTCACGTGACCTTGACCTTGGTACCAGCAGATGCATATTAATGAGATCTATCATCATGCCAAATAAGAGCCTTGTATCTTGAATATGCTGGAAGATATTGGCTATGTCAAGTTTATATAGATATAGGAAGCTGTTTATAAAACTTGTATGAATATTGTATTAAAGGGAGGTAATAAATACACATTAAAATCACTCAAAACTTGCTCCACATACTCATTCAAGTTTATTTCAAAACCATTCCAAAATAAATCACCTTTTCAATTTCACGCCATGATGTTGTTAACTGAGTACAATTGCTTTCGTTATTTAATTAACACGCATACTATTGCTCATCACTTAAAATCGCTCAACGCTCAATTCATTCAATCCAAAATCTACACTCAATCCATGCAAAAACTTTTCGAAATCATTCGAAACTGCCCAAGATTCGCTCATATTGTTTTTAACTTCACCGAAATCTAATAAATCAGTACTTTTTTTATAAACTGATTTGATTTGGTAGCGCCCTCAAAGACACACATAACCTTCATAGGAAATTATGTATCTTTTTAAAGGGAGGCAATAAAACATTGTGGACGAAATTAACGATATTGGATAACCACCCTTTAATTTCATTCAAAACTCGTCTCGCTCATTCCATTTATTAAATTTTATTCATAAATCAAACCAAAACCGTTGATTCACAGTTTCAATATCACGATGTTCCCCACTGTATAAATAGAAATGGAAGACAGACAGACAGACAGGTGAACAGTCACATTTGGATCACCACTCGGCCAATCTCACGATCAACCTCGGATGTACATGGACGGACTTTTTTTAAAAATTACGGGAAACCCTTGGAAAACTCGATGACGTCAGTTAAAATGGCGTTAGCCCTCGAAACTTAGAGTGAAAACATTCGACGTTGCCAACGATACTCGTTTAAGACGCTGACGTGAAACCATCGTATCCTTATGCAGATATCTTAAGATTCTTAAATATCGGCTGATAAATCTTAATTTTTAAGAATGTAGTCATTCTAAAAAAATAAGATTTTTCAGTTGTTATTTACTGTAAAAGATAACGATTTTAAAGTGAGGTAAAACATTTACGATAATTTCGTCCGAAATTGAGGGTTTTCTACGCACCCCTTTTCAAATTCTACGTACTTTTTCTGATTTTGCGTCTTAACGGACAAGTCAGACGCTAAAAAAAACACCAGCCAATAATATCATTTAATTATTTTATCACAATTTGGATCATTTTGAACAATTTCGAAGCGTTTTTAACCATATCGGAGAGTTTTTGAATGATTGGAGTGAGTGTTATGAATAAATGAACGGAGCGTTGAGCGAGTGATTCGGAATGGTTTGATCGTGGTGAGCATCAATTGCACGATGTAATTAATTAACCGTGTAGCTCTTCTTGCGGTCGAGCAAAGAGGCTTACCAACGCTTTTATATGAATGAATAGAGAGAAGCGACTAATTAGACCGTTGTTTAAATTTAAATGTTAATAAGTTGTTGTTGATGATGTTTTTTTCAATTATTATTTTCAACATGAATTATCTCTTTCATGACACAGTGACCTAAATCCCTGGATGCATGTGCACATTAATCAGCACAAAAGTGCACCAAGTCTCAAGTCATCTAAATCCATGCATGGTTCGCAGTTAATAAAATCATAAATTGACACCCATCCAATTCTGAATTGTTCTAAACCACTCACTCAATGCTCCATTTTTTTCTAAACAATCACTTCAAACCTTTCAGAAACTTTTCGAAATCGTTCACGGTCTTTCAAAATTTCATTTAAACCTAACAAATCAGTCATTAATTATATCAGCTGGTTTTGATTTTGAATTGGGGTTCGACACTACGGGGAGTCCGGGACTCCATTTATTTGCAAATAAGGAGTCCGATGGACTCCTTGGGGTATAGATGAATATTTTGAAAAGCAAATACATTGAGCAGTGTACTTTCTAAAACTTTCTACAACTGTTGATTTTTTCACTACAAAAGTTGTTGAAGAAATCATTTGCTTGCATTCCTATGTTGTCTGGAGAAAAACATTCTCTATTGGAAGAACATTGTGAAAAAGAAGAAATTTCTTATAACAAGCAATTTCTTCTTTTCCACAATATTCCCCCATTATGAAAATTCGGACTCCTTACTTTAGCTTGGAATCCTTGATTTCGTGTGTTAGGAGTCCAATTGACTCCTTAATCCCAGGAGTAAGTGTCAATCTCGGTGGAAGCACCCTCGAAGACTCATATACACACACATACACAAAAAACTTTCATAGAAAATGAAATATACCTAGATTTTTAAAGGGAGGTAATGAAATATCGTTTATTTTGTCCAAGCTGCCCTGCGTTCAGGATCACCTAACGGGGCAAACAGTTATCTAATTTAACCCCACTCTTCACGTGTGCTTTCGTGCAAAGCAGGATAAAATTGGCAAACTGTTTGCACCGTTAGATGATCCTGAACGCAGGGCTTGGCAAAACTGGCGACGTTATATATCCTCGTTCTCCCTTTTATCTTATTCAAAACTTGCTCCACACACTCACTCAGTAATATTCCAAAATTATTTCAAACTTCGAATCCCTCACCTTGACAATTTCATGACGTTTCCAACTTTATCTTATAACTATACACATATCCGTATGATAACATCCCGTATGATATTTTTTATGATATCACATAGTTATTTTTAGAACAAAGATATAATGCGGTTATTTTTAGAAACTTGTATTTCAGTTAGAAATATCGACGCAAACAAGACAAATAGAGGTTATAAGATAAATATAATTCGTACTTAGTGTATTGTATGAAAAAATATCTAACTCGGTTGAGAGAATTGATAATTGTCTCGGCAGAGCCTCGACAATAATCAATTCTCCCAACCTCGTTAGATATTTTTTTCATATAATACACTAAGTATGTATTATATATGTAACAGCAACCTCATCAGTGTTTGTTTCCCAAATGACGATAAAACAATTTTAAAGACTTTTCTAGACAAAGATAACATAAAAGCGAAATGCCCTTTGTTGATTTTCCCCAGAAATGTATTTTTTCTGCGTTTTTTCAAAAGGTGCATATATTTAATGTGACATATGTACGGTCGTAGACTGACTCCCGTCCCACTGATCTGAAGTATTGTGAAAAAATAAGCAAAATTCAATTAGAGAAAGAAAATTTCTTATCAGCCTATATTCTCTGACTGACCGATCAGTGATCAGTTTTTGAGAATATGGGAGGTAATTTGAAATGAAATAGTTGAACATGAGTGGTCTACCTTATTTATTTTAAAACTAACTGAAAGCCTAGAAGCCAGGCTAGGATTCAAAGTTTGAAATAATTTTTGAATATAACTGAGTGAGTGTGTGGTGCGAGTTTTGAATAGGATTAAAAGGAGAACGAGGATAAATAACGTCGCCAGTTTCGCCTAGCCAGTTTTTGAGAATATGGGAGGTAATTTGAAATAAAATAATTACACATGAGTGGTCTACCTTATTAATTTTAAAACTGACAGCCTGGGAGCCAGGCTAGTACGGTCGATGAACGACTAAACTTAAACTCTAGCTTCAATCAAGATGAAATGACGACCGTCGACCTTCGACTATTGATTGAATTGAGTTTTACGACGCTTTCAACATTTTTTCAGTTATATCGCGGCGGCTGGAGTACCTAACAATGGAGTCCTGGTATTTCTCTAACCAGTACATCCATCGCATCCTTTCCTAGCCTCCAGATGCTTTCTCACATAGTACGATTATCAACCCATAAATGAGAGATAAACGACTTTCGACTAATATTATATGTTGGTCAAAGGAATGAAGATGTATGTTCGTATTTTGGTAGGAAGAAAATATAAATTACCTCTAATTTAATAAAGTATCTCCATTAAAATTAGTTTAATCTTATAAAAAATAAAGAAGTCAATGTTATTGCTCGAATATATATATATATATAGTTATGGCAAAACAGCGATATATACGGCTTGATATATACATGCATAAACAATGGAAATTAAAAGAATATACTACACTGTTTAATACTTTCTACTGTAAATAGTGAACTGACTGACTGTACGAGTAATTGACACTCAAAGAAAAGACTAGAAAAGCATAAATAATAAGGTCATATGATGAAAAACCCACATTGTCATCTAACGACTTAAAGTACATTAGATTACAAACAGAATGCACCAGTCTACTATATGTAGCCGGTTTGGGTATGAAGTAAGAGTGTTTGTACACCCTTATCGTACACGCTGGCCTTTTGTGGCGACGTTTTAGAGCACTCACTTGGGAACAGAGAGGTCCCGGCTTCGAATCCCCATGGATCCGAATGATTATTTTCGAAAAATGTTGAAAGTATGAAAATTCACTAATTACCTGCACGAAAATTTGGCAGTTCTCTAGGTACACTCAATATCATCGTGAAATTGTGTGTGGTTTTTTAATGATTTCGGAATGAAGGTAAGTGAGCGGAAGGAACGAGCTTTTAATAAATTAAAGGGAGGCAAAACAAAATCGCTAATTTCGTCCACACTTTAACTTCCTTAAATAAAATATTCTAGCTTTTCTGTCTGTGTTTCATCACGGACTAATCAGGCGCTTTTAATAAAAGCATCCAAACCAGATAATAAAATAGCGCAATAATTATTCGACACGAAAGAAATGTTGAAGGTTTTCAATCATTTCAAAGCATTTTACAATAATTTCGGAACGTTTTCAGTGGTGAGAGTGAGTGTTTAGAACGAATTATTGGAACGTTGGAACGTTGAGTGAGCGTCTGAAGAGGATTTAGAATTGGACATGCGTCCATTTCTTGATGTTACCATTTGTAGCACAAAAAATCATTATATGAAATTAAATATAGCCCCCCAAATACAGATACGGTATATGTATCTATGTAACAGTGACCATTTAAAGATTTCTTTTGAAAGTCAACAGATGGAATGCCAAGATTAAAGTTAACTGTTAGCCGTCTCTTAAATAGAGGTATTCTGCGTAAATAATGAACTGGCAGGCGGCGGGGCTTAACCGTGACGTAATTTGGAGTGATATATGTGTAACGGTTTAAAGGGAGGTAACTTGCATTGGATTTGCAAATGAGAGAGACCTGCCCTTAGTTAAATGGCTAATTGAAGCCTATATAGACAGAGTCGACCCATTTAGGGTTGAGGATCCTTTTCTCTGAATGGATCACGTCTGTCTAGTTGCTCGGTACGTTACAATTGGTGGCAGCGGTGGGATAATGACAGCTACCAGACCGGAGTTGCCTTACCCACGGGTCTCCCAGGCCAAGACTCGGGACGAGTCTTCTCGGAGGGGAGAGTAATGTAACGGTTTAAAGGGAGGTAACTTGCATTGGACATGCAAATGAGAGAGACCTGCCCTTAGTTAAATGGCAAATTGAAGCCTATATAGACAGAGTCGACCCATTTAGGGTTGAGGATCCTTTTCTCTGAATGGATCACGTCTGTCTAGTTGCTCGGTTCGTTACATATGCACTATGGAAACCCAGAGTTAGCCTCGCGTGTATCGGTGCTTTTACACTGTGCACGTTAAAGAACCAAGGGATCCAATCGTAGAAAAGCTTCGGTTTATGAAACGGATCTCCTTGTATCCGCTTCATTCTCTCTCAATGTCCATACCATATGTAACTAGAGCACGGAGGGGCCTAAATCCTAAAATCACGCGCGCACACAATTTTGTATGTTTTTTTTTCCATATCCTTTCCGACGTTGGTCTCTCACCAATGGGTAGATAATCGTAAACCTATGTGAGATAGTAGTCGGAGGCTAGGAAAGGGTGTAATGGTTGTACAGATTAAAGAAATACCAGGAATCCATTGTTAGGTGCTCCGGCCGCCGCGATATAACTGCGAAATGTTGAAAGCGGCGTAAAACCCAATAAAAAAATGTTTTTGTTCCAGATGAGTGTCAATTTCACGATATGATAAGCTGTATTCTTATTCGATCTTTCACAACGCGATCACTTGTATAGTAATTCATACTTACACAACAGAGCTTAAACACAATCATCATAGAATATATTTGTGTTTCTGGCCTACCACCCGAAGATCTTGGGCCTTTGAAATACCTTATCAAATGACATTCTCAAATGATCAGTTTGGCGACCGGAATTCGATAATTTAATTTGATTTTAAAGGGGGTATTACGCACATCTCAACAATTATAGAGTTATATCTCTGCGACTGGAGCACCTAACAATGGATTCCTGGTATCATATGGCCTAAACCAGTTCTACCATTGCATCCTTTCCTAGCCTTCAGGTGCTATCCCAGTTAGGTATCTGATAATCAACCCATTGGTAGGAGACAAACACTGAGTCGGAAATAATGAGTGTATCCATCGGGGATCGAACCACTGACTTCTAGTTTGATACTCCGGTGCGCTACCAACTGCACCATTGCGACGGCCGGTGCGACCCCGGGATTAGAAACCAGCACGAATTTTGCTTTTTTTTTAATCACGATTGGCCCGGGATGCACGACCTCTGGTCGGCCCAGAAAATCTGAGAGATTAAGTACCAACAACATAAACTAAAGGATATCAAACTAAGACTATTCCTTGCACCCATCTGGAGCTCAATCAAGACACGACAAGCCTCAATGAATAAAAGAGACTAGTCTTCCCTGACATTTCAATGACCGTCGGTAACCTTACGAACTTTATTGATTACGAAAACACATTGACCTCTCCTCCGTAAATAGACGTCAATAACTCATATAAATAGAGGCGGTGTTACGCTAGACCGAATGTTGGCGGATATTAAGGATTTGTCACTATGAGATTTTTTGACATAGCTGATCTTAACCATAGGAGACAAAAAGCTTGCCAAATGCCACTGTACTTCTATAATTTCTGGTCTTGCAAAAACTAAATTTTCATACAAAGCCTTCTACCATAGGCGTAACTAGGATATACAATTCATGCGCACTCAAAAGGCGACCACCAAAGAATATAAATAAGACGAAGGCGCTATTTGGGCTATGATAAAAGTTAAATCACCTCTCCGCCGTGATTATGATTAAAGCGTTGATGAGAAATCAAATCATCGTAACAACAGCTTGAATGAGCTGAAGTTACGATGCTTGGGAGTAACGCCCTTGTATTAAGCGCGTATTGAAAACTTTGATCAGACTGTGCAGCTTCATTCTTCATCTGGGTCTTAAAGTAAAGCATGTGTCAGTGAAACCAAGGGTATAACTCCCATTGCGCAATTTACGCAAGTGCGTAAAAGTAAAAAATCATCTGTTGAAAAAATATTGTTGATGGATAATCATACATCGAAACTACAGCTTATTCAAGCTGTAGTTACGATGTTTTGATTATTCACCGGCGCTCAAGTTATAGAAAAGGGGAGCGAATGGGGACTTTTATCTTCTATCACAGTCCATATATCGACTTGATCCTATATATTTTTTGATTGTCGCCTTCTGAGTGCGTATAAATTTAAAAGTCCTAGATACACCTAGGGAAACTGACGGAAATGTCACGCACAAGTTAAAATGCATGTTTGCAGGTTGCGCTTAATCAACGCATATGACACTTCGGGCATAAAGTAGGTTTAACCCTTTGCTGTTTAATCCCTACTTTTTATGTGCCTATGATTTTATGATTGAGAAAACATTGTGAAAAAAGAAGAAATTGCTTCTGACAAGCAATTTCTTCTTTTTCCACACTATTTTCTACCCTACAGAATGGTTATTTTTCAAATTAAATCCGCTTTTATTTTTTCGTCTGCAAAACCTTTGAATTTGGACAGGTCCAAAATTTTGTAAAACAGGCAAGGGTTAAATCCTATCCAAACAAGATGTGTTTGTGAAACACAAATGCCCCTGGAACAGCATTTTTTGACATTGACCTTGTCATATGACCTTGACTTTGGTGTACAGCTTTGTATGTCAAATACTTTTGGAGAAAAGGCAAAGGTTAAGTTTTCGGTTGAAGTTTTCGGACAGACGGACGGACAGACAGACGGACAGACAGACGGACGTGAGTAAAACAATATGCCCCCGATCTCTCGATACGGGGGCATAAAAATGTCGCGGTAACCCGCCTAACAGATATAGTGACCGTGTCATATTGATTACCTACATTTTTTTACCGCGGAACGTTGAGGTGAACGACCGACCTTGTTATTGTATTACTACGCGTCATCGATAAACACTTGAGTTGCGGCATCTGTAAATATTTACGTCTGCATGTCTGGGTTATTTTAACTCGCTAATAGACCTACAATTTCAAGTGAGTGATCAAAGATCAATTTTATATTGAAAATGATAGGAGATAACGGTTTCTCGGACCTCACTCTTTCTAGCGGAACTATACTTTATAGTTAAACAAAATAGCAACAAACATTTGAAATACATTACTCTTATTTTAGATATTTGTAGAGTGTTATTGTGTATTTATAGAGGATATTGAATGAGTGGTCATGGAATACCGAAGTTATTAAACGAGTCATCTATAAACGGATAAAAACTAGGCTATGCCGAGTTTTTATCTGTTTTTGGTGACGAGTTTAATAAATTCGGTATTCTATGAGCACAAATTTTATATTCTATTTATAATATGACCCGAATTTTGCTAAAAAAAACCGTCAAAATTATTGAAATTCATCATTTCAATTCTCCTCAAAACTTATAACGCCATTTAAAACTGATGTCACAATATATACATTATGCCGTCATTTTTGCGGCTACAAAACAGCGTTGCTATTTGCTCTGAGCTCATTTGCATAGTTATTCCACTTGTGTAATAACACCTGTGTAATATCAAAAATATTCAACGGTGCCATTACACTCCCGCGACGTAGGACATATTATAAAGTGTCATCTTTAAAATTGAACCCATACTTCTTGATTATTATTTGCGTCCGATCAAGTTTGAAAAGAACTCAAGTGTCAAACGGAAGGAATTTTCATGCCATGTTTCGTTAAGTTTAAGAGATAAAGCGTTTTAAAGATTTCTAAGAGAAATAAGCCTCGCCCGCCACGCCCGTATTTGGACGTCACACCAGGAACAGTCACGTCAATTGTCAATCATGAGAAAATATTGAAGAATTGTGAAGGGAAAATAAGCTCTGCCCTTTCACGCCCATATTCACTAATGCAGCAGGAGAATGGTCACATCAGGAACAACCAGCCCGATTAGCTCAGTTGGTAGAGCACCGGACTTCAAAACCATTGAAGTTCGACTGCGTGGATTCAATTCCCGGGCCGGTACACTAAAAAACTAATTGTCTTTCGGAAGAGACGTTAAACCGAGGCCCCGTGAGACGGTACTTTACACCGAGCACGTTAAAGAACCATGGCGGTTCTCAGCAGTAGTTTCGATATGTATCCTTGCACTATCCCCCGTAACAACTAACCGTATTCTGGGCTTGTGCTACGGTAGCGACGATAAGGAAATACACACGTAAGGAATAATTGTGTCAAGTTTGCTTAAAATTTGGCCATTGGTTTAGAGGCAAATATGTTTAAAGGAAATGTTTATGCACGGAAGGAAAGACACAAACTCGACCGACACTACCATAGATATGACAATAGCTCGATGGCCTTCGGTCAGTGGGGGTGATGGAAACATCTTATATAAATTGTTTGATGCTTCGTCTTAAAATAACTTTAAGTATATGTCCCCTGATCCAAAAACTTAGTACCCATTTTTGAAGATTTAGTTCGTTTTCCCCCGATTTTGGGACGTTAAAGATACAAAATATTTAAGCATTTTCAACATAAAACGATTGTAAGAAAAATATGATATGTGACCCATCACGCAAAAGGGGAAATTTGTAAAATGAATATTTGAAAAAGAGATTGGGTGCAGCATTGGTCAACCAGAGGTCGCATTTAAAGAATTCTTTCATTGGAAGGTACATTGAACATGTATTCTAGATTCAGAAAATAAGCGCATCGCGAAAGGTCTCGACCCTAGTCAGCCTGCACAAACCGCGCAGTCTGACTAGGGTCGACACTTTACGCACTACCTAAATGGTCCCTTTTTTGCGTAACGGGTCATATTTAGATCATTATTTGATCAGGTTTGAGGAAATATAAATTATCCCAACTTGTCCATGGACAATTAAAGGTCGATTCCCTACTTGTCCGGGATCAAAATGAATTGCCCATCCAAAATTGATTGATAAATATTTGAGAAAACATTATTTTAATGAAGAAAATGCTGTAGCCCAGCATTTTCTTCATTTAAGACGATGTTTTCTACCCTTTGATACAAATATAAGGATGACTTTTCTACTAGATCTTTCTATTACTGGTATAAAATTTGCTCTGATATCATTACTTGTCCACGGATAAGTGAAGTAGAAAAATATACCAGCCCTTGAAAAAGCCCGGGTCGGACAAGTCGGACATGGGAATTCCACACCCCTGATTTGATACAAATTTTGACTGGTATTGAATTGATTTGCAGCGGAAATAAGCATTAACTATCGCAATAAATGTTACCAATACCAATCCGTATTTTGTAACATATCAGTATCTTTTGTAACTTCAAATAGTTAATCTAACATCGTGAAATTTAGGTGAATGATTTTTAAATGATTTTAGAATGACATTGAATGAATTGAACGATCAAGTTTTGAATGAAAATAGAGTCGGGTAGCTAATTTCGTTCAAATCGACCATATTGGCTATATTGATTTACCTTCCCTTAATAATCTAGTGAATGATTTATAAGTAGGTTTGTGTATTTTCAAGGGCCAATCAAACTCTTTTTAAGATATGATAAAATCAAGAAATAATCTGATCGATTTGAGTAAAAAAAAATAAATTTTTTGTATTTTTGAACGAAAACGGGTTGTCTTGTGTGGTTGGAGTAAATGTTTATCAATTAATTAATGAAAGTTTTGATCGGGATGAGAGTTATAAACTGTTCAAGCGAAGTCAAGTACGTAAGCGAACAAAATGCTGTCAGGGATTACAAAGTTAGAGATGTGCACTTTTAAGAATGCTAATTTTTGCGTCATCCCCAGTCTTAAATATACACTTTTTTACACAATACGCGTCTAGCCTGCAGCCCCGAGACACGATCTCATCATCATGAGATGTACTTTTATAAATTGATTTATGGGTTTTATTAATAAAATCGTCTGTGACCCTTCAGATTTTAAAAATAAAATGACACAAGAATTTCTTAAACTGCCCTGCGTTCAGGATGAAAACGTTTAAAGCGAAGCGCTTTCGAAATGATACTTCGCTTTGCACGTATGTGCACGTGCAAAGCGGGGTATCATCTCAAAGCGCTCGCGAAACGCTTTTACATCCTGAACACAGGGCTGGAGTTTTCAAGGAGGCATCTATCCAAAATTTCAGACTTGACTTTTCAAGAAAATAAGGGCCATATACAAACGTCTTCAAATCAAGAGCTCCTTTTTACTTTAGATATTCCCTTTTTTTTCTCTCAGAATGATTTCATTCAGCACTTTTAGTATTCTATGTAAACAAATATGGTTTGATTACAAATAACTTATTGATTCCAGGAAGATACAATAATTTTGTCGGAACCGATCAATAGAAGTCTGAACTTAAAAAAATATCTTTCATAAATCCAGCTTACGTTTGACCTACGGAGCCCGCATTGCGCCCGTAAACTCGCCGTATACACCTATTGAAAATCTAGCAATACCCGTATAGCAACCTACAGTTCCTATGATACTGTAAAAGTGCACCGTAGAATTTGCGAGATTGCATATCCAAAAATCGCAGCCCGTTAGAACGTAAAATTTACAGCAGTAAGGTAAACACGTGAACAGTAAATCCATTCGGATCATCGATCGTCCCGACTTTTCCGTAACCTGAAAAGTACCTCGGATGTAAGTGTAGAAATTTTGAGTAATTTCTTTTGGGTAATTCGGCTTCCCGAGGTACTTCCGGTCGATTCACAAGAAAATGTCTTTCATTTCCGGCCGTCTATGCGGATAGTTTAGAAAGATAATAATTTGATGACAAAACCCAGTAAGACATTGCGTTTTGTCATTTAATTTTATTACGTCAAGTTTTGATAATTCATTGATTTTTGTTTTTCTCAGTCATCTTGATGCTTGTGACGTTGATGCTTGTGACGTAATGAAAACCCACGTTCAAAATGGCGCGATTTCATGCCCCCCCCCCCCCCCCCAACTTCTTCGGAACATCACTCGGCCAATCTCACGATCAACCTTGGATGTATAAAGACGGACTATTTATAAAAATTACGGGAAGACTTTGGAAAAACTCGATGACGTCAGTTAAAATGGCGTTAGCCTTTGAGTGAAAACATTCGACATCGCCAACGCTACTCGTTTAAGTAACTGACGTGAAACCATCGTGCTCTGAAGTAGATATCATTAGATTCTTAACTAACGACTGGAAAATCTGAATTCTTGAGAATGATTCGTCATTCTCCAAAAATTAAGATTTCCGGCCGTTATTTACTGTAAAAGATATAAATCTAAAGATATCGCCGATTGTTTCCGGGCTAGTTTTTCTTACACTGTTTCCGCCAAACAAAATGCACAATTTTGCTACATACACGTCCGCCTTACATACATCCGTGGTCTGTTGAAGTGTACGGAAATGGCCGAGTGATGTTCCGAAACCCCCCCCCCCCAATTATTGCCGAGGTCTATTCCATAGAATCGCCGAGGGTTCCCGCTTGCATTAAATTTATTTGACTGATCTTTCTTAAAAGCTCATGAACAGTTGTTCGGGTAAAACATCATGCAACGATTGTAGGATTTGATATCGCAAGGCTTCTATTAAACAAAGAATTTAAACTTGTCCTGCGCCCAGAATGACAAAACGGTTTCAAGATGTAACTAACTGTACGACAAAACTTGTACACGAAGCCTTATCACAAAATATCACACAGAAAGGGTTTAATCATGCAATGAAGCCTGTATTGCCCTGATAACACCTGCCTGAGAACAAAACATGATATCAGTCAGTCTATTTTAAGAAACAATTTGCATACACTTTCACCTATTTTTCTTTGATTTTTAAGGTTTTATTATAATTAAGGGCTGAAATTGATTGCATGATGAATAGAATAACAGGTTTGTGTCTTTAAATATCAATTATATCTGGTCTCGGCTGCGAGAAATTATCATGACTCGGTAGAGCCTCGTCCTGATAAATTCTCCCAACCTCGACCAGATAACATTGTTATTTTTAGACACTAACATGTTATTCTCTATTTATTCGACAACGTTAGAAAGCCAGTTATCGTTTTCAGTCGACGTCTTCAACAATATTAAAGAGTTGATTCAAATTTGGCGTTTTCCACCAAAATTCGTGCATTTTAATTGCTTAAAGGATTGATTTTATTCTTCAATAAAATAAAATCTGAAAACGCACTTTCGCTTTGTTAAAACTTGCGCAGAAATTAGCCCCTAAAACAAATCTGTCGCGCCATGGAGAAGCATTTTTGAGTAATAATAAATATTAAGTAAAAGATGTGAAGATTTTTAATCTCATAGGGATATAAAACTAAAACTTTCATTTATACTTTAAATATTAACTTCGCGAATTCAAGTAGTGTGATTTTGTTTTAGATTCAAACCTCCAAGAAATTGAAAAACATTATTATCTCCTCATCTCTGAAATGAACGAAATGCCTTCATGCATTATTTTAAAACAATAAATAACAATGTGAGAACACGCGCAGTGGATTTAAACATGAGTATGGATATTTAAGTGAAGTCAACGTATACTTTCTTCATGTTTTAAGATTTAACATCATGAAGCAAAATATATGAAGGATAATCGTATGTCACAAGTTCAGTGTGAATTTCATTGAGTAAACAATAAAAATGTTTTCACGAGTGCTGGAGCTACGAGAGAAAATAAAGCGATTGTTGTTCATAAAAATGTTAGGTGTATCTGAACCAAATTTGTTTTTAAGTTTTTTACTTAGACCTTTGCCGGTTTTTTTTTAATTGTTTACTCTTGCCATTAGATCGCGATTATAAATGATGAGGGGCTAATTTCATATACATTTAATTTCAAAGTTTTAATTTTACACCTTTTGTATTGTTAATACAGTTTCAAAGAAAATTACCAACGAACTTTAAGATTTGAATATTGGTTAAGGATTGTAGTTTTGACAAGAAATAATTCATAAATGTGTCATTCTAGCGTAGTATTCTTTTGTCATTTTAACGGAGAATTCTTTAAATCGCTATCATATCAAAAATTGTAGCATCGCTTAAATTTTTATACAAATTAGATACCGAAAGAATAATATAACGAAAATAACAAAATAGAAAACAACAAGAACAATAAAATCAACATTATAAATTCAACCCTCCTTTTAAACTAATGCATTTATGAATTTCGTTTTGCATTGTATGAAAAGTGGAAATTACCCAACCTAGTTCTACTTTTTTTCATTACTGTTTTATTACTTTTCCTTTAAAATATTATACGTACAGTTAGTTAAATCGTGGAATTGACATTCACCTCAATCAAAACCATTCTAAATCGCTCACTCATTGCTTCAATCATTCATTCCAAATTCCCCCTCAAACCATTCAAAAAACGCTCAAACCTATTGAAAAATATAGAATCAACAACGTCTTTCAAAATAAATTTTGATAGAGAAAAATCGCGATTTCACTGATATAATTCAAATTGTATGCGCCTTGTAGGTTCTTAAAGAAATAGGAAGCTTTGTAAAGATCTTGTATGATTTTTATATATTAAAGGGAGGTAATCAATATCGCTAATTTTGTTAATCCTAAACAAAATTTCCGATAAGGATTACCTCCCTTTAAGCTCACTAAAAAACTCGCCCCTCACACTCATGCAATTCCATTCCTAAATCATTTATCTTGTCAATTTCACAATGTTGTTAACATTATGTGACCAATCACGCAAAGTACAATCCTAGAACTCCGTAAAATAAATGTTTGAAAAGGAAACTTGTCCTAGTACAGGTCAACCAGATGTTGCATTTCTAAATTTCTTTCACAGGTAATTAATTGGTCATTCTAGATTTCTAATAAGAAAAATGTTAAAAGGTTCGGTCCTAGTTTCGACAAAATCTTTTTTTATAGTTATACATTGGTGTGTGAAGTCATTTTAAAAAAAGAAAAAAAATACGTATGTGTATATGTTAAGCTATATTATTATCATTTTATTATCGGCGTTATTTTTATTTCTATTTTTTTACGTTAAAATTTCATGGGAAGATCTAGAGTTTTTTCGACGGGATTACTCGTTCTCTCTTATACGTATATATAATCAAAAGCATAGTATATTGCATGAACATTGTTATTATAGATCTATATAAAAAAAAATAATTAGTTGTATTTTAACCCTTGTCATGCTGAAAAAATTTTGGCTAAAAATTTTCATCAAAATCAAAGGGCAAAAGCACTGAAAGTACCAACTGTAGGTCATTTTTTATTTGAAAAGCTAAATCTATTGACAACTCTGCTTTGAAAATGATAAACAGGTGGTGTAGACTAACATCAGATTGCACATATGTGCAGGCTGATATTTGTCTTTAGCTCCTGCCAAAGCAGGAATATTCCGGGTTCAGCATGACAAGGGTTAACATCTTAATCGTCGAATTTACATATGCTACTCAAGATATTATCATTTGCAGCATATCGTTGCCTATTTCTATTTTTTAAGATGTAGGTAATTTCCCATTAATTGAACCTAAAAGTTTTATGTATACTGTATTAGTTATATAAAAATAGGCGAAAAAGTAAATTAAAGTCTTACCTTTACCTTTCGTTTCGATCCGATCTACATTCCGTCAGAATAGTATGTTTTCAGCTTTATAAGTTATGAATGCTAATAAAAACTCTTTAAAGAATGTTAATTAAAACCAGTTGAAATTCTTTTTCAAATATAACGACACAATGTCCTGAACTTCACCGATACCTTTTTTGATCTAACTCATCAAAAAGATAATGACACTTCTTGCACACCTTACTTTTTGGGCTGGTTTCCGATTCACAGCGCATATTGCATAAGACAGTATGACAGAGCGGTAACCAGACAAGATGAGGGCAAAGCGATATAGGTCAGACTATGTCATATCGACCTCAATTGCGGTCGTTCACCGCGTTCGGTAAACTCTTCACGGCGCATGCTCAATACGACGTAGATTCTAAAAGTAGACCAATCTCGTCGTCTGCCTTGGTTTAGAGTACACAAAATGAGGTCGCCATGCCATTGCACTGTGGCGAGGTCAGTGTACTTCGTATTAAACGATCGGGGGAATTTTGAACCTTTAACGAACCGGAGTTGTTATGCTGTTTACGTGAATGAACTTTGATAAACCCGCGTCATAGTTGCGTGGCTTGTAAATACTTTTATGTTTGAATGGGGTTTAAAAATATCTCATTTATATTGAGGCGACTGGGGCACCTTACAATGGATTCCTGGTATTTCCCCGGGACCATTTGATTGTTAGTCCGACCCAGCTAAGATATACATGAAGGAGTATAACATTAGTAATTAGCTCCACTGGCCGAAAGGCCAGCGGGCTATTGTCATGGCGAGGTGTCCGTCGTCCGTGCGTCCGTGCGTGCGTCCGTGCGTCCGTCCGTCCGTCCGTAAACTATTACTTTAAAAATCTTCTCCTCATAAAGTACTGGATGGATTCCAATCAAATTTCACAGGAATGTTCCTTGGGTGACCCTCTATCAGATTCCTTGAAAGATTTTTAATCGGTTGAAAATCATGGCTGTAGTGGGCGTGGCTAATTTCCATATATGGTAATAGGTGGCTTTTCTCAGAAACTAATTGATGGATATTTACCAAACTTCACATGAATTATCCTTGAGGGGTCCTCTATCAGCCTACAAAAAATCATTGTGATCAGATGAAAAATATGTATTTTATGGGCGGAGGTCATTTCTATATATGTTATATAGTGAAAACTTTGAAAATCATTTTCTCAGAATCCAATGGATAGATATCAACCAAATTTTACATGAATGATACTTGAGTGACCCTTTTTCAGTATAGCAAAAAATATTGTGATCGGATGAAAAATGTGTATTTTATGGGCGGAGGTCATTTCTATATATGTTATATAGTGAAAACTTTGAAAATCATTTTCTCAGAACCTAATTGACAGATATAAACCAAATTTTACATGAATGATACTTGAGTGACCCTTTTTCAGTATAGCAAAAATTATTGTGATCCGATGAAAAATATACATTTTATGTGCGGAGGTCATTTCCCTATATGTTATATAGTGTAAACTTTGAAAATCATTTTCTCAGAACCTAATTGATAGATATCAACCAAATTTTACTAGAATGATTCTTTAGTGATCCTTTATCAGTCTATTAAAAAATATTGTGATCAGATCAAAAATATGTCTATTATGGGCAGAGGTCATCTCTTCATATATAGGGTAAAACAAACTATCCTGAAAGGTTAAACAGATGGATTAGATATCATGGAAATTTTATTTCTGTGAAGTTGTATCAGTCTGCAAAAAAATATTTGATTAGATGAACAGCATATTTTTTTTATTGGTAGAGGGTATTATAACATATAAAGTGAATATTTGATGACCCTTTTGGTATCTTCTCAATGATGAATTTGTCTAGACTTGTTAAATTTAATAGGTGTAATGATTATAGATTAGAAGGAACAAAACCTTTGTTGAAATTCAAATGTATAGAAACATTAGTTGAAATAAGTAGCCTGAGAATACCCACTCAGAATTGGTGAGTTTAGTTGAACCAAGGGTGAATCTGCACAGAGTGTAAAATGATGTTCTGACCTCCTGACATTCAGAGTGGGGTAGAAAGAGTTGAGTTTATTGCACTCTAAGGCATTGGGCAGAATAAAATAAATATATTGGATTGAATATTTTACTTCTTACTATCATTAGTTAGAATTTTGTTTTGATGACAAACAATTGTGAAGTAAAATCTTTTAGTAGTGTTTAATTAAAAGTGGAAAGATCTACAATCAAAATTTTGCAGACCAACACCAGTATATTGTGCAGTAACATTCTGTTAGTTTTGAAATTCTTATATTTGGATTTTAACAAAATATCACTAGAATGATCCTTGGGTGACCCATTATCAGACTGCACAAAATTATTGTGATGAAATGAAAAATATTTGTGTAACAGGTAGAGGTCAATTTTGTTATTCACTGATCATGAGTTTTTTATGCAGAAATATTTCAGCATATGACCCTTATTTACTTGAAATAAACATTCACTCATTCATTCACTTCAATTCTCATTTAAACAGCTTTATCATCCTCTAATAGTCATTATTTGGATATTCAGGCCTGTGGAGCGAATCAGGCGCTCAAGCGCCTCTAGTTTTTTTATTGATAAGGTAAAAAAAAAAGTGTCCCAAGCTTGAGCTACTCCTTCTCTATTATGCTGCCTGAAAATTAAATTGTGAACCGTCAGGCGAATCTAGCTAGTGCGACAGTTGTCGACATTGTCTGATTACACAGGTTGCCGTTGGTCGAAACTTTTTTTTAAAAATAGCTGGTTTTCTGAATCTTTAATGATCATTCTACCCTAGGGCGAAGCACCCATTACGCACATTACATTAGTGCGTAATACAAATAAATCCTCTTTCGAAAATTGTCGTTGATGAATTATCATAACATCGAAACTACGGCTTATTCAACAAACAAGGCTGAAGATATGATGGTTTTCACCAACGCTAAATCAATAGAAAAAGGGTATGGACGGAGGGCATTCATCTTTTGTCACAGTCCACATATTCTATACATAGAGGATAATCGTTTGTTTCAGTGTAAGATCGGTTTATATATTCATTGAGTGAACGATAAAAGCTATATTTTCACGAGTGGCGGAGCCGCGATAGTTAGTTGTGAATACTCAAAACACTTTCCTACAGATGTATAATTATAAGTGAGTGATCAAAGGTCAATTTTGTCTATACAAGTATAGACAGAATTGACCTTTGAATACTCACGTCCTTTTTCAACTGAAAAATCTAGTTGTCATTTTTTTTGATAACCTATTTATGCTCATATCCATGCACATACCGCAATGTCGTAAGTGCAGTAAAATTTGAAGCTATGACAATTAAGCCAATCACTGGCAGGGGTTCTTCTTATGGGACTCTATTTGGGGGGGGGGGGGGGGGAATATGTCCAATAAGCTGATAAACGTGACTATCTTTGAGTTGTGTGTTTTTCTTGACTTCTGAAAAAGCTTGAAACTACCTCAATAACCACAAGGAAAGTTTTTTTTTTCAGAAGCAGTAGTTTATAAGCTGATTATCTAAGCTCTTTGATTGTGTGTTAACAATATTACTTCCATAGAAGAACCTTGCAAAGATTGGGACATTGATCTATGATGGTGAAATTGCAATTTAAGGGAAATATTGCAAGAGGCGAAAGGTAAGAATATAAAACCCAACTTCGTTTTATAAAAAATCTCGATAGGACCAGTTTTTTGCTTGACGGGACGCATTTGTTAATTAACATGAGAAAAAAAAAGGTTGGGCGAGAGATCAACAAACAGGTCATACCGGTATTGATTTGTAAGAAGTTATTAACCTTTGGTGGCCTCGGTGCAAGGAATATATAGTCCGTTTGACTTCAGTATGGACCTTTCGTCAATAGCATTAAATTCCGCTTGAATAAAGGATTTTGTATGTGGCAAAATCTTAGTTTCAGCTTAATGCCATTCCAAAAATGATTTTTTGGAAAGAAAATGATTTTAAAATGATGATTTTGTCTATCTCATTAATGTTTATATTTTTGCATTTTCTGCTCTCAAACACGAGGGGTGGTGAAGGCTCTTTAGTTGTGAGAAAATGTAAACATATAGTAAAAACACGTGGTTTGATATTTAACATTTGACATAGGAAATGTCTATTATTCCTTATTTAGACATACCTATTAGCATAAAGACGGTCAGTACATGTTAAAATCAAATATAACGTGATAAGTGCCGATATTACTCGCCTGCTTATCTAGTTTTCCTCGTGAAAATCCCAACGACTTCGTTTAAGGTAGAAGAGGACAATGGCGTTTTTTGAGATAAGTGCACAGATATTGGTATCTATGGAAACGTTGTCTTAGCGCGATCTCAACGGTGTATTTTTTAACGTTCAATTCAGAATTTACGTAACCATGACGTCGTAAAATGACGATTTCGAGCGTTTTTCACAAATGCCTAATGCGTTCTTAAACGCTTACCCTGATCGGGCCCGAAGAAAAAGCTTTAAACTTATTTTTCAAAAAAATTGGCCCGTTGATTTTTTTTTTTGTTTGTTTTTTTTTTGGAAATTTGATATTTTTTGTCCAGCTTCCTTTTCATATGCTCGCATCTTTTTGTGACGTTTTACCGTACGGAATTTCTACAATTAGAGATCAAAGTTTATTACCCTAACGCCGGAAGTTGGAAAAAGACAATCGCGGTGCGTCGAAAAATTCGCTAAATTCTTTTGACAGACTTCACAAAAAATCATTTGATTGATTTCCGTATATAGACAAATTTTAATGTCAAAAAGATTCTTCGTTTTTCATATACATGCATTGAAGTTTTCTCATTATATTTAAAATCTGATCACTGCACCCTCAAATAGTCTTTGAATGTGCTAATTTATGGTAACGTCATAACGTCGAGCTTGTGGAATAAACTTACAAAAGTCAATTTTCATTTCTAGCGGCATCGACGTAAAACTTATTGAAGTCACCGATCAGCAACACTTGTTTATGTAAATTCGTGTGTAGCGTGAAGTTCTCGGTGTATTTGAATAAAATTTTGAGGGCCCTTTTCTCAAAGACTTTTGAACACGTCATTGATTTTTTTCTTTCTATTCAAGTAAACCGCAAAAGAATTCAAATGAACACAGGAAAATATTAGGTGTAATTCTATCGTCAACGTCATAGTTTTAACGTCAAAATGAGACACTTTACTTGAATACCGTATTACAAAAAAACAGCTCGGTGAAAGTTTATCTAACTGGAATCTTAAAATATCTCTTTTCGAAAGGTGACTGAGGTAGAAGCAAATATTTTCATTTAACATTTCTATATATCTTGTGCTATTGTGAAGACTCCCAGAACTCCGAGTTTCACAGAAAAGAAAATACAACCTTACAGTTAGAAACATCGTAAAATTGACAAAAAAGTAGATTTTGGAAACGATATTGAATGAAATTGAATGTGTGGAGACAGTTTGATGTGAATTTAAATGGGGGGGGGGGGGGGGGTGTAATTCAAATATTGCTAATTTTGTTCAAGATTCAATATTCCCCTTTAATCATGTTAATAAAATATATGTGCTTTTCTGTTTGGGTGGACGAATCAGACACTGTTAAAGCCACAGCAGCAAATTAAGTCATAGAATAATTTGGTCGATTTGAATTAGATATTGATCATATTGCACGATTTCGGAATGTTTTCTAACGTTTTTTGAAGAGTTTAAGATCGATTTGAGCGAGTGTTTTGAATAAATGAATGGAGCGCTGAGTGAATGACTTAGAATGATTTTGATCGGAATGAGTGTTAATTTCACGATGATTATAACCGTACAAGATTTATACAAAATCCTATTATTTGAGGATGATTACCAGTTACGCGTTTGGATCTCAATCCTGCGGTAATAAGTTCGAACCCTAGGTCGGGCAGCTTTCGTCCGACATTCGACAAGTGATTGTGACACGAGTCATCTGTCTGCCTTTTGTAGTACGCTAAAATGGGATGGGTATATTTTCGCTCGAATGAAATGCTGTGTTTGTACTTGTTAGAAAAACGACAGGAAACCATAAGTAGGTTCACCAGTTGTCGCGATATACAGTTAATAATATTCACCTTATTCAAAACCATTCCAAATCGCTCACCCAGCCTTCCATTTATTCATTCTAAACACTCACTCAAACCATTCAAAAACTCTCAAACCTATTAAATATATAGAAACTTAAATTCAGGTTCTGTCTGAAACCATGGTCACGAGGATTTTGGCCTATTAACCCTTTCCTGTTTTACAAAAATTTAGACCTGTCCAAATTCAAAGGTTTTGCAGACAAATTAAAAGTGGATTTGATTTGAAAAATAACCATTCAGTACGGTAGAAATAGTGTGGAAAAAAGAAGAAATTTCTTGTCAGAAGCAATTTCTTCTTTTTTTTCACAATTTTTTCTCAATCATAAAATCACAGGCACGTAAAAAGTAGGTATTAAACAGCAAAGGGTTAAGAAGTCCTTTTGTTTGTCGAGTTGACGAAAAATAGACGACCAAACGTTTGAGGGATCATGGATAGGTTTCCGCGTCATGAATATACTTGAACTTGGTTGAGTCTCTGCTTTGTAATAGATAAGAATACCATAAAGGATTCTTCAGCCAAATAAAGAGAAGTTTTCACAGTCAAGTGGAGGTCAAGTGGTAGATGCGAGCTTTAACTAACCTGAGTCCGTGTGTACCCGTGTCAAAATGTCAAGGTTAATTTTGCTAAAGTAAGACATATCTATTTCTTCTAGAATTCAATAGAACAGAAGGCTTGAGTCTGTCTTAAACCTTTATTTCCCACTAAAACTCTTTATTGTGGGTACTCATTCGAATCGTCTCGATGAGACGATTCTAATGAATTCACACATTAAATGGTTCATGTTATATCATAGAATTTTGAAAAAAATCTGAAGTTCGCCTTAGATTTTACACGGATTTCTCGTACACAGCAAGAGCCCATGTTGCAGTAAAAAGAACATTCTAGTAAACCGACATTGTAATATTATCAGAGTAAGTCACATGATTACATCGAATCTTGATTGATCGTCAGTCACTCTTCATTACACGACATCTTTTTTTTTTAAATGATATTAAGTATCATTTGGGAAAAAAAAGATGTGATACACGAATGCCCACGAAACAGCTTTTTCTTCTTTAGAACTTTGACAATGACAAATGACCTTGACCCTTTCAGATGGTAGTGACCTATGAATTTTCAGATCGATAATTATACCAAAAAGTAGTATAGCATCTTGTAAAGACTTAAGGAAATAAGCGCTATGAAGTTTTTGATCGAGTTCTATGAAAGTTTGATGATGTCAGACGATTCCTGACCTTTTAATATTACCCTGACTTAGGAAATAATTGATTTGTCTTTGAGATATATCATTCTGGTTGAAACCAATTATGTAATATCGATTATGTAAATATCTTACAACTTAGATTCATCCACCTTGATTCTGCTTCATTGGCACGAACCAGTACTCGCACCGAATTGTGTAGGGCAAGGAGAGATACAAGGTCGATATCCGCTTCCGGGATTCGAACACGGAACATCTTAGTCATGAAGCCGACGCTCTACCTCTAGACCAAGGACACCATTTTGTCAGCAATAAAGTAAAATAGGAATATACATAACCTAATCTTGAATTAATTTAGGCTAGAAGCACATTTTGTTTTGAGCAATGTTAAGCTTTTTTACCGAAATACTACCAGAAGCCAAATTACCTAAAAAGTAACCCCCAAATCGCCAAACTTACGTCAGAGGGACGCCAGTTCACGGAAAAGTCCGAGCGATGTTCCGAATAGATCGGTCTTGGTGTCAATTTGACGATGTTACTAACTGTAAGCCGAACACGGTTGGATTAATGGACTCGATAGCAACCCTGTTGAATGTCCCTGGTATCAATAATTGTTGGAAAAGAGGCGATTCATCATTATTATGCATTTTCTGCGTTTCCATGATATTTCCAATAATCGTTTAGATTTGTGACCCTTCACGCGAAAAGAGACAATCCGTGTAGTACGTAAAGTGTCGAACCCAGTCAGTCTGCGCGGATTGCGCAGACTGACTAGGATCGAAATTTTTCTCACCTTGTTTATTTCCTGAATCTAGAACGACCAATCTACCTTCCTGTGAAAGATTTGTTGAATTGCGACCTCTGGTTGACCTAAGTTGGACTCAAACTCTTTTTTCAAATATAAATCTCACAGAGTTCTCAGATGGCCCCTTTTCGCGTAACGGGCAACATTTCAGCAATCCGTTTATTTTACATTAGAGAGTTCGACAAAATATCTATACCATGTTATGTTGATATGAAATACTTTGCAGTGTGTCAAGGATATTTGTATGCATGTGATGCTTCTAAACTTTGACCTAGTCCATGTGCACTTTCTTCTAAAGTATCTCTGAAACACACATACTTGTTACATTTTATCAAAACATGTGCATATTTCAAAACTGGAGATAAGAAGTATAGATCGAGTTGACAGAACGAATGAGCTTGTTACATGTAGTTCCAAAGGCCGAAAGGCCAGTGGGCTATTATTATGACCAAGCGTCCGTCGTGCGCCCGCCCTTAAACTTTTACTTTAAAAATCTTTTTCTAAGAAACTACATGATAGATTTCAACCAAACATCACAGGCGAAATCCTTGGATGACCCTTCATCAGATTCCTTTAGGAATTTCTATCTGTTGAAAATAATGGCTTTAATGTGTGTGTCAATACATGTATATGCTTAAACTTGCTATCCCAGAAACTTACAGGTGGATATCAATCAAATTTCAATTGAGTAATCCTATTGGTACCAAAAACAAGACTACACGAAACTTTTTTGATTGGATAAATAATTAGTCATATATGGGCGGGGGTCATTTCTGTAATTGTTATTTCGTCGAAACTTTGAAAGCATTTTTTACTTAATAAAGCATGGATTTCCACCATGACTCTCTTTTCATGGTCACAGTGTGACCCTACACCAAACGGCGAAGTGTCTTCTTAATCAGATGGAAAACATGCATTTCTAAGATGAAACTAATTAACTAATTTTATAATGCATTTTTTAAAGCCTCAGAAGGTAACATTTTGATTTCCATTTCAATTTCTCATGAATGTTTGGCGGTTGGATTTTATTATAGGGATGAGTGTCTTTTTCACTGCGTTTATTGGGGTATAAAGTGCAATTGCCTTAGCACATGGCAAATAACGCCCGTAGGGCGTTATGTTTAAGCCATGTGCTAAGGCAATTGCACTTTATACCCCTATAAACGCTGTGAAAAAGACACTCTGCCCTTATAATTGCAATCCCCTTGGTCTAAGAAACTATTAAAATACTCGGCTAAACATTGAAGTTTCGAGTCTACTTTCTGCGTGTATTACACAATCTATTTTTAGATCGTGTATTTTTTCTCGCTATCGAAGTTAAACGGCATAAAGTTTAACAAATGGTACACAAACAAAAGACAATTTGACATTCGTAGAGGTACTTATGATCTAAACATAATTTTGACAAGTTATTCTGCATTTTAAACCGAAACTATCGTGATCGGGCTTAGCTGAGAGGGTTGCTTGGTGGTCTTCGTCGACTCGCTGTAAACATCGACTCAGAATCTGAACTGCATGCTTTTAATCATAAATTCTTTCGAAAATATTCTATTATATTAAATAGCAATATTACGATATGGAAGGGGAACGAGGGGTTTTCGAGTTCCTAAAACACAGGACATGCAGATCAAAGGTCGGGGGTTTCCCGATAGACCTATTGCATTTTATACAGAAATAAAGTGTAATGGATTTCCCCACGTGATGCGATTTAAACCAATCAAAATTCTTTATTTCATTAGATTGCAATTATATATTGATGAAAAGTATCTTGTATGCGAGTTGCTTCTCCAGTTTTATAACTCCCTTTATCATCATGTGTTGATAATCATCAGGCAGTTCAGACCTGTGGAGCGAATCAGGCGCTCAAGCGCTTCTAGTATTTCATGAAGTGACGTTTGGCGCGTATTGAGGATTCGGAGCGAATGCACAAGCCGATCTGAGTCTAAATCTACGCACATGTGACATAGTTCCATGTAAAGCATTCTTATGCTAACCTAATATGTGAACTAGTATTTCCAAATCAAAATCCGGTACTATTTTGACAGATGCTGCCAGAGTAAAGTTTTACGATATACGTATCCACGTGATTTACAATATTCTGAACGAATTTGAAGACAATCTTATTAAAATTGTAGACTAAAGAGTGTCAACGAAAATTTTCTAATTAAATAATTCATTTGGCCTCTTTTCCCGAGGCGCTTAACGGATCGGGGATTCTCGAAAGGCATCATCCTTGTCATAGTACCAATTATTCTGAGATAATTTGAAGTCAGTCAGATGATCGTTAACGATGATTTTCTAATAAAACTTTAATCTATTTTCATTTGACCCCCTTTCCCGTGACGCTCGACGGATTAGGACCATTTTTTAAAAGAAACCATCATTGTGATAGTACTCTCTGAGCAAGTTTGAAGGTAATCGGATGAAAACTGTAGAATTAAGAGCGTAAACGAGGATTTTCAAATTTTTTATTATCATTATTATTTTCCCATTTATTTTCCCATTTATTTTCATTTTGTCCCTTTTTCCGTGACGCATAACGGATCGAGCCCATTTTCAAAAGCAACCATCCTCGTCAAAGTACAATCTTTCTGAGTAAGTTTGAGGGTAAGCAGATGAAACCTATAGAATTTGGAGCGTTAACGAGGATTTTCTAATTAAATTTTCATTTTGCCCCTTTCCCCGTGACGCTTCATGGATAAGGCCCATTTTCGAAAGGAACCATCCTTGTAATGGTACAATCTTTCTGAGCAAGTTTGATGGCAATCGAATAAAAACTTTAGAATTTAGTTCGTTAACAAGGATTCTTTGATCAAATTTTCATAGGCTTCATTTACCATTACGCTTGACGTACCCAACCCATTTTTGAAAGGTACGATATTTTAGATGATCCAATGGTTCTGACCAAGTAAGAATACAATCGGATGAAAACTAGTACTTAAGAGCTTTAACGCGGATTTCTATCTTTTTTTTTTTTTTTTTTTTTTTCATTTTAATTTGACCCCTTTTCCAGTGACGCATGACGGATCGGACCCATTTTCAACAGCAACCATCCTAGTGAAAAATCAATCTTTCTGAACAAGTTTAATGGTAATCAGATGAAAACTAGAAATGGGAGCGTTAACGAGGATTTTCAAATAAAAAAGATCATTTATTTTCACATGGCCCCTTTTCCCCTGACGCTTGATGGATTAGGCCTATTTTCGAAAGAAACTATTCTTGCCATAGTACCATCTTTCTGAGCAAGTTTGAAAGCAATCGGATGAAAACTGTAGAATTTGGAGCGTTAACAAGGATTTTCTAATTAAATTTTCATTAGACTCCATTTACCATTACGCTTGACGGATCCAACCGATTTTCGAAAGGAACAATCTTTGTGATGGTCTTATGATTTTAACCAAGTAAGAAGACAGACGGATGAAACCGTAGACTTTATAGCGTTAACGCTGATTTTCTAATATTTTCTTTCCCGTTTATTGTCATTTGACCTATTTTCCCATGACGCATGACGGATCGGGCCCATTTTGAAAGGAACCATCCTTGTGATAGTACAATCATTCAAGTTTGAAGTCAATCGGATGAGAACTGTGACTTTTAGAGCGTTAAGAGGATTTTTAATTTAAATGAGGCTCCTGTTCCCATGACGCTAAACGGGTCTGACCTTTTTTCGAAAGGAATGATCTTTATGATGGTCCAATTTTCTGATAAAGTTTTAAGACAATCGGACAAAAATGTCGACTTTAGAACGTTAACAAGCAAAAGTAAACGGACGGACGTCATCCGGTCAGACACTCAGGTAGACGGACGCCGGACAAGAAAACAGGGGCCCGTTTTACTAAACATCTTACGACAAAATTAATCGTAAGTCAAAATCAATAATCGTATCTGGTGTTTTCATTCATTTATGGATTCTGCTTTGCAATATCTCATTGAAATCGTCTTTAAAAGACGATTCCAATGAGATGTTGCGCGCCAGAATTCAATATTTAACTACAACTGTAGAAGTATTTTTAATTTTGGACTTGCGCAAAAAAATGATCGTAAGATGTTTAGTAAAACGGGCCCCTGGTATCGCAATGTCTGAAGAGCTAAAAACAGAAAAGGGCGTAAACCTTTTAAAAGAAGGTAAACATATCGCTAACTGGACGAAATTATGGATAATGCTCATGAAAATCCACACAGTCATTCAATTTTAGTCCAAAGTCACTCAATTTATCAATTTCACGATGTTCTTAACCGTACGTGTTCTTTTTGAGTATTTAGAAAGCACTTTAAGCGACACCATGTTGATAGAAGTATGCTATTGATCTTTATCACAATTGAAAAGTACTTTAAGGAGTGCATGAACACAGATTGTATTGATCGATAACATTTCTAGGCCACGAATTCGAATTAAACAACGTACTATCTTCTATTTTCACTCTTCGGGACCTCTTAGTAAGGGATAGAAAACGACTATATGGAAACTAGACACGGGCGTGAGCGAGTGTCTACAGTTAAAAACATCGTGAAATTGTCATTCATCTCAATCAAAACCATTCTAAATCGCTCACTCAGCGCTACAATCATTCATTCCAAACACTCATTCAAAAACGCTCAAACACATTGGAAAATATAGAAAACAACGTCATTCAAAATAAATTTTGATAGAGAAAAATCGCGAGTTCACTGACATAATTTAAATTGTTAGCGTCTCATAGGTTTTTGAAGAAATAGGAACCTGTGTATAGAACCTGCATGCATTTTTTATTAAAGGGAGGTAATCAATATCGCAAATTTTGTTCATCCTGAACAAAATTTCCGATAAAGGATTACCTCCCATTAAACTCACTCAAAATTCGCTCCTCACATTCATTCATTTTCATTCCATAATCATTCCAAAATCATTCACCTTGTCAATTTCAATATGTTGTTCACTGTATTTTCCATATACCGCGAAACGAGATTTTATAAACCACGCTTTTCTAACGATGTCTGTATTTTAACCCGAGCCGCTAAACAATAAACAAGAGGACCATGTTGGTCCTAGATCGCTCACCTGAGTCTCTTTTACCCCTGGGGTATCATATCAATTACATAGGCAGTTGTCACCAAGAAGATGTTATCTACATAAGATCGATACCGTGGAATGTTTTCAGCTAAGAGAAAAAAAGGATACAGTATGCCTGGGAACAGCCTTTTTTATAAATATGTATTGAGCATGTATGAATAAATTTGATGAATTCAATTAAATGAAACTATTAAGAAAAGTCCCTGCCATTTGTTTTAAGAGAACAAGTTTTTAAGATTTCCCCCTTGGTGTCTATGTCGAATAGGGGGGAGGGGAGGGGGGGGGGGGGCATTCAGAGCCAAATATGGACCCATAGACCTGTATGATATGATCAAAATTGGTAGAGGTCATCTAGATGATACTTTATACCAAAGTGTGAGGGCATTCGGAACATCACTCGGCCATTTCCGTAAACTGCAACATACCTCGGATGTATGTGAGGTGGGTGTTTTTTTTTGCATTTTTGCATTTTGTTAGCCGGAAACAATGTAAGAAAAACTAGCACTGAAGTTTTATATATTTTACAGTAAATAACGGCTGAAAATTATTATTTTTGAGAATGACGAATCATTCTCAAAAATTAAGATTTTTTTCAGCCTTTATTTAAGATTCTTAAGATATTTATATTAAGATACGATGGTTTCACGTCAGTGACTTAAACGAGTAGCGTTGGCGACGTCGAACGTTTTCACTAAAAGTTTCGAGGGCTAACGCCATTTAAACTGACGTCATCGAGTTTTTCCAAGGGTTTCCCGTAATTTTTGAAAATAGTCCGTCTATGTACAACCGAGGTTGATCGTGAGATTGGCCGAGTGGTGTTCCGAATGATACCTAAGTATGAGGGATCCCTGCCTTCTGGTTTCAGAGAAGAGAATAGCATTTTTAAAGATATTTGCTCTTTGATTCTATGTAAAAAGGAATATGTCCGGGTGGAGCCTAAAGATGATCCCAGGGTCTTGATATGAACTAACTTGATAGAGGTCCACTGACTGGATGATGCTACTTCAAAATATGAAAGGTGTCTGCCTTCTGGTTTCAGAAAGATTTTAGCTCTTTGATTCGATGTAAAATGGGATGTGCACAGCGGAGCTCAAATATGACCCAGGCTCTTGATATGGACAAACTCGGTAGAGTTCCACTAGATGATGCTACATATTTAGTATTAAAGCTATCTGCCTTCTGGTTTTTAGAGAAGAAGATTTTTGAAGAATTTCCTTTTTCACTCTTCTTGCTCAGGTGAGCTAAAAAGGGATGCGTCTGGGTGGTGCCCAATTATGACACTAGAGTTTTAATATGAACAAAATTGGTAGAGGTCAACTAGATGATGCTACATAATACTTAATATGAAAGCTGTCTACCTTTTGGTTTCAGAGAAGAAGATTTTGAAATATTTTCGATCTTTGAATCTATGTAAAAAGGGATGCGCCCGGGTGGATCCAAAATATGACCAAAGATCTTGATATGAACACACTTGGTAGAGGTCCATTAGATAAATCTACATACCGAATATGAAAATTGTTTGCCATCTGGTTTCAGTAAAGAATTTTTTGAAAATTTTCCTATTTTCACCCTTTTTGTTAAGGGTAAAGGGAGGGTTAAGGGTGGATTTCATTTGTTTGAAGAATTTTGGTAGAGCTTAACCAAGAACATCCCTGTCAAGTTTCACCAAGATTGGCCCACTGGTTTAGGAGAAGAACATGTTTAAAGAAATTGTGGATGACGCACGACGGACGGCGCACGACAGACGACGCACGACGGACATAAGACGATCACAAAGGCTCACCATGACCTGAGCTAAAATAAAAAGAACTGGCTATGCTATAATTGTAAACTGTGTAATTATTCTGAAATTACTAATGAATCTATCTCCATTACGTATTGCAGATCTTCTGCATTTTTTGCGACTATAGAAAGTCTTTTGGAAAGAACACGCTCACAGTTAACGCTCGTTTTCTTTTTTTTAAATGACTCGGCACAGATTCACGAGCGCGAAACACTACCATCGTTTATCTGTATACATCGTTCAAATGTATCTGTGAATAAGACCACGCTTGAAGCGAATTGGCCAATCAAAAAACAGTATTTCAAAAGTATATATCACAGATACAACCCTACAGATATACGATGGTAGTGTGTCGTGCGCGCGAATCTCAATAGTTTGTATGTTCCGGGTCAGTTCAAAAACATGACGAGCAGATTATATGAGAGCGTTCTTTCCAAAATACTTTAAATGGTCGCAAAAATACAAAAGATCTGCAATAAGTGACGGAAATAGATTCATAAGAAATTTCAGCATAATTACACATATTTACAGTTATATCAAAGCGAGGTTATTACCTTTTTATTGTTCAGAAGAGGTTCGGGTAAAAAATACAGACAATGTTAGAAAAGCGTTTTTTATCCGCACCTCTTAACAACGAAAAATATTAAGACTCGCGGTGATACTACTGTTATTATGCTGAAATAACGTATGAATTTATTTCCTGTCGAGATTCACGTGCACGACACATTTCCATCGTTTATCTGTAAATACAACGCTAGGAGTTGTATCTTTGATATATACTTTTGAAATTCTGTTCTGGTCTGATTGGCCGATTCGCTTCAAGCGTGGTCTAAATCACAGATACAACTTCGAGCGTTGTATTTACAGATATATACGATGTTCGTATGTCGTGCACGAGAATCAAGTTTCACGACATGCTTTGTACACGTGCCGAGTCATTTGGAAAAGACGACGAGCATTTGATATTCAACGCTTTTTTTTCAAAAAGACTTTCTACAGGCGCAAAATAGAAAAGATCTTCAATAGGTAACGGAAATAGAAGTAATTTCAGCATACTTACACATAATCATAGTTTTATCACCGCGAGTATTAATTTTTTCATTGTTCTAAGGCGTGGTCTAAGTCGGATGGGAAATCTCGCTGACACTCTTGTCTTTTTCACATATACCACGGCACTCGTTTTCTATCCTATAAAATGTACGTCTGACAACTACCACACTTAACATCATGAAATTGACACGGTGAATGATTTTGAAATGAAATTGAATGAGTGCGATGAACGAATTTTGGGTGAATTCAATTAAAATAATATATTTTTTATGAACAAAATTAGCGATATTTATTACCTGTCTTAAGTAAAATATGCATACAAAATCTATAAATACCTTCATACTACTTCAAGATCCAATCAGAAGCTTACAATTCTAATTATGTCAGTGAAATAGCAGTTTTTTCTAGCCATATTTTGTATTTTGAATGTATCTGTTGAGCTCATCTTTTAAGTGATTTTAGAACGTTTTTGAATGGTTTGAGTGGGTGTTGGGAGGGAATAAATGGAGCGCTGAGTGAGCGTTTTTGAATGATTTTGGTCGAGTGTCAATTTCATGATGTTTTTGACAGTAAGAAGTTAGAGGATCTATACAGAGGATTGTAAGAGAGGCTTAAAACCCTCTGAACTGGGAAATCACAGAAAGAATTTTGAAGAAGTGCCCACAGCATAGGGCTTGATCCGACAATTAATGTTAAGATACTATCTAACTATGTAAGCCTGTATACTTCCATCGAAATTGTACAATCTTTAGGTCAGAAGTCATCGATTCATTTACTTAACCGAAATAGGTAAATATTTAAGGCCAGGATGACCTTTCATAAAACTATTTGACCCATTTACCTAGTTATGCGCCTTTCTTAAATTTCACGAAATTCAGCCCTATTTCACACTGTACATAACTATTATTGAACTATCCCGACTATAATAAATGAGACCTTATATAATTTTTGTACAGAAATCGGAAATTTTACCTTTTTTGTTTATTTTCAATAAGTGTGTGTAGATTTTAAAGTGAGGGTGTCTTCTGAAGACACTTGCTCGAGAAAAGGATCCAATACCGATCCTAAGGGTGAACCAAGTACCTCTCCTCCCACCCGAGAAACGAACCGGGTGAAAAGGACCTATGCCATATGAGGGGTGGGTGGCGGGGTCGTACGGAATTGGGAGACTCACAAAAAGTCTTTCTTTGAGGGAGAATTTAATATATTCCAATTGGACGATTTGATTTCATTCACAACTCGTTCCTCCAACTCTTTCAAGTTCATTCTGAAATCAACTCATTCAAGTTTATTCTGAAATCATTTTCCATGTTTCACGGTTTTATTGATTGTATCACCTATGTAATGAAATGACTGAATGGCTCCCTTATATTCCGCAATTTAGTCTCCGCTGATTTTTATAAAAGTCGACTAGATGTCGTAACTACAGTTTGAACGAGCTGTATAGTGGGAAAACATTGACATGACTGACCGTAACCTCTATTAGCATACATTACATGCTAGACTGATTGTCACATGGTATCCCCGTTAGGTCTCGTTTAACTTCGTGAACCAAGTTTCATAATAAATATCAATTCAATGACACTGTGATGAGTAGACACATGTTATTGCACGTGGAAAGAGTAAAGCTTCGGAAGGCGAAAGACAGTGGTTCGAGTCACTATGACAGCACATTTTTTTTCTGCTAGGTTTCAATCCATTTTTATAGATTTTCTTCTTTTGAATAATGTTGAATATCACTTGATTCTCAAAGAAACTTGCTGTATGTAAAAAACTATTTGTTTTGTCCGTTTGTTTCTTTTTGTTATATTTGTTTGAATGGGGTTTAACGCCTCTTTTAATATTTTTTTCGGTGATATTGCGGGGGCTAGAACGCTTAACTGTGGTACTTCTCTTACGAATACTACAACGACAACTCTTCCGAGACTCCATTTGCTAATCCCATATAGGTCTTCGATTATCAACCAAATTTTCCCTTTAGGCCCTTTGACAGCGTCTTGTGTTTTTTCGTATTTGAGTTCAGGCGATAGAATGCGATAAATCAAACGCGCTGTGCAAAACAATTATTGTTATTCAAACATGAGATAAGTAGTCAAATGGGACTTACAGAAACAAGAAAAAAAAAAAAAAATAAATAAAACAGTGGGATGAAAGCAGATTCGAACTCATGATCCCTGTATCTATAGTCATAAGACTAAACCTCTCGATCACACAGTCAATCATTGTGTACCAGGGATTATTTTGGGATGGGCCGTAGTGATTTTGAGGACAAACGTTTTGTTTTAGACTAAATCTGATTACAGTTTTGGATGGGCCCCATATATAATCTATTCAAATCTGATGCTTATTTTAATCTAGGATAGGCATTAAGGATTCTTCGGCCCACCACTTTTGCCTAATGGCCCATCAATTTTGCAGATGGCCCATCAAAATCTTAGATTTTACATGTAAATGAATGGGACATGGGCCATTGGCCCATTTCAATGGCCCATTATGAAATTGATCCAAAAATATCCCTGTGTACTGGTACTTTTACATTATACAAACATTTTAAAAGCCACAAACTACACTGGTTTACGATATTTTTCGAAAGCTTGCGGCTACCCTCGATGATAAATGTATTCATCGGTTAATTTATTCATTGCATAAAGGTCAAGTCATGTCAATTATTTCGCACTATAGTAACGACATTTAATTCGTTGTTAATCGCCTATTTCTTTGTTTTTTGTCAGTTACCATATACATTTAACAAAACCAGGAATTTAACCTTTACCTGGATCAAAACCATTCTAAATCGTTTGCTTAGCGCTCCACTCTTCCATTCTTAACATTCACTCAAACCATTAAACAACGGCTGCTTGAGCCGCTGATTCGCTCAACAGGCCTGAATCGACGTGAATTTGAGAGAATGACTATATGATTTTTTTTGCAGGTGAATAAGTGTTTTAAGTGTCACATGCAGAATTATTTCTGCAAAGAAAAAATAGAAAATGTTCAAAGTTTCCACTATTTAACATATAGAGAAATGACCTTTGACCATAAAAGACATTTTCAACTGATCACAATAATCTTGTCTAGACTGATAAAGGGTCACTTATGGATCACTCGTGAAATTTGGTTGAGTTCCATCTGATAAGATTCTGAGAAAAGGCAGTTATAACCATATATGGAAATTAGCCACGCCAATTAAAGCCTTGTTTTTCATTCGATCAAAAATCTTTGAACAACTTTGAAAGATGGACACCCAAGGATTATTCCTGTGGAAATTGTTTGAAATTCTTCCAGTACTTTCTAAAGAAAGGATTTTTAAAGAAAAAGTTTACGACCATACGCTCAGGCGCACGACAGACACATTGCCATGACGATAGCCCCAGTGCCCTTTTGCCAGTGGACCTGAAAACGCTTCAACATTTTCAAAATCTTCAATTCTTTTCTGAAGTAATAGTTGATTTCCAGAGGGTCCTGCCGACTTACAGCAAATATTTGTCAGCCTAAGACTAAAAAACCCTATCAGATTTCGCATTTTCAAACCCCCTTTTCAGTAACCCTAGATCCCCAATTGTATTGCGGGCCATTGGGGGTGGGGTGGGATTAAATTCGGGACCTTTTTGCTTCTTGCACAAGGACACAATGTCCTCTAAATCTACTTTCTTTATAAAGTTTTCAAAAAGAGATCAATACTTATATGGTTAGAAAAGTGATAATTTAAAGTCTGCTGTTTGAACAGGATCTAGGACAATATTTCCATCATTATCATTTATACATGACATCATAACTTTTCTACGATTATTCACCCAAGTAGAGACAAAAATCGGCTGGAAAAGATAATTCGATGGCTAACTGCGAAACAGTTGTAACTGCCTATAAATATATAGGCAGTTACAACCGTTTCACGCTGAGCCATCGTTATGTGCTACAACTTGGGATAGAACCTGCAACACGCTATGAGTAAAAATGTCCAGGTAGTACCAGATACAGAAACTTCAGAAATCCCTGGTGAGGTGCTGCAGCCAGGACAATCCGAGTTTTCAGGTAGATAAAAAGGGGCAAATAGTTTGCCAATTATACAGTAATTTTCATCGTGAAATTGACATTCATCTCAATCAAAACCATTCAAAATCGCACACTCAGCGCTCCATTCATTCATTCTAAACACTCACTCTGACCATTCAACAAGACGGCCACAGTGGCCCTATATCGCTCACCTGAATGAACTGTCAAAATTGTTAAAAATAAGTTTAGAACAAGAGGACCCTCAGGACCTTAAATCGCTCACCTGATATTTTGAGTAAATTTTCATTAAGACTCCTTTTCCTGGATATGGCATGATCCTTTCCATTTTCAAAAGAGTTCATCCTCATTACCTAACAAACATTCTGACCAAGTTTCATGATGATTGGACCATATTTGTGGCTTCTAGAGTGTAAACAAAAAATTTGTCATTGAGGCCCCTTTATCCGTGATAAAGGACGAATCCTTTCCATTATCAATAGGGTTCATCCTTGAGACCTGACAAACATTCTGACCAAGTTTCATGAAGATTTGGCCATATTTGTGGCCACTAGAGTGTAAACAAAACAAGAGGCCCAAGAGGGCCTGTATCGCTCCACTGGATTAAAAATCTCAAGATTTGAAAGAGAGATATTGAAAATAGAAGGTAATGAAAGTGAACAGCATTCAAAAGGAATTCTGACTTTTTCTAAGTTGAAACTAACTTATGAAGAAATGAAATTATTTAACTAATATGTAAAATTACAAGGAAGAAAACTATATAGATATCACTTTGAAACAAGAGGACCAGAATGACCAAAAAACGCTGACCTGAATTTTATTGATCCAATGGATCTCATCCAATCCAAATTTCTAGAACAACTTTAGAAGAGGGTCACCCAAGGAACATTCTGGTAAAGTTTCATTAAAATAAGTCTAATTGTTCAGGAGGAGATGAGATTCAAAGATTCCAGGGTCAAAAAAAGCCCTGCCCTGCCACGCCCATACTTGGGGGTCAATCCAAATTTCTAGAACAACTTTAGAAGAGGGTCACCCATGGAACATTCTGGTATAGTTACATTGAAATAGGCCCAATGGTTCAGGAGGAGATGAGATTCAAAGATTTCGGGGTCAAAATAAGGCCCGCCCTGCAACGCCCATTTTTGGGGGTCAATCCAAATTTCTTGAACAACTTTAAAAGAGGGTCACACAAGGAACATTCTGGTAAAGTTTCATTAAAATTGGCCAAATGGTTCAGGAGGAGATGTCGTTCAAAGATTTTGGGGTCAAAATAAGCCCCGCCCTGCCACGCCCATATTTGGGGGTCAATCCAAATTTCTTGAACAACTTTAGAAGAGGGTCACCCAAGGAACATTCTGGTAACGTTTCATTGAAATGGGCTCAATGGTTCAGGAGGAGATGTCGTTCAAAGATTTTGGGGTCAAAATATGCCCCACCCTGCCACGCCCATATTTGGGGGTCAATCCAAATTTCTTGAACAACTTTAGAAGAGGGTCACCCAAGGAACATTCTGGTAAAGTTTCATTGAAACCGGCCCAATGGTTCAGGAGGAGATGAGGTTCAAAGATTTCGGGGTCAAAATAAGCCCCACCCTGCCACGCCTATATTTGGGGGTCAATCCAAATTTCTTGAACAACTCTAAAAGAGGGTCACACAAGGAACATTCTGGTAAAGTTTCATTAAAATCGGCCTAATGGTTCAGGAGGAGATGTCGTTCAAAGATTTTGGGGTCAAAATAAGCACCGCCCTGCCACGCCCATATTTGGGGGTCAATCAAAATTTCTTGAACAACTCAAGAAGAGGGTCACCCAAGGAACATTCTGGTAAAGTTTCATTAAAATCGGCTCAATGGTTCAGGAGGAGATGTTGTTCAAAGATTTTGGGGTCAAAATATGCCCCGCCCTGCCACGCCCATATTTGGGGGTCAATCCAAATTTCTTGAACAACTTTAAAAGAGGGTCACACAAGGAACATTCTGGTAAAGTTTCATCAAAATCCACCCAATGGTTCAGGAGGAGAAGATGTTTAAAGAAAAGTTTACGCACGGACGCACGGACACACGGACGCACGCACGACGGACACCTCGCCATGACAATAGCTCGCTGGCCTTCGGCCAGTGGAGCTAAAAATTGTCATCAAGGCCCCTTTTACCATGATGAGGCATGAATCCTTCCCATTTTCAATAGGATTCATTTTTGTGACCTGGCAAAGATTCTGACCAAGTTTCATGAAGATTGGACCATATTTGTGGCTTCTAGAGTGTAAACAAGAAAATTGTCATTAAGGCCCCTTTTCCTGTGATATGGCATGCATCCTTTCCATTATAGCAATTTTTACAAAGGTCCGCCCAAGGAATATTTCTGCCAAGTTTGGTTGATTTTGACTCATAAATTTAGGAGATGTCGTTTAAAGAAAAAGTTGACGCCGTGACAGACAGATGGACACGGGACATTAATCGATCACAATAGCTCCCTTGAGCACTTCGTGCTCAGGTGAGCTAAACAGGATGATGAATTCTGACAAAATTTCAGGTTTATCGGTCAAAAATTGTGGCCTCTAGTGTGCATGCAAGGTTTATCTTAGATTTTCTTAGATGACAAAGTTTTTGACCCTAGTTGACCCTATTTAAATTTTCTCCGAGATTTCTGACAGAATTTTAAGTTGATCCGGCAAAAATTGTGGCCACTAGAGTGCATACAAGTTAAATGAACAAAATTAACGATGTTGGGTTACCTCCCTTGAATGTCACTCAAAACACACCCCACACATTCCATTTCAATCCAAAATCATTATATTGTCAATTTTACAATGTTCTGCACCCCCCTTTGCACATTTGCTTGTGTACAAACTGGGGTGAATTTGGCAAACAGTTTGTACCATATTTAAATCCTGTAGGCATGGCAGTCAAAGCTTTTCAGGGTCATATAACATTTTCCCAAGGTAAAAAGTATACCTGTCAACTGTCTTGCATTAAGTCGGGGGGGGGGGGGGAATTAATCCAATAAATCAGCCAACTCAACAGATAACAGTGTTGCATACCCTTCTTTTTAGTCATTGACTGTGTTACATGTTTGCATAGATGTACAAGCTGAAGTGAGTAATCAAAGATAAATTTTGTCAAAATACATCTTTAGAAAAAAATTGACCTTTGATCACTCTCTTAAATATGTACATTGATCCACATGCAAGAATTAGTAGATATGATTATTTATAGTCATTGCTCTGTTTTTTTTAATAGATTATCTTTATTCAATGTTTACCCAAGATTGAGAAAGAAACAGTTTGTTTGAATGGGTTTTACACCGCTTTCAACTATCTTTCAGTTATATCCCTGAGGCTGGAGCACCTAACAATGGATTTCTGGTATTTCCCTCACCAATACTACCATTACATCCTTTCCAAGCCTCCAGCTGCTATCTCATATAATAGGTCTATGATTATCAACCTATTGGTGAGAGACAAATAGTTGGAAAGAATGAGTGCTTCCTCTAGGGATCAAACCATAGATTGACATTCTGTTACGCTACCAATTGTGCTGTGACGACAGCTCTAAAAAGAAACAGCATAAATCGAAGGGATAATAAATTCAAGCTACAAGAAAAAATGGCATTTTTATTGTTATCAAATTCATCAAACATAGATGGTACATTAAAATTAGACATCTATATAACAATACTATACAAATACAAAATGAAACTAGAAATCGATAAATGTAACTAACCTTGTCTATACATAAATTTGATATCACAAACCATAGTCAATGCATTCATAATCATAACTAGATTGTGTCAAAGCGGACTGATACCCCCCTCCCCCCCCCCCCCCCAACCCACCCCCTTCTCTCCTCTTACAAGTGCTTGTCAATAATGAAAAGCCATTTTCCATCAAATACCAATAATTCTGTCAACAGTCAATGGATCTTAACCAAAATACCACTTGCAGATCTCTGCTTGATACTTATCACATCTTTAAGTTTGAAAGAAATCTGCCCATTTCTTGCTGAGAAATTGAGCAGACAAAGAAAAGCTAGACAGACAGACTGACAGATGGACAAGCTGACTCCTACATGTAGGTATATGCCTGTAAAATTTATGTCTACAAATTACAAAGTTAAGTAACTCAAACTAAAGCAATCAAGAGTTATCATTCATGTGCATTGCCCTTCTCCTCAATAAGATCTATCCATCTGTGAAGTTCAGGTTGATAGCATTTATTCTTTAGGATATGTTTTTGAAAAAAAAAAAAAAAAAAATACTAAGTCTTAATAACATAGGGTAAAATTCAAAAATTTAGCAAGCAAGTGTTATGGTTCTTTGTTCACTGCAGTTCTTCTCAATGAGATTTATCTAAATGTAAAGTTTCAAATTGAAAGCTTTTGCATTTTATAAGATATGCCACAGACAAAGTAAGTGGCCAAAGGGGGGAAATAGACTCCCTTCACCAAACAGTAGGGGATAATAACAAGAGATAGTTTAAGAGTTAAGAGCCTATATCAACACCTTCAACCAAGCCAAGCTGATGACAAAATCTTGACTATTAGTTTTATAATAATTAAGCTAACAATGGAAGAAATTAAGGAAACTACAATACTTTTGCAACATTTTGGAACTTGTGATCTTTCACAATGTTTACCAAGGTTTCCTGATGAAATCATTAGGAAACCTTATTAATTCTGTCCTGAAGTTCATTACTTTCAAAATGTTGGGGAATTATTACAGGTCCACTAAGCTATCTTAAAATGGAAAATTTAATTGACTGTTAAATTTAGGTAGTACATCCCTTATAAGAAATTATAAATTGGCTCAATGTCAGAAACGCTCTGATAGTCATTGTTCATTTTTGGATTAAGGTAGTGGACCCGTAAAAGATATGCAAAATTTCGGACCTCATGATCTTTCGTAATGTTTTCAGGGGTTTCTTCAGTTCATGACCTCTGAAATGTTTTGGGTTCACTACCTTAACCCTTTCCTGTTTTACAAAATTTTGGACCTGTCCAAAATAAAAGGTTTTACAGACTAAAATTTAAAGTGAATTTAATTTGAAAAATAACCATTCAGTAGGGTAGAAAATAGTGTGGAAAAAGGAGAAATTGCTTGTCAGAAGCAATTTCTTCTTTTTTCACAATGTTTTCTCAATCATAAAATCACAGGCATGTAAAAAGCAGGGATTAAACAGCAAAGGGTTAACCAAGTATTTCTGCTTGTTACATCATTGTTAATGCAGTACTGAGATTATCAAATTATTGTTATAACTGCCAATAAAACATATAGACATTAACAACATTCCCGAACAGCAAAGACATATTCAGCATGTCTATATTTTCTGCTATTCAGTAGGTCTTTATGTTCTGCTAACAGTTTGAAAGGAAAAAAGATCCTCAGAGAAGAGTCTAGTCATGCTTATTTCATGTTTTTTTGCATTCAGTTGATTGATTGATTGATTGATTGATTGCTTGATTGAGTGATTGACTGACTGAAATGTTCATTAATTATTTTCTATGTTCACAGAATTCTTAAGAAATAACAAAAAAGAAAAACAGCAACAACAACAAACAAGAGGGCCGTTGGCCCTGGGTCGCTCACCTGAGAAAAAAACTTCATTACCTAGGTATGTCCATGCAACCACAGAAAAAGAGATTTTCACTTATTCAATCACATAACATTTGAAATAATCCTCCCCCCCCCCCCCTCTGCTCCTCCCCTGGTCATAAGCTTTTAAATAAAAGGTCTGTGATCAGCTAATCTATGCCAGATATACAGGCTGAGTCTGAGACTTTTAAAGTTTTCTTTAATGAGTTGATCAATCCATTTCAAATATAAAGGCTGCAGGGATTCAAAATTCTCAACAAAGCACCTCCCCCCCTCCCCCAAGATGCTCTGCACCTGGTGAATCTACAGTCATGAGTTTAGCTAATTCAATTAAGGTCCATATGCTGAGCATTCATACCAATTTTCAAGATTGTAGGACTCCTGGTTCATTAGAAGTTTAAAGATTTCAAAAATGATCCAAAGTACTACCCCCTCCCCAAAACACTCAGCACCTGGTGACCCTACAGTCTTGATTTTAGCTGTTTTTATTAATGTTAATATATTGATCACCAATTACAATTTTCAAGTCTGTAGGGTTCCTGATCCAGGAGAAGAAGAAGCTTCAAGATTTAAAAATTGATCCAAAGTACTACCCCCTCCCCCTAATGCTCCGCATCTGGTGGCCCTACATTCATGCTTTAAGCTATTTTATTTAAGATCCATATGCTTATCATCCATGCCAATATTGAAGTCTGTAGGGCTCCTAGTTCATTAGAAGATGAAGGTTAAAGATTACAAAATTTTCACAAAAGTACTACCCCCTCCCCCCTGGTGCTCCACACCTGGTGGCATTACAGTCATGATTTTAGCTATTTTTATTAAGGTCTATGAGCTGATCCTCCATGCCAATTTTCAAGTCTGTAGGGCTTGTGGTTCAGAAGAAGAAGAAGGTTAAAGATTACAAAATTTTCATAAAAGTACTACCCTCTCCCCCCTGGTGCTCCGCACCTGGTGAATCTACAGTCATGGTTTTAGCTATTTTTTTATAAAGGTCCATATGCTTATCATCCATGCCAATATTGAAGTCTGTAGGGCTCCTAGTTCATTAGAAGATGAAGGTTAAAGATTACAAAATTTTCACAAAAGTACTACCCCCTCCCCCCTGGTGCTCCGCACCTGGTGGCATTACAGTCATGATTTTAGCTATTTTTATTAAGGTCTATGAGCTGATCCTCCATGCCAATTTTCAAGTCTGTAGGGCTTGTGGTTCAGAAGAAGAAGAAGATTAAAGATTACAAAATTTTCATAAAAGTACTACCCTCTCCCCCCTGGTGCTCCGCACCTGGTGAATCTACAGTCATGGTTTTAGCTATTTTTTATAAAGGTCCATATGCTTATCATCCATGCCAATATTGAAGTCTGTAGGGCTCCTAGTTCATTAGAAGATGAAGGTTAAAGATTACAAAATTTTCACAAAAGTACTACCCCCTCCCCCCTGGTGCTCCACACCTGGTGGCATTACAGTCAGGATTTTAGCTATTTTTATTAAGGTCTTTGAGCTGATCATCCATGCCAATTTTCAAGTTTGTAGGGCTTGTGGTTCAGAAGAAGAAGAAGGTTAAAGATTACAAAATTTTCACAAAAGTACTACCCTCTCCCCCCTGGTGCTCCACACCTGGTGAATCTTCAGTCATGGTTTTAGCTATTTTTATAAAGGTCCATATGCTGATCATCCATGCCAATTTTCAAATCTGTCAGGCTCCTGACTCAGAAGAAGAAGAAGGTTAAAGATTACAAAATTTTCACAAAAGTACTACCCCCTCCCCCCTGGTGCTCCGCACCTGGCAGCCCAACATATATGGTTTTAGCTATTTTTATTCAGGTCTATGAGCTGATCATCCATGCCAATTTTCAAGTTTGTAGGGCTCCTGGTTCCGAAGAAGAAAAAGCTTTAAGATTACAAAATTTACCCAAAGTACTACCCCCTCCCCCCTGGTGCTCCGCACCTGGTAGCCCAAAAGATATGATTTTAGCTATTTTTATTAAGGTCTATGAGCTGATCATCCATGCCAAATTTTAAGTCTGTAGGACTACTGGTTGAGAAGAAGAATTTTACAGATTTTCTTAAATTTCACTGTTTGTTGCCATAGCAACCAGAGTTTTTCATAGATTTCCATTCTTTTAGCTATTTTTGAAGGGGACCACCTAAGCAACATTTCTGTAAAATTTGGTCTTAATATGCCAAGTAGTTTAGGAGGAGATGTCGTTTAAAGAAATTGTTGACTGACGTCGGACGACGGCCGACGGACGGACGCCGGATGAAAGGTGATCACAATAGCTCACATGAGCACTTCGTGCTCAGGTGAGCTAAAAACAATGTTACAATCACACTTTCTACTAAAAGTTTAACTCCAAAAGGGCACCCATACTTGCCTTTCAAGGCGCTTAGATTTCAAAGTCTTTAGATCATTCGAAGTCAAAGATTAAAGTTGCTTCTACAGTCTAGTAACTATATATGGGATTCTGCCATGCATAATCTCATAGGAATTGTCTTTTGTAGACGATTTCAATGAGATATTGTAAGGCAGAATCTAACAAAGAATGAAAACACCAGGTATGATTTGTAATTTTGACTTGTCCCTGGGGTAGGAATTTTAAAGTTTACAACCTATACATTTAACGTTGAATTTAAGGGGTCTTTTACCACCATCCATCATGACAGAAAATAATTTAGGGAAGTCCCTTTATGGTTGAATAATTTCATGAAAACCATTGATAAGGATCATTCTGAAGGCTTACTTTTTTTTACTTTGCCGGGGTTAGTCCATGATACAGTGTGAAGAGTGTGCAGAATGGTACCACAGAGCTTATGTTGGTGTATCTGTGATAGAATATCTGTGATAAATGGGTTTCTGTGATTATGTCTGTGATATGCAAGTCTAACTAAATATGTATATTTGTATTGTGTGAAATATTTATCTCTATATTTTTTTTCGCTTTGATGTTTGTGTATATGTAATACAATTATTACTCTTATTGTTGTACATTTCAGCCTAGTTCAAACAAGAGGCCTAGGAGGGACAGTATCGCTCCAATGGCACTAAGCTAATATACAATTTAGTTGTAAGTTGATAATCAACAATTTAACAAGAAGGTCCCTTTTTCAATGACCTAACCTAATATTTCCTTGCAGCTTTAATGTGCCAAACCCACTTTTGCATGACACATTATATCCCTCCCCCTCCCCCCAAAAAAAGCACCGCCTACGGGTACCTATGCTCAGCTGTTGAGTGCTGGATGATGGAAAAAAAAGTCGAAAAAGGGGCATAAAAATCTCTTCCTCATAAAGATTTTAGCAAATTTGTACCGACTTTGGCAATTGCATATATCAAATCTCCTGAAAACTTGTTCATGAAAATATGATAAAGATCTCCCAAGCATCATCCCTGTGATACATGGTTGATATCTGCCCAGTAGTTTTATAGAAAATGTTTACAGAAAAAGTTAACAGATGAACTGAAATACACATTCAAGACAAACACTAGGCCATGACAAAAGCCCGATGGATTTTGTCCATAGGAGCCAAAAAAGATTTGCATTAATTCTTTGTCAAAAGAGATTTTGAAAGAAAAATCACTATGTATGTATATCCTCTGACTCTATCCAGTTTCCACCATCAATCCACAAGATAATGACAAAAAATATCCTCAGTTTAAATGTAAGAGCACATGGGAGTCATCGAAATAGTCAACTGTGTTGGAGACGTTAATACATAACATTGACTCAGATGTTGCATCTACCTATTCCTCTCTGAAATCTCATGAAAACTAAACGAAACTAGAAAAGCAAGCCCTTGGCTGGTCATTAAGAAATAACAATGCTATTGTTATAAAGCCTACTGACAAAGGGTCAGCAGTGGTAGTTATGGATAAAGAACATTATATCTCTGAAGCAGAGCGACAACTATAGGACACCAATTTTACAAGGAACTTGAGAATGACCCAACATTAGAATAGCAGAACAGAGTAACAAACACACTGAATAAAATGTTTGGGATTATCAGCAAAGACAACTTTGAATACTAATCTGTACAAAACAACAAGGCAGGTAGACTTTATCACCTGCCTAGTAATCCCGGTAGACTTATTGTATTTGCAAATAGCCATCCCACTCATCTTAGGACAAATGTTATCAAATTAAAATCATATGTACAATTTTTAAGTTCCTGTACTCATCTATCAAATCCTAAGTTTTAAGGTAATACTGGAAATAAGTTCCACAATGTTTCAGAAGTTAATGATGTTCATGAGGAAACCTCCTTCAACATTGTGAAAGAACTTGTGGTACAAATTGTTGTGGAACTATTACAGATCTACTACCTTAAATTCCAACAACATAGAGTTTAGATAAGAAATATGATAACAACATTTAGATTGACTTCACTTTACCTTGCTTCAAGCTTGTGTTTACATGTCTGTAATTTTATTTTTTGAGCTGGATGGATGGATGAATGAAGAAAAAAGAAGAGAGAGTACTATAATAAAGGAAAGAATGTTATGGTAATGGCAAAGGATGAATTTGTAAAAATTGGTGGCTCTAAAAATTTGCCAGAAAAGAAAAGGTTTAAAATAAAAAGATCAATCTGAAAAAAATGTTCATATAAAGTTGATTAGTCTAGATTGATAATATGAACATGCATTTCATGAAACCCTTACAGAACCTTTGCTCCTTGATCTGCTTTCAGATCAACTATAACTGCCAAAAACTTTCCAGAATTGACAGCCAAAGCAAGAATTGATGTAGGGGGCAAACTTAACAAGGGAATCCTCATTTACAGTTAAGGAATTATTCTTGCCTGGCTTAAGTAAAATCTGCAGATTTTCTTGAGCAGAGGCTTGCAGGGCAAACCCTGGCCATCCTTGTCGGGAAGTTGTCCGATAAATGATTTTAAGATTTTTTATTAACCCTTTACTGCTTGATCCCTGCTTTTTATGTGCCTATGATTTTATGATTTAGGAAACATTGTGAAAAAAGAAGAAATTGCTTCTGACAAGCAATTTCTTCTTTATCCACACTATTTTCTACCCTACTGAATGGTAATTTTTCAAATTAAATCCACTTTAAATTTTCTTCTGCAAAACCTTTGAAATTGGACAGGTACAAAATTTTGTAAAACAGGAAAGGGTTAAGATATCTTCTATTATCCTTTTCAGAGGAAGTAAGTGAGGAAGCAGAGAAAGATAGGAAGATACTGGAGTTGGTCAGTATTATTTACATATTTATTATATGTCATTACTAAAAACCAAAATCAGTCCAACCGGAGTTATCTAAGGAAGTACTTGTAACAGCTGTTCAAGCAAGCTCAGTCGGGTTGTCAAAAGAATAAAAGTGGTAAAGTGGGATGATAATAATAACCAGGTAAGTCCACCAGTTGTTTTATCCTCAGACCCTGCGTCAAGTCACCTAGACTGCCAGCTGTCATTGATAGTCGTATGCATCTATTTCCAACAGCCAGAAAAATATTTGGTAAGTCTCTTAATGTTTCCTTGGATGATATTCTGAGTCTTAAGCGTCATTATGAGCCTGAAGAACCGTTTAACTTGCTTGGTGTTGTGACTATGTTTTGTGATCCATCAGGATATATCTTTACCTAGCAACTTGAGACTTGAAAATGACCCCTTCAAGTGAGCTTTGTTTTGCAGAACTACTCAGCAGTCAAAGTGTGGGAGAGATTGGCTTAGACTTGAGCAACGATCACTCAAAATGGCCATTGCAGAGATTGGCTTAGACTTAAGCAAAGATCACTCAAAATGGCCATTGCAACAGGGAGTTATCATCAAAGCCCTTTCTGTCCAATTTAGAACTAGAAAGCCATGAATGACTTGAGTGGCTCCACAGGATTGAAATTCTTGTAGTAGCAAATCAGAGTTTTGACTAGCTTTTTAGATATTTTGGGTTCTACTGATTATGAATGTGATCTGGCTTGTTGGCCGAGTGGTTAGCGCGCTCGACTCGTAACCTGGTGGTTGCGGGTTCGAGCCCCACCGGAGGCAGGTAGTGTATTTGGGCAGGACACTTTACAGTCAGGGCCCCGGTCCACCCAGCTGTAAAAGTGGGTAGCAGTGGTAAGAACCCATTGCCTCTCTCTCAATGTGTAGGATAAGATCTGGAAAGAGTTAGGACCACGATGGAAATAAGAGGCATTCCACCCTTTATCGTGTTATCCTCAAGAAAAAACGAAAAAGAAAATGATTTTCAAAGTTTCCACTTGGTCACCCAAGGATCATACCTATGAAGTTTGATTGATATTCATCAGTTACATTCTGAGAAAATGATTTTCAAAGTTTACACTATATAACATATAGAAAAATGACCTCCTCCAATAAAATACATATTTTTCATCTGATCACAATAAGACTGATAAAGGGTCACTCAAGGATCATTCCAGTGAAATTTTGTTGATATCCATCAATTACATTCTTAGAAAATGATTTTCAAAGATTCCACTATATAACATTTAGAACAAGAGCTTCGCAGAGCGGTGCATATACGCCCAATGGGGCTTGTCAGAGTAACCTTGGCTAGTCCGTATCCTGAGCTTGATTGATACCCAAAAAATTTGCAAACAGACAGACAGACGACTAGGGCCATAACATAACATGACCCTTTGAGTCTAAATCGAAAATGGTTTTATGCACAACTATACGCCAAACAATCATTTTGCAAGTTTCAGTTCATTCCAATTCAAAGTGTGACAAGTTGCTCACAAAAGAAATAAAGAGATTTTTAATCAATGCAAGGGCAAATAATACAAGAAAGACCAATTTGAAAGCTTTTTGAATTTCTGAAGTCTTATGCTCAACCAAATATCAGGGTTACATTGTGGCAAGATTCATTTCAATACAATCAAATTTGTAGAAATTGTGCACACAAACACAAAATGAATCTCTAATTTTAAACTATTTTGTGAATTAAAGGGCAGATAAATCGCGAACTACTTTACATATAAAAAAATATATAGAAGGAGTTGCACACAAAAAACTGTGATTTTCTTAAAATTCAAGGGCATATAATTCAAGATTTCCCAGGAATGACTAAAGCGATTTGAATTTCAAAGGTCTTATGCACAACTAGACATCATGGGGAGTAATTGTATCTAGTTTCAGCTCATTCCCATTGATAGTTTAGGAGGAGTTGCGCACACAAAAAAGTGATTTTCGTTAAATTCAAGGTCAGATAATTCAAGATTTTCCAGAAATGACTGGAGATATTTGAATTTCAAATGTCTTATGCACAACTAGACATCATTGAGAGTAATTGTGCCAAGTTTCAGCTCATTCCCATTGATAGATTAGCAAAATTGCTAACAGACAGACAGACGGACCACAGAGGCCTAACATAATACTACACTTCGGGCGTATAAAAATGACCTCCGTTCTAAAAATACATATTTTCCACCTGATCACAATAATTTTTGGTAGACTGAAAAAGGGTCACTCAAGGATCATTCCAGTGAAATTTGGTTGATAACCATCAATTACATGCTGAGAAAATGATTTTCAAAGATTCCACTATATAACATATAGAAAAATGACCTCCACCCATAAAATACATATTTTTCATCTGATCACAATAATTCTTGGTGGACTGATAAAGGGTCACCCAAGAATCATTTATGTAAAATTTAATTGGTATCCATCAATACCTAACTTTTCACAATATTTGAAAATAAGCCACCCATTCAATCAATGTTTTTCATTGGATTAAAATTTCTTGAACAACTTTGAAAGAGGGTCACACAAGGATCATTTCTGTGAAGTTTGGTTGAAATTCATCCAGTAGTTTCTAAGGAGAAGATTTTTAAAGAAAAAGTTTACGACCGGACGGACGCACTACGGACACAACTCCATGATAATAGCCCCAGTAGCCTTCGGCCAGTGGAGCTTACAATTCTGTTTCCAACCTTGAAGGTTGACAATGGTTTCGTATGATTAGCATCATAAGACATCACTGAAAATACCAACCCCTGATTATGTAATAATAGGTCATATATACATCCATGCAAACTGCAAAAAATGATTTATCTTACTATTTGAAATATCAACCCTTACTGCTTAAGAACTCAATTAAACCTACTTATCACTATTAATGCACCCATGCACATAATCTGTACCTGCTTTAAATACAGAGCTATCTCTCAGATCATCCGTCATACTTCTTTGAGTAGATTGTATGGTAACATGTCTCTTACATCTGTGTTTGAGAATGGAAAGCTTATGCTTGCAAAATCAAATTTGGAAGAGAATCTAGGAAATCTGTCTTGGTGAATTTTTATGCAGGATGTACATATGTACATGTTAAGAACTTTAACTAGAAAGCCATGAATGGCTTGAGTCGCTCCACAGGCTTGAAATTCTTCTAACAGCAAATAAATATTTGGGGTTCTACTGATGTTGAAAATGATTTTCGAAGTTTGAACTATATAACAGATAGAAAAATGAACTTCGCTCATACCAAAAATCTGATTGATATAGTTTCCACTATTTAACTTATTGAGAAATGACCTCCACCCATAAAATGCATATTTTTCATCCAATCAAAATAATTTTTGGTCACTATAGAATCATTCCAGTGAAATTTGGTTGATATCCAAAAATTAGATTCTGAGAAAATGATTTTCAAAGTTTCCACTATATAACATATAGAGAAATGACCTCTGCCCATAAAATGCATATTTTTCATCTGATCACAATGATTTTGTGTAGACTGATAAGGGGTCACTCAAGGACCATTCCAGAGAAATTTGGTTGATATCCATCTGTTACATTTAGAGAAAATGATTTTCAAAGTTTCCACTATATAACATATAGAGAAAAGACCTCCGCCCATAAAATGCATATTTTTTCATCAGATCACAATGACTTTTTGTAGACTGATAAAGAGTCACCCAAGGATCATTCAAGTGAAATTTGGTTGATATCCATCAATTACATTCTGAGAAAATGATTTTCAAAGTTTCCACTATATAACATATAGAGAAATGACCTCCGCCCATAAAATGCATATTTTCCAACCGATCACAATGATTTTTTGTAGACTGATAAAGGGTCACCCAAGGATCATTCATGTAAAATTTAATTGGTATCATTGATTAGAATCTGAGAAAACTCACTTTTTACCATATTTGAAAATAAGCCACGCCCATTAAATCCTTGTTTTTCATTGGATCAAAATTTCTTGAACAACTTTGAAAGAGGGTCACCCAAGGATCATTCCTGTGAAGTTTGGTTGAAATTCATCCAGTACTTTCTGAGGAGAAGATTTTTAAAGAAAAGTTTACGACAGGACGCACGCACGGACGGACGGACGCACGACGGACACAACGCCATGACAATAGCCCCAGTGGCTTTCAGCCAGTGGAGCTAAAAATGGGAAAAATCATGTATAAAACTTGATGGTAAAATATTACGTTTCTATCTTGCAGACCGATGGACAAAATTTGGAGGCCTTAATAAAATCCCTGCAGGACCAACTAAAGGTATGTTGGTATTTGAATTGCACTAGCGATGGGCAGATTAATTAATCATAATCAATATAATTAGTTTGCTTGGGCTTTTGATTGTGAATATTTGACTAAGTATTTTCATTTGATTAATCAGTTCCTAACACATAAATGAAAGCCATTATATGTTGTTATCGAAACCTACATGAGTTTGATGGCTCAGCATGAAACAGTTGTAACTGCCTATATGTTTTTAGGCAGTTACAACTGTTTTATGCTGAGTAATGAAGTTAATAGCAAAATCTGCAGAAAGAGTCTTTAGGTCATTAGTTTTAACTAAACTTTCACATTGTATTCTTCAAATAATGATACTGGGAGTGCCGTCATATTAATTTCTAAGAAAACAATTGTACAATCGATCATTAGTTGATATACTCTTCCAACTAAACAAGAGGACCAAGATGGTCCTAGATCGCTCACCTGAGTCTCTTTGACCCCTGAGACATCACATTAATTGGATAGGCAGATGTCAAAAAGAAGATAATTGCCTCAAATCAATACCATGGAACGTTTTCAGCGTAGAGCAAGTCAGATATGCCTTTTTGCTCTTTGAATCTATGTAACAAGAGCTGTCGGAGGACAGCGAAGCTCGACTATTCCTAGTGCTGGATAGTAACAGCAAATCAATATCGACATTGGAAATTCAATAAAATGAAAGTCAAGAGAAAAGAATCTTTGTCTAGAGGCTGATATCATGGTCACAGAAGCATGTGCAGAGTTTCAAAGCAATAGCTTTAGTAGGAACAGAGATACAACTAACATAAAACAGTTGCACATAAAAACATAACCAAGATTTTTAAGGCCGAAAAGGGTTAAAATTCCACTAGATTCAATATCAGAGTAATGAATCTTTTTCTGTGGGCTAATATTATGGTCAAAGAAGTATGTGTTGAGTTTCCAAGCAACAGCTTTAGTAGAAATAGAGATATTACAGAAATACAACATTTGCACGTAAAAACTTAACCAAGAATTTCTAAGTCCAAAAAGGGTTGAAAATCCACAAAATTCTATACCAGAGAATTGAATCTTTATCAAGAGGCTGTTGTTATGATCATTGAAGCATGTGCAAAGTTTGAACACAATAGCTTTCATAGAATTAGACATATAACTGATGTACAACATTTACCTGTGAAAAACTTAACCAAGAATTTCTGAGTCTGAAAAAGGTTAAAATTCCACTAAATTCAATATCAGAGTAAAAAAACTTTGTCAAGTGGCTGATATCATGGTAACAGAAGCATGTGTAGAGCTTCCAAGCAAAAGCCTAGGTTGAAATAGAACAACAACTGATATACAACATTTGCACGTAAAAACTTAACCAAGATTTCTAAGTCCGAAAAGGGTTAAAATTCCACTAAATTCAAAATCAGAGTATTGAATCTTTGTCAAGAGGCTGATATTATGGTCACAGAAGCATGTGCAAGTTTCAAAGCAAAAGCTTTATTAGAAATAGAGATATTACAGAAATACAACATTTGCACGTAAAAACTTAACCAAGATATTCTAAGTCCGGAAAGGGTTAAAATTCCACTGAATTCAATATCAGAGTAATAATTCTTTGTCAAGAAGCTGATATTATGGTCAAAGAAGCATGTACAAAGTTTCAAAGCAATAGCTTTATTAGAAATAGAGATATTACAGAAATACAACATTTGCACGTAAAAACTTAACCAAGAATTACTAAGTCCGAAAAGGGTTAAAATTCCACTAAATTCAATATCAGAGTAATGAATCTTTGTCTAGATGCTGATATTATAGCCACAGAAGCATGTGTAAAGTTTCAAAGCAATTGCTGTTAAAGAAACAGAAATATTACAGATAAACAACATTTGCACGAAAAAACTTAACCACGATTTCTAAGTCAGAAAAGGGTTAAAATTCCACTAAATTCAATATCAGAGTAATGAATCTTTGTCTAGATGCTGATATTATGGTCACAGAAGCATGTGCAAAGTTTCAAAGCAATAGCTTTAATAGAAACAGAGATTTTAAACACTTGCACATAAAAACTTAACCAAAGCATTATGCCGACGCCAACGCCGACGCCCGGGTAACTGGAATAGCCCCCCTATTCTTCGAATAGTCGAGCTAGAAAGGGATGCACCTGGGTGGACCCCAAAATCGACCCCTGGGTCTTGATATGAACAAACTTGGAAGAGGTCCATAAGATGATGCTACATACTAACTAGAAAGCCATGAATGGCTTGAGTCGCTCCACATGTTTGAAATTCTTGTAAAAGCAAATAAATGTTTTGACTAGATTTTTAAATATTTGGGGTGCTACTGATGTTGAAAATGATTTTCAATTATATAGTTTCAACTATATAACAGAAAGAGAAATGACCTCTGCTATCAAAAGACATATTTTTCATCATTTCAAAATAATTTTTGGTTGCATGATAATGGGTCACCCAAAGATCATACCAAAAATGTTTGATTGATATCCATCAGTTACATTCTTAGAAAATGTTTTTCATAGTTTCCACTATTTAACATATTTAGAATTGACCTCCACCCATAAAATGCATATTTTCCATCAAATCAAAAAATTTTTTGGTACACTGATAAAGGGTCACCAAAGGATCATTCCAGTGAAATTTGGTTGATATCCATCAATTACATTCTGAGAAAATGATTTTCAAAGTTTCCACTATATAACATATGGAGAAATGACCTCCGCCCATAAAATGCATATTTTTCATCTAATAACAATGATTTTTTGTAGACTGATAAAGGTCCATTCAAGGATCATGCCAGTAAAAATTTAGTTGATATCCATCAGTTACATTGTGAGAAAATGATTTTCAAAGTTTCCACTATATAACATATAGAGAAATGACCTCTGACCATAAAATGCATATTTTTCATCTGATCACAATGATTTTGTGTAGACTGATAAGGGGTCACTCAAGGACCATTCCAGAGAAATTTGGTTGATATCCATCTGTTACATTTAGAGAAAATGATTTTCAAAGTTTCCACTATATAACATATAGAGAAATGACCTCTGCCCATAAAATGCATATTTTTCATCTGATCACAATGATTTTGTGTAGACTGATAAGGGGTCACTCAAGGACCATTCCTGAGAAATTTGGTTGATATCCATCTGTTACATTTAGAGAAAATGATTTTCAAAGTTTCCACTATATAACATATAGAGAAATGACCTCCGCCCATAAAATGCATATTTTTTCATCAGATCACAATGACTTTTTGTAGACTGATAAAGAGTCACCCAAGGATCATTCAAGTGAAATTTGGTTGATATCCATCTATTACATTCTGAGAAAATGATTTTCAAAGTTTCCACTATATAACATATAGAGAAATGACCTCCGCCCATAAAATGCATATTTTCCAACCGATCACAATGATTTTTTGTAGACTGATAAAGGGTCACCCAAGGATCATTCATGTAAAATTTAATTGGTATCCATTGATTAGAATCTGAGAAAACTCACTTTTTACCATATTTGGAAATAAGCCACGCCCATTAAATCCTTGTTTTTCATTGGATCAAAATTTCTTGAACAACTTTGAAAGAGGGTCACCCAAGGATCATTCCTGTGAAGTTTGGTTGAAATCCATCCAGTAGTTTCTGAGAAGATTTTTAAAGAAAAGTTTACGACCGGACGCACGCACGGACGGACGGACGGACGCACGACGGACACAATGCCATGACAATAGCCCAAGTGGCTTTCAGCCAGTGGAGCTAAAAATGATAAGTGCATCTCTTAAGGGATCGACGAGTACGAGGAGTTGGGAGAAATATTGCTTGATTCCCTTCGAAAAGTGGACGAAAGGTTCGACAAAGAAGTGAGTACATTTATTTCCTTTTTAATTTAATATTTTTCAGGCAAAATTGATTTAACCAGGTAAAGAACTTTGTTGAATGTGCTAATCAAAAATTGACAAACATGGGAACTTGATGTAGTTATGATATAAATGAATTCAAAATGAAACAGCACTGTATGTTAATTTTCATATTTTTTTGACTCATCATGTTAAAGACATCAGCCCTACTCAGTCTGCACAGTCTGACTAGGCTGGAAACTTTCCACTCTCTAATAATTCTTCTCAATGTAGGAGGTTTTCCTATCTTACAATATTTTCATTTTCCAAATATGACAATTGACTAACCTCTGCTAATACTTGCTAGTTTCTCTAAATTTGATTTTATGAACTCGCATAAAACCTCTTTTAGCGTGATGGGTTACATATAATTTACACACTGGCTAGATAATAATATTGATTATATTTTTATCATCAGAAACGAGGAATATAGCAACTATGAGGATAAGGCTCTCTGTCAACTGAATGAAAAGAATTGGGTAGTGGACAAGGATGGGAATGATGACAGTGAAGATGATGATGAAACTAACATAATTTAGACTTTGTACTAGCCTATGAAAAAGAAACAAAACTTCATCTTGCTGGAGTCCGGTGAAGAGCCGAAGGTGGGGGATAGCGAGCCCAAACAAGAGGACCATGATGGTCCTAGATCGCTCACCTGCGTCTCTTTGACCCCTGTCACATCAAATTAATTAAATAGGCAGATGTCAAAAAGGAGATGATTTCTACATAAGATCAATACCATGGAATGTTTTCAGCCAAGAGCAAGACAGGCATGTCTTTTCGCTTTTTGACTAATTAAAGTGGGATGCATCCGGGTTGAGCCCAAATGTGACCCCAGGGTCTTGATATGAACAAACTTGGTAGATGTCAATAAGATGATGCTAAAAACTAAATATGAAAGCTGTCTGCCTTCTGGTTTCAGCAAAGAAGATCTTTGAAGGTCTTTTTCCTTTTTTCCCTTATCGTGTTCAAATAAGCTAAAAGGGATGCGCCCAGGTGGAGCCAAAATATGACCCCAGGGTCTTGATACGAACAAACTTGGTAGGGGCCCAAAAGATGATGCTACATAACAAATATGAAAGCTGTGTGCCCTCTGTTTAAGGAAAAGAAGATTTAAAAGATTTTCGCTTTTTGATTCTATGTAAAAAGGGTTGTGCCCAGGTGGAGCCCAAATATTGTACGAAGATTGTGTAAAATTTGTGGCCTCTAGAGTGTAAACACTAAGATTTTTGACGCCGGACGACTGACGCCAGACGATGCACGACGGACAATCAATGATCACAAAAGCTCACCTTGAGCACGATGTGCTCAGGTAAGCTAAACAAGAGGCCCAAGAGGGCCTGTATCGCTCCACTGGCTTTATCATCTCAAGATTTGAAAGAAAAATAATGAAAATTAAAGGTAATGAAAGTCACAAGCATTCAGAAGGAATTTTGACTTTTTCCTAATTGATACTTATTTACAAGCTAATCAGAAGAGAACACATATAACTAACATGTAAAATTACATGGAAGAAGCTTTTTTATATATCACTTAAAAGAAACCTATCACACTTATTTAACTCAAAATTATTCAATAAATTTCATTTCACCTATCACCTGACAATTTTGACTTTGATTGATCTGAATTCCAAAAAATCTTAGCAGACTACATAAAGCAAAGCCAAATAATGCAGAAATCATTCATAGAAAATGCAAAATTGCAAATGAAATCATCTTTAGCTACAATGTTTGACTGGGAAAAGGGGGCAATATGCTAGGGGTATTCATAACAAATTATAAGGAAGGGAAGTAATGAGTGTTTATTTTTATCACTTAATAAACTGCATTGATCTCCCTTGATCTATGTTATATAAAATGTCAAAGAGCTACAGATAGGAGGGATATTTTGTTTTTCAAATCTAAATATTTCATTCTTCCCAAGTTAAACCCTATGCTGTTGGTACTCATTTGAAATGTCTCATCAAGATGAGTCAATTGAGTACTAACAACATAGTTTCATTGGCAAAAAACAATTTAAGACTGACTTTGTCCCGTCTTATCTGGATCGTATATACCTATAATTCAGATATGCATACACTTACACATTTACATCTCTTTGAACAGACTTAGAGTGTTTAAATAGTGATACATTTATACTTTCATAAAACAAAGCTGACTGATAGAAAACAAGACTTTGAAGTCTCTTTAGAACTATTTTGTAATGATATATTTGGTCTTGACCCCATTGCACTGAAATACTCAATCACGACTAGCCTGCATACCCTTTACTTTAATTCTTTATACCAAAATAAAGGTGATTGCATTAAGTAGACTATTCTTAACATACTAATTTCAGGTAGAATTTTAGTAAATGGTCATCACCTAAGAAACATCCATGCTAAGTCTCATCATTGAAATTGGCCCAATGGTTCAGGAGGAGATGTCATTCATAGATTTCGGGGTCAAAATAAGCCCTGCCCTGCCACGCCCATATTTGGGGGCCAATCCAAATTTCTTGAACAACTGTAGAAGAGGGTCACCCAAGGAACATTCTGGTAAAGTTTCATTGAAATTGGCCCAATGGTTAAGGAGGAGATGTCCTTCAAAGATTTAAGGGTCAAAATAAGCCCCGGCCTGCCACGCCCATATTTGGGGTTCAATCCAAATTTCTTGAACAACTTTAGAAGAGGGTCACCCAGGGAACATTCTGGTAAAGTTTCATTGAAATTGGCCCAATGGTTCAGGAGGAGATGTCATTCAAAGATTTCAGGGTCAAAATAAGCCCCGCCCTGCCACGCCCATATTTTGGGGTCAATCCAAATTTCTTGAACAACTTTAGAAGAGGGTCAGCCAGGGAACATTCTGGTAAAGTTTCATTGAAATTGGCCCAATGGTTCAAGAGGAGATGTCGTTCAAAGATTTCAGGGTCAAAATAAGCCCCGCCCTGCCACGCCCATATTTTGGGGTCAATCCAAATTTCTTGAACAACTTTAGAAGAGGGTCACCAAGGGAACATTCTGGTAAAGTTTCATTGAAATTGGCCAAATGGTTCAGGAGATGTCGTTCAAAGATTTCAGGGTCAAAATAAGCCCCGCCCTGCCACGCCCATATTTGGGGGTCAATCCAAATTTCTTGAACAACTTAAGAAGAGGGTCACCCAGGGAACATTCTGGTAAAGTTTCATTGAAATTGGCCCAATGGTTCAAGAGGAGATGTCATTCAAAGATTTCAGGGTCAAAATAAGCCCCGCCCTGCCACGCCCATATTTGGGGGTCAATCCAAATTTCTTGAACAACTTTAGAAGAGGGTCACCCAAGGAACATTCTGGCCAAGTTTGGTCAATATCCACCCATTGGTTTAGGAGGAGAAGATGTTTAAAGAAAAGTTTACGCACGCACGGACGCACGGACGGATGCACGACGGACACCCCGCCATGACAATAGCTCGCTGGCCTTCGGCCAGTGGAGCTAAAAACATATTTTCCATCTGATCACAATAATTTTTGGTAGACTGAAAAAGGGTCACTCAAGGATCATTCCAGTGAAATTTGGTTGATAACCATCAATTACATGCTGAGAAAATGATTTTCATATATAGAAAAATGACCTCCACCCATAAAATACATATTTTTCATCTGATCACAATAATTCTTGGTGGACTGATAAAGGGTCACCCAAGAATCATTTATGTAAAATTTAATTGGTATCCATCAATACCTAACTTTTCACCATATTTGAAAAAAAGCCACCCATTCAATCAATGTTTTTCATTGGATTAAAATTTCTTGAACAACTTTGAAAGAGGGTCACACAAGGATCATTTCTGTGAAGTTTGGTTGAAATTCATCCTGTAGTTTCTGAGAAGATTTTTAAAGAAAAAGTTTACGACCGGACGCACTGACGCACAACAGACACAACTCCATGACAATAGCCCCAGTAGCCTTCGGCCAGTGGAGCTTACAATTCTGTTTCCAACCTTGAAGGTTGACAATGGTTTTGTATGATTAGCATCATAAGACATCACTGAAAATACCAACCCCTGATTATGTAATAATAGGTCATATATACATCCATGCGAACTGCAAAAAATGATTTATCTTACTATTTGAAATATCAACCCTTACTGCTTAAGAACTCAATTAAACCTACTTATCACTATTAATGCACCCATGCACATAATCTGTACCTGCTTTAAATACAGAGCTATCTCTCAGATCATCCACCATACTTCTTTGAGTAGATTGTATGGTACCATGTCTCTTACATCTGTGTTTGAGAATGGAAAGCTTATGCTTGCAAAATCAAATTTGGAAGAGAATCTAGGAAATCTGTCTTGGTGAATTTTTATGCAGGATGTACATATGCACATGTTAAGAGCTTTAAAAGTGATAAGTGCATCTCTTAAGGGATCAACGAGTACGAGGAGTTGACAGAAATATTGCTTGATTCCCTTCGAAAAGTGGACAAAAGGTTCCGCAAAGAAGTAAGTACATTTATTTCCTTTTTGATTTAATATTTTTCAGGAGAAATTGATTTAACCAGGTAAAGAACTTTGTCGAATGTGCTAATCAAAAATTGACAAACATGGGAACTTGATGTAGTTATGATATAAATGAATTCAAAGTGAAACAGCACTGTATGTGCAGTCTGACTAGGCTGGAAACTTTCCACTCTCTTATAATTTTTCTCAATGTAGGAGGCTTTCCCTATCTTACAATATTTTCATTTTCCAAATATGACAATTGGCTAACCTCTGCTAATACTTGCTAGTTTCTCTAAATATGATTTTATGAACTCGCATAAAACCTCTTTTAGTGTGATGGGTTACATATAATTTACACACTGGCTAGATAATAATATTGATTATATTTCTATCATCAGAAACGAGGAATATAACAACGATGAGGATAAGGCTCTCTGTCAACTGAATGAAAAGAATTGGGTAGTGGACAAGGATGGGAATGATGACAGTGAAGATGATGATGAAACTAACATAATTTAGACTTTGTACTAGCCTATGAAAAAGAAACAAAACTTCATCTTGCTGGAGTCCGGTGAAGAGCCGAAGGTGGGGGATAGCGAGCCCAAACAAGAGGACCATGATGGTCCTAGATCGCTCACCTGCGTCTCTTTGACCCCTGTCACATCAAATTAATTAAATAGGCTGATGTCAACAAAAGGACCCTGAGGGCCCTAAATCGCTCACCTGATATTTCAAGAAAATTATCATTAAGAAACAATTTCCTATGATATGGCATGAACCTTCCCATTTTCAACAGAGTTCATTCTTGTGACCTGGCAAACATTTCGATCAAGTTTCATGAAGATTGGACTTTATTGTGGCGTAAGGAGCTCTTACGAGAAAATTGTCATTAAAGCCCCTTTTCCTGTGATATGGCACGGATACTTCCCATTTTCAAAAGAGTTCATCCTCATGACCTAACAAACATTCTGACAAAGTTTCATGATGATTGGACCATATTTGTGGCTTCTAGAGTGTAAACAAAAAATTGTCATTAAGGCCCCTTTTCCTGTGATATGGCACAGATCCTTTCCATTTTTAATAGACTTAATCCTCATGACCTAACAAACATTCTTACCAAATTTCATGAAGATTGGACCATATTTGTGGCTTCTAGAGTGTAAACAAGAAATTTGTCATTTAGGTCCCTTTTCCTGTGCACAGACCCTTTCCATTTTAGCAATTTTTACAAGGGACCACCCAAGGAATATTTCTGCCAAAATTGGTTGATTTTGACTCATAAGTTAAGGAGGAGATGCTGTTTAAAGAAATTGTTGAAAAAATTGTCATTTAGACCCCTTTTCCCGTGATATGGCACAGATCCTTCCCATTTTCAATAGACTACATTGTCATTAAGGCCCCTTTTCCCGTGATATGGCACAGTTCCTTCCCATTTGAGCATTTTTCATAAGGGACCTTCCTAGGAATATATCTGCCAAGTTTGGTTGATTTTGACCCATAAGTTTAGGAGGAGATGTCGTTTAAAGAAAAAGTTGACGCCGTAACGGACAGAAGGACGCCGGACAACGATCCATCACAATAGCTCCCTTGAGCACTTCTTGCTCAGGTGAGCTAAAAAGGAGATAATTTCTACATAAGATCAATACCATGGAATGTTTTCAGCCAAGAACAAGACAGATATGTCTTTTTGCTCTTTGATTCTAATTAAAGCGGGACACACACGGGTGGAGCCCAAATGTGACCCCAGGGTCTTGATATGAACAAACTTGGTAGAGGTCACTTAGATGATGCTAAAAACTAAATATGAAAGCTGTCTGCCTTCTGGTTTCAGAGAAGAAGATTTTTGAAGGTTTTCCTATTTTCCCTTATAGTGTTCAAATAAGCTAAAAGGGATGCGCCCAGGTGGAGCCCAAATATGACCCCAGGGTCTTGATATGAACAAACTTGGTAAGGGTTGATTGATTGAATGGAGTTTAACGCCGCTTTCAACATTATTTCAGTTATATCGCGGCGGCTGGAGCACCTAACAATTGATCCCTGGTATTTCTCTCACCAGTACAACCATCACATTCTTTCCTAGCCTCCAGCTACTATCTCACATAGGTCTTCGATTATCAACCCATTGGTGAGAGACAAATAGTCGGAAAGAATGAGTGCCGCCGTCGGGGATCGAACCCGGGACCTCTAGAATGACAGTCCGACGCGCTACCAACTGCGCTTTGACGGCAACTTGGTAAGGGCCCAATAGATGATGCTACATAACAAATATGAAAGCTGTGTGCCATCTGTTTTAGGAAAAGAAGATTAAAAAGATGTTCGCTTTTTGATTCTATGTAAAAAGGGTTGCGCCCCGGTGGAGCCCAAATATGATCCTAGAGTCTTGATATGAACAAATTTGGTAGATATCCACTAGGAGATGCTACATTCCAACTAGAAAGCCACGAATGGATTTAGTCGCTCCACAGGCTTGAAATTCTTGTAAAGGAAAATAAATGTTTTGACTAGATTTTTAGATATTTGGGGTTCAACTGATGTTAAAAATGATTCCATCAGTTACATTCTGAGAAAATGATTTTCATAGTTTCCACTATTTAACATATTGAGGAATGACCTCCACCAATAAAATGCAAAATTTTCATCCAATTAAAATAATTTTTGGTACACTGATAAAGGGTCACTCAAGGATCATTCCAGTGAAATTTGGTTGATATCCAAAAATTAGATTCTGAGAAAAGGATTTTCAAATATTCGACTATATAACATAGAGAGAAATGACCTCTGCCCATAAAATGCATATTTTTCATCCGATCACAATGATTTTGTTGACTGATAAAGGGTCACTCAAGGATCATTCCAGTGAAATTTGGTTGATATCCATCAATTACATTCTGAGAAAATGATTTTCAAAGTTTCCACTATATAACATATAGAGAAATGACCTCCGCCCAAAAAATTCATATTTTCCATCTGATCACAATGATTTTTTGTAGATTGATAAAGGGTCACTCAAGGATCATTCCAGTGAAATTTGGTTGATATCCATCTGTAACATTCTGAGAAAATGATTTTCAAAGTTTCCACTATATAACATATAAAGAATTGACCTCTGCCCATAAAATGCATATTTTCCATACAATCACAATGATTTTTTGTAGACTGATAAAGGGTCACCCAAGGATAGTTCATGTAAAATTTAATTGGTATCCATTGATTAGAATCTGAGAAAACTCACTATTTACCATATTTGGAAATTAGCCACGCCCATTAAATCCATGTTTTTCATTGGATCAAAATTTCTTGAACAACTTTGAAAGAGGGTCACCCAAGGATCATTCCTGTGAAGTTTGGTTGAAATCAATCCAGTAGTTAATGAGGAGAAGATTTTTAAAGAAAAATTACGACCGGACGCACGCACGCACGCACGGACGGACGGACGCACGACGGACACAACGCCATGACAATAGCCCCAGTGGCTTTCAGCCAATGGAGCTAAAAATGAAAGCTGCTGCCTTATGGTTTCAGAGAAGAAGATTTTTGAAGATTTTCATTTTTTTTACATTCGTGATCAGAAGAGCTAAAAGGGATGCGCCCCAGCAAAGCCCAAATATGACCCCAGGGTCTTAATATCTACAAACTCAGTAGAGGCCCACTAGGTGATGCTACATACCAAATAGAAAGCTATCTGTCATCTGGTTTCAGAGAAGAAGATTTTTTAAGATTTTTGTTCTTTGATTCTTTGTAAAAATGGTTGCGCCCGGGCAAAGCCCAAGTATGACCCAAGGGTCTTGATATGAACAAACTTGGTGGTGGTCCACTAGATCATGCTTCATACTATATAAGAAAGCTGTCTGACTTCTGGTTTCAGAGAAGAAGATTTTTGAAAATGTTCATATTTTCACCCTTTTTGTTAAGAGTAAAGGGAAAGTTAAAGGTGGATTTCATTTATTTGAACAACTTTGGTAGAGCTTGACCCAAGGAACATCCCTGCCAAGTTTCATCAAGATCGGTCTACTGGTTTAGGAGGAGAAGATATTTAAAGGAATTGTGGACGACGGACGCCACACGCCTGACGACGGACATTCTAGGATCACAGTAGCTCACCTTGAGCACTTCGTGCTCAGGTGAGCTAAAAGATGGGAAAATCATGTATAAAACTTGATGTTAAAATATTACGTTACTATCTTGCAGACCGATGGACAAAATTTGGAGGCCTTAATAAAATCCCTGCAGGACCAGCTGAAGGTATGTTGGTATTTGAATCGCACTAGCGATGGGCAGATTAATTAATCATAATCAATATAATTAGTTTGCTTGGGCTTTTGATTGTGAATAATTGACTAAGTATTTTCATTTGATTAATCAGTTCCTAACACATAAATGAAAGCCATAATATGTTGTTATCGAAACCTACATGAGTTTGATGGCTCAGCATGAAACAGTTGTAACTGCCTATATGTTTTTAGGCAGTTACAACTGTTTTATGCTGAGCAATGAAGTTAATAGCAAAATCTGCAGAAAGAGTCTTTAGGTCATTAGTTTTAACTAAACTTTCACATTTTATTCTTCAAATAATGATACTGGGAGTGCCGTCATATTAATTTCTAAGAAAACGATTGTACAATCGATCATTAGTTGATATACTCTTCCAACTAAACAAGAGGACCAAGATGGTCCTAGATCGCTCACCTGAGTCTCTTTGACCTCTGAGACATCACATTAATTGGATAGGCAGATGTCAAAAAGAAGATAGTTGCCTCAAATCAATACCACGGAACGTTTTCAGCGTAGAGCAAGACAGATATGCCTTTTTGCACTTTGATTCTATGTAAAAAGGGTTGCACCTAGGTGGACCCCAAATTTGACCCCAGGGTCTTGATATGAACAAACTTGGAAGAGGTCCATAAGATGATGCTACATACTAAAAATGAAAGCTGTCAGCCTTCTGGTTTCAGAGAGGAAGATTTTTGAAGGTTTTCCTTTTTCACACAGTGTGCTCAGATGAGCTAAATGGGATGCGTCCGGGCGGAGCCCAAATATGACCCAAGGGTCTTAATATTAACAAACTTGGTAGGGGCCCACTAGATGATGCTACATACCAAAAATGAAAGCAGTGTGCCCTCTGGTTTCGTTTAAAGAAGAATTTAAAAGATTTTCGCTCTTTGATTCTATGTAAAAAGGGTTTCACCAGGGTGGAGCCCAAATATGATCCAAGGGTCTTGATATGAACAAATTTGGTAGAGATCCACTAGATGATGCTACATACCAAATATGAAAGCTGTCTGCCTTCTGGTTTCCTAGAAGATGATTTTTGAAGATTTTCATTTTTTAACCTTCGTGCTCATAGGAGATCAAGGGATGCACCCGTGCAAAGCCCAAATGTGACCCAAGGGTCTTGATATGAACAAACTTGGTAGAGGCCCACTAGGTGATGCTACATACCAAATATAAAAGCTGTCTGCCATCTGGTTTCAGAGAAGAAGATTTTTAAAAATTTTCATATTTTCACCCTTTTTGTTAAAGGTAAAGGGAAAGTTAAGGGTGTATTTCATTTATTTGAACAACTTTGGTAGAGCTTGACCCAAGGAACATCCCTGCCAAGTTTCATCAAGATTGGCCCACTGGTTTAGGAGGAGAAGATGTTTAAAGAAATTGTGGACGACGCACGACTGACGACGGACATTATACAATCACAATAGCTCACCTTGAGCACTTTGGGCTCAGGTGAGCTAAAAAATCCATGCTTGATTGTGATTTGAAACTGATTGCCCAGCACTAAATTGCACTGATCTTCAAAACCCTTTACTTGGAACATTGTATTACAATCCCCATGACTTAGACACATCTTGCTGAATAAAAACCATAGTTATCTCATTAAATTCAGAAAGGGGAGCAATGGATACACAATTTGCAAGTCAATAATTAATTTTGAGAAAACAAATTTTGAAGCATTTTCTTGCTTACAAAGGGAAATCTGTTGTCATGTACTAAGATCAGACTGCACATTATGTGCAGATTGATCTCTGACTATCCATTTTGCCAATTAAAGCATGATAAGGGTTAAGTATTGAAAAAGTCTTAAAAACTTTATAATTTTAGATAAAATGAGCCTTCATATGACATTTCGAACAATGTGCAATTTGTGCTAGGCAAGGACTCTTGCAAGCCTGTGCATATGCACAGTGTGACCAGAGCTGTGTCTTTGCACTTAGCAGATGGTTCAGGTCTAGAAGTGTCTTCAGACAGACTTCCAATATTTCTATTGCACTGTGGAGCTGCGGAGGCTGCTCAATGATTGCATCTCATGCATGTGTGTGTGTATTTCCGTTTATTTATCCTCACTACTGTAGCGCATGCCCATACTTGTATTTTGTATAATTCGCAGAAAAAGACCGCCCCTTTTACAGAAAAGAGATGAAGAAATCATAAACATTAAAAAAGAGAGGGACCATTATAAGGTAAGAGAGAGTATCATAACTTTAAAAAGAATCTGTGGGTTCTATTAGAACCATCACATTTCCATTACAAAGCTTTTATAAATGTTACACTACATTTGATTGCTAAGTGCAAAACAGTTGTAACTGCCTGTAAACATCCTAGATCGCTCACCTGAGTCTCTTTGACCCCTGGGACATCACACCAATTTAATAGGCAGATGTCATAAAGGATATAATTTCTACACAAAAACCATTTGTTTCATGAAGTTTGGGCCAAAATTGTGGCTTTTAGAGGTAAAACGAGAAAATTATCATTAAGACCCCTTCTCCTGTGATATGGCATGGATCTTTCCCAATTTCAATAGGGTTCATCCTTGTGACTTGACCAACATTCTGATCAAGTTTCATGAAGATTGGGCCATATTTGTGGCCTCTAGAGTGTAAACCAGAAAATTGTCTTTAAGGCCCCTTTTCCTGTGATATGGCATGGATCCTTCCTATTTTCAATAGGGTTCATCCTTGTGACTTGGCCAACAATCTGACAAGGTTTTATGATGATTGGGCCATATTTGTGGCTTCTAGAGCATAAACGAGAAAATTGTCATTAAGGCCACTTTTCCCTTGATATCACACGAATCCTTCCCATTTTAAATAGGGTTCATCTTTGTGACTTGGCAAACATTCTGACCAAGTTTCATGGAGATTGGGCCATTTTTGTGGCCTCTAGAGTGTAAACAAGAAAATTGTCATTAAGGCCCCTTTTCCCGTGATATGGCATGGATCTTTCCCAATTTCAATAAGGTTCATCCTCGTGACCTGACCAACATTATGACCAAGTTTCATGAAGATTGGATCATATTTGTGGCCTGTAGAGTGTAAAGACTTAAATTGTTGACGGAGGACGACGCACGACGGACATTCAACGATCACAAAAGCTCACCTTGAGCACGATGTGCTCAGGTGAGCTAAAAAGGGTCTTTTTCTCATATAACAAATACGTAACTACTTTTGAGGATGGTAAACTACAGACATTATTCCCGTCAATATACAAATATCAAACAAGTTATTGTTTTTTAAATAACACGTCACCATGTCGAAAAACTATGAAAATATCGGATATCAGACAAAGAGAGTTTACAGACAAATTTGCGTACCGTAAAGATCGGAGGTAGTTTAACAGCTCGATCTTTATCACACTTCATAGACCTTTTATCTGCTAAATGAACACTCAGAAACATTAATTGGGGTGCAAATAGACTAACATCATCGTAAAGCATCAAGAACAAGACTCTGTCATATTTTAATCTTTGTTATGTTGTTTCAAACTTAACATGAAAACAGAGCATAACGCATCTGTCATTTGTAACGTATCAGTCATTTTATGATTTCCAGGTAACTCTCATGAATACAACTGAAGATGGAGTCATTAAAATTACTTTTTCTGAATCATCTAGTCGGTGTCTTTCTAATCATATGCGTTGCCAGCTGGAAACACCGTTTTCTATCACCCATGAGCAGTCAAAGCAGTTATGTATCTGTTGTAAATTTTTTAAAAATCTTAATTAACTACAAACGCCTCCTACCATTGGTGTATCAATTATAACAGCCCATTCAGGCGTTATTTTTTTTTCGTTTACAACATACTTACTTTTGTAAATTAAATATCAAAAATGCCCCTTACAAATGTTCTAAGTCCAGTTTCTCTCTGATAAGATACTGTTATGTATCTGTTGTGGAAATCGTCTACACCATATCTGTAGTGATTTTTTTATAAACTTGAACAACTTGAAACATGTTGGATTATTTTTCATTGTTTTATCATATAAGCAATATAGAAAGACTCTTGAAAATTGCTAAATTATCTTTAAATGTATCAAAATAAAGCCATTTAGTAGAGTACCCCCGACCGTCTTCAGGCAAATAGTTGTATTTGTCATGCATGTAGAGCGTTATAACAAGAAAATTCTATTGCCTTTGACTTTTATTTTTTCTTGTCCTGTAAGTTCATGCCATGGGCTTTCAAACAAGAGGACCAAGATGGTCCTAGATCGCTCACCTGAGTCTCCTTGACCCCTGGGACATCACATTAATTAGATAGGCAGATGTCAAAAAGAAGATAATTGCCTAAGATCAATACCATGGCATACCATCATGCTCAGATGACCTGAAAGGGATGCTCCCGGGTGGAGCCCAAATATGACCCCAGGGTCTTTATATGAACAAACTTGGTAGGGGTCCACGAGATGATGCTACATACCACAAATGCAAGCAGTGTGCCCTCTGGTTTCGATTAAAGAAGATTTTAAAAGATTTTCGCTTTTTAATTCTATGTAAAAAGGGTTAAGCCTGGGCAAAGCCCAAATATGACCCCAGGGTCTTGATATGAACAAACTTGGTAGAGGTCCACTAGATGATGCTACATACCAAATATGAAAGCTGACTGCCTTCTGGTTTCATAGAAGAAGATTTTTGAAAGTTTTCATTTTTTTACCCTTTGTGCTCATAAGAGATAAAGGGATGCACCTATGCAAAGCCCAAATACAACCCGAGGGTCTTTATATGAACAAACTTGGTAGAGGCCCACAAGGTGATGCTACATACCAAATATTAAAGCTGACTGCCATCTGGTTACAGAGAAGAAGATTTTTTAAAGATTTTCGCTCTTTGATTCAATGTAAAAAGGGTTAAGCCCGGGCAAAGCCCAAATATGACCCCAGGGTCTTGATATGAACAAACTTGGTAGAGGTCCACTAGATGATGCTACATACCAAATATGAAAGCTGTCTGCCTTCTGGTTTCATAGAAGAAGATTTTTGAAAGTTTTCATTTTTTTTCCCTTCGTGCTCATACGAGATAAAGGGATGCACCCGTGCAAAGCCCAAATATGACCCAAGGGTCTTGATATGAACAAACTTGATAGAGGCCGACTAGTTGATGCTACACACCAAATATTAAAGCTGTCTGCCATCTGGTTACAGAGAAGAAGATTTTTAAAGATTTTTGTTCTTTTATTCTATGAAAAAAGGGTTGGGCCCAGGCGAAGCCCAAATATGACCCCAGGGTCTTGATATGAACAAACTTGGTAGAGGTCCACTAGATGATGCTACATACCAAATATGAAAGCTGTCTGCCTTCTGGTTTCAGAGAAGAAGATTTTTAAAGATTTTCATATTTTCACCCTTTTTGTTAAGGGTAAAGGGAAAGTTAAGGGTGGATTCTATTTATTTGAACAACTTTGGTAGAGCTTGACCCAAGGAACATCCCTGCCAAGTTTCATCAAGATTGGCCCACTGGTTTAGGAGGAGAAGATGTTTAAAGAAATTGTGGACGACGGACGACGCACGTCGCACGACTGACGACGGACGACGGACATTCTACGATCCCAATAGCTCACCTTGAGCACTTCGTGCTCAGGTGAGCTAAAAAGCCAAAACCGATAACCTTTTCTAATAAATAAGACCTTAAATGTTTAGTCTACATGATTTTTCCAGAAATGGGACGTTATACGGAGAATGAATGATATGCTCTGACATTGGGATGGACGGACAGACGGTTAAGATGATACCAATTATGTCCACCTTCAGGGGCTTATAATGAAGCTAAACACCAAATTTCTGGCTGTCTACCTTCTGGTTTCAGAGAAGAAGAGGAATGAAGAGAAGAATGAATCGATCTTTGTTCAATTTCTTCGGAACGGAATATTCTACACCCATAAATATATGATTTTGCCGGATATAGCCGCAACTTGAGGGCAGAAAAATCTAAACGATAAAGTTTGATAAAAGTTACAGAATCATTGAGAGGAGCTCTCTGTCTAGGTCTACAGCTAGTTTGTATGTCTGGGAAAAATTCGTGTTGAAAAGAAATTACGTCCAAAAGTGTGTCTCTCTTGTCTAAGCAAGACATTATACATATGACGTCATAATCGACGTTGCCATGCAATCTCGTGCGAAATGACGCGCTTTTAAGAACCAATCCTACAATTTCCGCATTTTGTGTCATTTTAGCATTAAAAGAATAAGATAACCGTTTTCAATTTTCGTGTAAGGTTAATAAATCCTTGATTTATTGAAAACCAAACGCTATATATTATTTGGTAGCCCTAATACTCGTTAAAATACTTTTTTTGTTCACTCAATTTAACATACACAGGGGTTGAAAAATCCACTCGCCCGCTCGCATTTGCGAGTAGAAATTGCCGGAGGGCGAGTAGAATTTTGGGTGAGCTAGTCCGACGGGGCGAGTACAAATCTAGGCTTTCAATCATGCAAGGAAAAGCTGATCTTTAAACAAATGACCATTGCAATGTAGCATCGTAGTCGCAGTTAATATTTCCCAATTTCCAACGGCTTCTAAATTGCAGATTGTCTTTGAAAAAAATAAATGTTCCGACAATGAGAGTCGTAAACTGGATGAGCCGAAACAAATTCAGTTACCCTTCTAAAGACTATCCATTATATATTTATATCCACTATTTATGTGACTATTTAATGAGACTATCGTGTAAACACGAGAGAAAATTGTGTTGCTGTGAAAACACAGATGACCTCGCCCAGTACAGGTGTTCGGCGGTCCTTTTGAAGTCGGGCCATTTTCGAGAAATTTATACAGTGACGTCATATTTAAGGTCAGTTTCAAAATAAATCTTATGATATTCTCACATCTTTACCACTCAGATATTTTGATAAGGATTATATTTTTTATTTGAAGTAAGATATTTTGATAAGGATTATATTTTTTATTTGAAGTAAGTAATTTTCGTAATTGTTTCGAAACAGCGATTTTTATGCACGCATAATTAATCTAATTTCGGTAATGTACACTTGCTGCGTTCAATCATATCTGCACCCTTTCAAAAGCCTTCAAATTCTTTGAGAAAGATGTTAGGGATGATTTTAGAGATTTTCTTTTAGTAAATAATTATAAAACAACAAAAAACAAAATAAAAACACACACACTAAAAAAGGGAGCGGGTCGCATTTCAATGATCACCAATTATAATTTCAAAAAGCCGAGCGGGATGACATTGGTTGTTTAAAAGCGTAGCTACAACTCGGACAACGAAAGAAAAATATATCTATAGCAAAGAAGTTATTCCAGGTCAAAACTTGTTTATTTGTATTTTAATGATTTTTTTGTCCGCATTTAATCTCCAGATTGTTTCTAATATTCAATAAAATATGGTACTGGTTCAAAAAAATTGTTTCTATTATTCATGAGATTCATTGATAAGAGTGCCGATTATCCATCGGATTTTTCATATGCTAAAGAAGAAATGGTTTTGTGGTCCAGGTTGCTAATATCCCAAATTCCTTATTATCTGTGTTTCTCATTAAGATATTCTTCTGTACATGTTGAGACTACATAGATTACCCATCTCTTTAATATTGAATACAAAATAGCAAACCATGTCATATGAACATACCTTTCCACACAAGTCATATGAACAAACCTTTCCACGCACACTGGGTGGAAAGTTCTGATTTCATTCAAGTACTGTCACAATGAGTTAAATTTATACCGGGATCATGAAAATTTCAACCAATTCAAATGACTTGTGTTCTTGTTATAAGACTAACCTACATTTTATTAATTTTGAAGGGCGAGCTCATTTGGTTTTAGGGCGAGTTGAAATTTATGGTTACTAGTCCTACAGGACTAGTTGGGTCTTTAAGATTTTTCAACCCCTGATACAGCCTAACGAAACTAATCCCTGTATCGTTTTTTTCCCCATTTTCGTTTCCCCCTTTTTCACAAACAATTATGAATAAGATCAGCCGTTATTTGGACATTTAATTCAACTTCTCTTCATTCCTCTTCTGCGAAACCCTTGAGGTGTCGCCCACCTAGTAGGTTGAGAAAGATTTCACTCTGTTTCTTTATAAGCCTTTGTGTGACTTTTTTAACCATTTCATTTGTGTGCAACATTTAGACTCGGATCAGCCAGTGCAGTCACACTACTCATTACATAAGTTTAACGGACCGAAAGTGGCTATCCTCAACCCATCATTTATTTCATGCTTGTGTGCTTGTTCAAACTGCTGAACATCTGAACATCACACTCACACGAAATTGTTGGAAATGTCAAGCACTGGCTCATACAAAATACACCCCGACAGAGCCCCAATTTGACCCCAGGGGAACAATATGAAACACTTGACAAAGGTTTATTAGATGATGTATCATATCAAATATAAACGCTGTCTGCCTACTAGTTTCAGAAAAGAATATTTTTGAAAATTTTGCTCTTTATTTCTATATAAGGTTACCGTGGACACATAGCATGGGCAGAATGTTGAGTACCTCAAAACTTGACAACAGATATGGAAATTTCATTTTGAAATATGAGCTTTCAGGAAGACTTGAAATAAAAGTTCAAAAATATGTTCAAGTGACACCCGGAGAGACTCAATCCACAAGCACCAACATTCACTCTGATGTTTAACTATTCAAACCAACTAAATAAATTATCAAACTTTCTGAAAAAAAAAAAGGACATGAAGCTTAATAGATTCAGCGCCTTCAATGACAAATCTGAGTGTTTTATTGCATGGCACGCTATCTGACCTCAGGCACGAAAGCTTTATAGACCCTCCGAGATTCAATCTTTTGTTGAAGCTATGCAGGTATCCAGTTTCAAAAAAGAATGCCATATATACAGTACACCATCTCTGGCTTTAACAAGATGCCCAAGAGGGCCTGTATCGCTCCACTGGCTTTAAAATTTTAAGACTTTCATTAAGTAAAGCTTACTTTAAATCAATACATTAACCACTCCGAAATCTCCTTAGACCTATTTAATAATGATTAACTGGTTCTGGTCCATATTACACCAAAATACTCAATCACAATGAACCTGCAACCCTTTACCCATCTTATTAAAATATAAGGTTCAGAAGATGTCGTTCAAAGATTTAAGGCTCAATATAGGCCCCGCCTGCCACGCCCATATTTATGGATCAATTAAAATTTCTCGTACAATTTAAGTAAATAGTCGCCCAAGAAACATCCTGGTAAAGTTTCATTGAAATTGGCAGAGTGGTTCCGGAGGAGATATTGTTCAAAGTTTTGGCCTGAAAATAAGCCCCGCCCTGCCACACCCAAATTATGGGCCAATCAAAATTTAGCAAATAATTTTTGAAAAGAGGCACTCAAGGAACATTCTTGAAAAGTTTCATTGAAATCAGCCAAGTTGTTCAGGAGAAAATGTCATTTAAAAATTTCGGGCTCAAATAGGCCCCGGCCCCGCCCTGCCACTCCCATATTTAAGGACCAATAAAAATTTCTTAAACAATTTAAGTAAAGGGTCAACCAAGGAACATTCTGTTAAAGTTTCATTGAAATTGGCCCAGCGGTTCAGGAGGAGATGTCGTTAAAAGATTTCGGGCTTAAAATAAGCCCCGCCCTGCCATATTTATGGGCCAATCAAAATTTCTTGAAAAATTTTAGTAAAGGATCACCCAAGGAACATCCATGCCAAGTTTTATTGAAATCAGCCAAATGGTTTGGGAGAAGATTTTTAAAGATTTTAAGTGAAAAAAATGCCACGCCCATATTTGGGGGCCAATCAAAATTCTTTGACCAATTTAAGAAGAGGGCCACCCAAGGATCATTTCTACCAAGTTTGGTTAAAATTCCTGAGGAGATGTTAAAAGAAAAAGTTTACGCACAGATGGACGGATGCACAACAGACACTCCGCCATGACAATAGCTCGCTGGCCAGTGGAGCTAAAATTGGCCAATTTGACTGCCAAGGTATCTACCCATGCTGTCCGAACACTTTCAGTGTGGAAACGGTTTAACCCTTTGCTGTTTAATCCCTGCTTTTTACGTGCCTGTGGTTTTATGATTGAGAAAACACTGTGAAAAAAGAAGAAATTGCTTCTGACAAGCAATTTCTTCTTTTTACACACTATTTTCTACCCTACTGAATGGTTATTTTTCAAATTTAATGCACTTTAAATTTTCGTCTGCAAAACCTTTGAATTTGGACAGGTCAAATTTTTGTAAAACGGGGAAAGGGTTAACCAATACCTAAAAACAGCAGGAAAAAAGGCATACCAATCCCTTGGAAGTTTGCAATTCTAACACCCAAGCTTTGCAAGATTTGGGAATAGAGCAATTAAGAGGGCCATAGTGGCCCTAAATCGCTCACCTGAGTAAACTGTCAAAAATTATTTAATGTTGGTGGAGATCATTCACGAACCAGGGGTAGTTGAGATTTGAAAATTACGTCTTGCAAAAGTTCAACTTATGATCAATATTTGTAAGTTTCAGGGTTTTCAGTGGTTTAATCTTTTGACTTAATGTTACCAAAATTCTATATTGGTGGAGAATTCATTAAGACATTCATTCTGATCAATTTTTCAGGTTGATTGGGCAAATAATATAGCTTGCTAATATTTGACCTCTTGACCTTTTTTTTTACTCCAATTGACCTTATTTCAAACTTGAAAGAGATTGTATTAAGACAATTTGGACAATTTTCAGATTGATTGAGTTAAAACAAGTGGTTAAGATTGTCTACAAGGTTCTACTAAAATTTTACTTTGTGGCCTCATTTTTAACCCAATTTTGAAATTTATCAAGATTTCATGAGACCATTAATCTGACCAATTTTCAAGTTGATTGAGCTTAAATTATAGCCTCTAGTGTGTCAACAAGATTTTTCTCGCATTTGAATTCTTGACTCAATTTTTGACTCCACTCGACCCAGTTTGAACTTGAAGAGAATTTATCAAGACAGCCATGCTGACAAAATTTCATCTTGATCTTATAATTGACTTCGTGGCCTCATTTTTTACCCAATTTTGAAATTTACCAAGATTTCATCAGACCATTTATCTGACCACTTTTCAGGTCGATTAAGCTAAAAATATAGCCTCTAGGGTGTTAACAAGGTGAATGTTGATGATGGATGACACAGGACGGTATCACACACCCACAAAAGCTCACCCTGATCACTCTGGCTCAGGTGAGTAAATAATGTACAAAAATATATTACTTTTTGGCTTACAGTCCGACATTCCAAATAACATAATGTCCACTATGGAAGCAATGATAAAATCCCTGAAGGACCAGCTGAAGGAATGTTTGTATTAGAATTGTCTGAAATAAAGTTGGTGCAAAGTGGACTAATAACCCCCCACCAGGGCTTTGTCCTAGTTTCATTACTAGTTTTCAGACATAGCTCAACTGTGACCATGACCTTTGTGACCTAAAAACAAAAGAGTACATCCTTGACTCATTGGCAACAATTGTATAAAGTTTCATGATTGTAGGTCACTTTGCTCTTGAGTCCAGAAACGAAAAAGGTCGAAAGACAGATGGATTGTTGGACAGATGGGGTGGAACCAAAATACCCCCTTCTACTTCGTAGTTAGGGTATAAAAACAGAATTACTAATGACAATTCTTGAAGCTGCTAAGAAATCAATTATTTGGGAAGTGTACCAACACTTAAAAAATCAAGAGTCACAATATACAACACTTAAGAAATATTATCAACAAAAGTCTCTTTTTCTGTTTCACAGCAAAATCAGGACGATGTGTGTAGGGTCACACAACAAGACATTCATTGAAAGTTTCATGCAAATCAGTTCGTATATGTAAGACGATTTGTGTTAACACAAATTGAGTGTACTTACAAAACAGAAAGACTGACAGGTGGAGATGATACCAATATAAGACCACCTTATCCATTACAACATAAGGTGATTGATTTTATGCGCGGAATCTTGGTGCTTTGCCCTATTCCTGTATATAAGTAGATTAGTCTCTGTCACATAGGAAAACAAGGAGGGTTCAGTGCAACACTATTGTAAGTGCCTATATAATTATAGGCACTTACAATAGTTTTGGGCTAATATGAGGAATATTTATGCCCCTCATAAGAGCAGGTTATTGACCTATTCTTTGTCAATCAACAAAGGGCAATAACTCAAACGAGATGTGTTTGTGAAACAAGAGTGACCCTAAAACTGCATTTTTTTTAAACTTTTGATCTTGACAGATGACCTTGACTTTATCACACGATCTTGATCTTGGTATCTGTAGATGCATTTGCATTACCCCTTCTTATCTACATCTCTAGCTGTACTGCAGTTATATCTGCTCAACTACACATGTTCTTAATGACCCTCAGTATTCCAAGGGATGGGTCGAATTATACCAAATAACAGAAATAACCCATCACCTTTCAATGACAAATTATTCTGCCCTTTATCAATCAGTTTGCTTATATTTCATTACATTTTATCACCCGGCTTCTAAGTTAACATTTATAGAACAAGAGTCATCAGCTGACAACGTAGCTCGTCCAAACTGCTGCTTGTCACAAACAGCACTTGACCAAAGATCTAAGTTCAAAGTTAATATTTTTTGTTAAAGTCTGTGATCTAATATATATATATATATATATATATATATATATATATATATATATATATATAATATATATATATATATATATATATATATATATATATATATATATATATATATATATATATATATATATATATATATATATATATATATATATATATATATATATATATATATATATATATATATATATATTATATATATATATATATATATCAGTCTGATTTAGAAATAAGAAAGAAATAAAGGTATTATGGCCACAGATATAAGCAATCAGAAAATATAAGCAAGGTTCAAGTTTTTTTGTGAAAGGCTTTAAAAGTACATAAAAGGTCAAGGTCATATTATAAAGAACCTTGGTTACTGGTGAAAGCCTATCACTTGGTGAGTTTGTGTATGAGGTTATGATGTCCCTAGGTAAAAGCTCTAAGAAATTATAAGCAAGGTTAAAGTTTTTGGTTAAAGTTTTTCTAAGTCCATAAAAGGTCAAGGTCAATGTCAAGGACCTTGGTAAGCAGTGAAAGTCTATCACCTAGTGAGAGTGTTTATGAAGTAATGATGTCCCTAAGTAAAATCACTAAAAAAAATCAAGCAAGGTTATAGTTTTTTGGTTAAAGTATTTGGTTAAAGATTTTCTAGGTCCATAAAAGGTCAAGGTCAAACTGTCAAGGCAATTGGTCTCTAGCGTGAGCATATCACCTTGTGAGTGCATATATGCAGCCATGATGTCCCTAGGTAAAGCATTCAGAAAATATAAGCAAAGTTAAATTTTTTTGGTTAAAATTTTTTTGGTTAAAGATTTTGGTTAAAGTTTTTTTTTAAAAGGGTTAAGGTCAATGTCTCAAGGTCATTTTGACATGGGTGTTTGTCTTAAATGAAAGCCTATATTTGAAAGTTTATTTGAAATATAAAGCCACTAGGATTAATACTGATATAAATAAAAAACTTTAACCTAATGTGGATGCCGACACCGATGCTGACATCCGAGGGTATGACAAAAGCTCTTCAGAGACTTTTGGTCCAGGCGAGCTAAAAATATTAGTGAATTCATACTCACTTTAGTAAAGACTCAAGAATTTGATAAACATATTTTACACTGGTGCAACAGATCTAATGCATTGTACAGAATTAATGTTGGACTAGTAACAGATATTGTTTTAATTTGCCTCCTTAATTTTTACCCTTTCCATATAACAGAAAGGGCAGTAGTTTCAGTTGTTGGCAGTCTTCAGTCAAAAACTCTACCTTATAACTTATTGTAAGTAATTATAAGTAATCATTAGTAGGTGATTATTTTTAACACAAGTGCCAATCAACCAATTATTAACCTATCGATCAGTCAATCAACCAATCAAGAGAAATGATCACAAATCTTAATTAATTTGAGAGTGAAAAATTGAGGGGTCAGCGCAATACTATTTTAAAAGTCTATATATTAGGCACTTACAATAGTTTTGCATCTACCCATAAAATGCCATATTTCTCTATGATTTTTGTCAAATATCAGAGGATAACTTATAGCATTAAACAGATTTTACAAGTTCTTGGGCTAAAAGAGACCCAAAATTCGGGAATGCAATGGCTCTATGGGAATAAACTTAAGGAAATATTTCACACTTTTCAAAAGTCTTCATTTTTTTCTGAAGTTAATCCACCTCTATCATCTTCAGGAATTGATAAAAAGACTGCTTAAATCACATCAATCTTTTCTTTAATAATTTCTCACAGGGTCCAAGGGACTCCCTTAGGATAGTTTTTATAGTCTGAGCTATCAATTGAGGGGTGAACACAAAACTATGGTCAGTGTCTAATCTATATACATATAGGCACTTGCAATGATTTTGGTCTGATGCCTTCTTTTGTTTGTTAGTCTCAGACTCAAAAATTTTAGAGCCATGAAAAACATGAATTAAGCAGGTTTTACTCTTAATATTACAAGTCAATGCAGGATACAACTTTCCAATGTCTGTGAGCTTTTCATGTAAAACATATAATTTGGAAAATATCATAAAGTTTTGACCCTTTCTTTTTCTACAATTTTTTTTTCTTAAATCTAAAAGAAATTCAACTTAGCTATTTAACTAGCTTTGAAATTGTGACCAATCATGCAAAAAAGAGACCATCCAGAAACTCCATAAAATAGATTTTTGAAAAAGAGACTGTACCCAGTAGAAGTCAACCAGAAGATGGATTTTGAAAACATCTATATAGAATGGTAAAATAATCATTCTAGATTCAGATCCTTTTATCATAAATTTTTATCATAGTAAGTCTGTGCAAATAGCATAGTCTGAACAGGGTTGATATTTTTCTCAATTACCAGATGGTTGCTTTTCCCATGTTGGGTCATAATTATGGTGATTTGCCCAGTTTTCATGCAAGACCCTAAATTTGTGGTATTCCTGATAATCATATGTCATTCTTAAGCATGCGACGTCCACGCGCTAAAATTTTGCATATCGTGCGTTCCTGTGTCAACCAACACTCTTCGCCATCTTCACTCGCTTCTAATCAAGTAAAGAAAGAAAATGAGGCATAAAATGGTAAGAAGATGACAGATTTAAAATTTACGCAATGAGTCAAATAGGCAGAGGTACTTGAAATGATCTTATCATTATATCAACCACTGTATTCTTTTTAAAACAACTTTTATTCATTCACAAGGAATGCTTAGTTTAAGAAGTGCCAAGTTTTTGGAGGAAAATTTAGAAACAAGGAATTTGTCATTGACTTATTGAACGACCCACGAAATCTGGAGCCTCAAGGGTCAACAGCTTATTCAAAATGGCTTCCAATGTAAACAATAACATGCAATTGACATAGATATAGGTAAGTTATAAAACAACAAATATTTTCAAGTGTAATTTAATGATTTTTGTAGCACTGACTTGTTTTTGTCATCCGGGAGTTCCCTGTAAATTATTAATACCACGAAAACTGGGCAAACCATCATTAAATCTCTGTTGGACCCTTACTACTCCTTTCTTTTTATAAAGTCCATTTCTATTAAATAAACTTTAGGCTGGTCAAAATTGTAATAACTACAGACAATGATGGATTCCTGGTATTTTACCAGCCAGCTGATAACCTTCATATGTCTATGATTATCAACCCATTGGTGGGAGACCAATAGTCAAAAAGATTTTAGATCAAATTATTTTAATAATTATACCACAAACCTTATGTTGTTGATACTCATTGGCATTGTCTCATCAAGACAATCCCAATGAGTACCCACAACATAAGGTTTCAATGATGAATAAGGATTTTAGACTGGAATTACCCCTTCTTATTTGTACCTCTGTTTTCATTAATCTAATTACAGTCAATCTTGCTCTCGCGACCACGTCTATTAAGCAACCTTTTTTATTAAGCGACCGTTTTAAAAATCCCCTTCTTTAAATCAAACATTTCAAAAGGTAGATAGTATTGGTCTAAAAACTAATGTTAAATGAATCCTGTGTTGTTAAAACTCATTAGAATCGTCTCAGTGAGACGATTCTATTTTGTTTTAACAACATAGGATTATTGAGAAATCCACAGTTTCATACATATTCAATCAAAATTATTATCGTTATTAATAGACAAACCATGCACTGAGCGTCCATTCACTTTAACGACCGATTTTTGGTGGTCCCTTAAGTGGTCGCTTAATGCAAGTTTTACAGTACAATCAATATCTTAACTAATCTCTTTGATAGCACCTACTGGTCTTTTCTCTTCTAAAAATCATCAGCAATCAATTAAGAGTGTGTTCTGTCAATCTATCTGTTTAACATCCACCTGCCAGATAATCCATGTATGTAAAACATGGACTTGATAAATCTGTCAATAATTCACCATCTGTCAATCAATTGACCCAATCTGTCAATCAAACCTTACTTGTCAATCAAAGTACCCTTGGGTCTCATCTTCTTAGCCTCCTCTTCTGCCTGCAAAATAGATGTACAGAGTTTATGGTCTCAGTAACAGGATTTCTCTCTCAGTAAGAGGATTTCTCTGATGCTTTTCGGTGGATTATCCTGAATCAAAGGTAAGTTATTGCTTGATTGATTTACTTGATAATCTCACCACAAAACCAGTGATTTACTAACATGCAGTCAAACTTGTGTAGAGCGACCACTTACGGGACAACCAAAAAAGTGGTCGTTTATGGGAATGGTCGTTAATACAAAATATCATGATAAATGTAACAGTTCATTTAAACGACATTTATGGTTGTTGGTAAAGTCGTACTGAATTCTTTGATGTTTGAACCCATTAGAATCATTGATTCTAATGGGTTCTAACAACACAAGATTCAATAATAACACAGTTTTCGTTGAGAATGTGTTTTTTTTCAAAGATTTTTCTTATGGTGAAGGAACATTTTATTGTGGTTTCTTTGAAAAATTGGTCCCTTAATAGTTGTGGTTGCTCAAGCAATATCAACTGTATTATCCTCTGTTTTCTTTAATTTAACCTTATTCACAATAGCTAAGTGGACTGTGATATACAAATGACATCATGGTATTGCCTTGTTATCTAATCCAAAATGATGCACTTAAATCTTTGCCAAAATCTAACCACCTGTAAAGTGTCATTTCCCCAGTTTGTTTAGTTTTTGAGCAATGGTTCAATAAAAATAAAGTTGGAAAATTAGCCAAGGGCAATAACATAAAATAATTGATGAGAAGAGTTACAGTATATGTGCTCTTTTCCTCAATGAGATTTATCCAGAAGTTTTTGAAGTTTAATTATTCTAGCTTGCTTACTCTTTGAGTTAAACTCCCAACAAAAAAGGTCTTCATACAAAATGACCGATTGATTTTCAATTTTTGAATTCAGGAAGATTTATGGCTTGTTTCACCAGAATATCTTTTTGAACTAAAAGTTTGACTAAATTCTTAGCTCAGTACAAAATAAGATGTGTTTGAAAAATACAAATGTCCATGAAACATCAATTTTCATAATTTTGACCTTGACATATGACCTTTGCCTTGTCAAATCACCTTGACCTTGGTATCTGCAGATGCATATAGGTGGGACTTAGAATAATGCCAAATACTAATAAAGCTGAAAGTGATTGCCATTATTTTTATAAGTTTTGCAGACAGATAGAAAGACAGACAGACTAACATAAAGTTGGACAAACAATAAGCCCCTGATATTATCATAAACGGAGCAAAGTAAAGTTTTATAATATTCAGCACAGAAAAATTAATTTGGAAAACTGTTCTTTCCCAGATTTTCAAAACAGATTCTTTTTCCTATATATTCTTATACTTAAAGAGATGAAAATAGTATTTGTTGATTTCATTGAGGTATGAAACTAAAGACCTAAGTACACTGTATGAATGCCCAAAGCGGATTCATACATGAGTGTGATAAGGTTTTAAGTTTCATAGCTCTATGAAATCAATAAGTATTATTGTACCTTATCACACTCATGTATGAATCCGCTTTGGGCATTCATACATGAGTGTGATAAGGTTTTAAGTTTCATAGCTCTGTGAAATCAATAAGTATTATTGTCATATCTTAAAGCTACTCCTTCGCAGATTGGCAAAATGTGATTTTTGAAAATTTTCGTAAAATCAATTGGAAAAAACGACCTGATCATGTTGGAACGTTGAAAATAATAAGATTCAATCTGGTAATGCATGAAAAGAAATACTGATATTCATGAATTTAGCGAAAATCATTCCAAAAAATAAAGCATCTACTAACGCCTTAAAAATTATTCTTCAATATCAAGCCAACTATTTATGCATCTGAATTCCACATGCTTGTCGTATTCAATAAAAGATAAAGGTAAAAGTATTTGACAGCTGGAAACTTCATATCATTACAAGAAAAAGCGAAAGATTATTCAAGGAAAGTAACGATTTTGTAATATAGAGACTAGGAATAAATAGACTGGGTCCCTTACTGATCTTGCCGCTTCGAAAAATTCAGTTACAACTTTATTGAAAAATGTTGTTTTTAGTGCCTATGCCCTTGGGCCATTCTAAATTGTCTTAAAATACACACATTTCCGAATCTAAGAACAAGTTTTGTATTTTTTTCCTGAAAAATTGTGAAAGAGCAGCTTTAAATTTTGATACCACAAAGCAAAAATATAAAGATTTGTCAATAATGAAACATCTAACAAAATAGCTGCGCAATCAAAATTCTTTTCATTGAAAAATACAAGTATTTTTTCAGCCTATCAGAATACACAAACTTGAAAACTTGATGGAATAAACTAGACTTAAATTACTCGGACTCGAACCTGTAAGGTTAGTAATACTTGAATGATTTCCCCTACCTGTTCCATAAGTTTACGTTTACTCATGCCCTTTCTCAACATCTGCTTCTCAATAACTTTAGCGTTGGCTGCATAGGAATCTGCAATCTCTTTCTGTAATAAATAGAGAATATTGAATGAGTGGTCATGGAATACCCAATTTATCAAACGTGTCATCTATAAACAGATAAAAACGAGGCTGCGCCGAGTTTTTATCTGTTTTAGATGACGAGTTTAATAAATTCTGTATTTCATGAGCACAAATTTTATATTCTATTCATAATATGACCCTAATTTTTGCGAAAAATCGTCAAAATTCTTGAAATTCAACATTTCAGTTTTCTGCGAGACTTATAACGCCATTTAAAACTGACGTCACAATATATACATTATGACGTCATTTTCACGGTACAAATAGCATTGCTTTTTGCCCTGAGCTCATTTGCATAGATATTCCACTAGTGTAATAACACCCGTGTAATATCAGAAATATTCAACAGGGTTATTTCACTCCCACAACGTAGATTATGTTATAAAAAAAATGTTAAAGCTTATGTCAAAGACTGATTCTGAAGGAATCATCTGAAAGTTGCAAAAAAAAAATACTAGTTCCTATTTAGGAAAGAACACCGTTTTAAGGTAGTTGAACCATAATAGATCCGCAACATTTCGGCATTCATTAGCTTTCACAATGTTGACCGAGGTTTCCTAATGAAAATCATTAGGAAACCTCAGTTAAGACTATTAAGGTTCATTACTTCGGAAACGTTGCGAAACTGTTATGGGTCCACTACTTTAATAAAATAATGAATTGATTAAACACATCATTAAATGATGAGATTGGGAAGAGCCAACATTTTATCCATTTAAATATGACTCATTTAGTAATCTTAGTACTTCATGACAGCTCATACATTATCCACTGTACAGGGGTCAGGAAATACGCACTTTCTCCATTTGTCCTTGCACAAGTTAAAGATGACTTTTCACTTTCTGTTATCAGAATGATCTTGTCCGCAACTAGAACTGACGCAGAGCAGACTTATACCCCCCCCCCCCATAAGCACTTTGTCAGAAAGCAAGCCCTATAAGTGCAGGATGTGTTTGTAACAAATATTGAGGTCATATGCAGCATTTGCATGAAGTCTCATGATTGTAGGTCGCTTGGTTCTTGAGTTAGAGTCCGGAAACTCAAATTGAACAAAGGCTGACTGTGACCTTGACCTTTGACCTATATGACCCAAAAACGATAGGGCACTTCCTTGGATCAAAAGCAGGATTTGCATGAAGTTTCATGATTCTAGGTCACTTGGTTCTCTAGTAAGAGTCCCGAAACGAAAATTTAACAAAGACTGGCCATGACCTTGACCTTCGACCTATGTGACCCAAAAACGATAGGGCACTTCCTTGGGTCATAAGCAAGATTTGTATAAAGTTTCATGATTGTAGGTCACTTAGTTCTCGAGTTAAGAGTCCGGAAATGAAAATTGAACAATGGCTCACTGTGACCTTTGACCTATGTGACCCAAAAACAATAGGACACTTCCTTGGGTCATAAGCAACATTTGTACAAAGTTTCAATTTGTAACAAATATTGAGGTCATATGCAGCATTTGCATGAAGTCTCATGATTGTAGGTCGCTTGGTTCTTGAGTTACAATCCGGAAACGAAAAAGTCTACTGACGGACGGATGGACAGACAGACAGACATGGTGAAACCAACATACCCCCCTCTACTTCGTAGGTTGGGGGTATAAAAAGGAGAATAAACAAATTTAGCGAGACATTTTTTTTCAAAGAAGAAAATATTTTCTACATTTTGACACAAACATTAGGCTAAATTAATCTATGAGATCCAGTGCTCTCCATAAGGGCCAAAATCAGGAATTTTTGTAATTCCATGTTGGAATTTCAAGATTTTTTTTTTCGAAGTAAGGAATTTTTACCCCCCCCCCCCCCTTACACCCCCCACCATTTTTTGCACACTTTGTAAATGCTCGTTTCCATGTTAAATATAAGTTAAATTTTTGCTAAAAGTCCATGATTCTAGTTGGTTCTCTAAGGATAAACAAGTTCCAAGCCTTAAAACTTGTAGCTTTGACTTACAGCTGTAGGTACGAGCTTTGGTTTCACAATCACCTTTTATTATTTTCATTGAATAAATTATGTAAACTAATATAAGAAAATGTGGAGTTTCTATTTGGAATTGGTCCTTAGATGTATCTTGCGCGGTGGGCCTAGGAAATGCGGCTTACTCAAATTTTAGTTACGATGTTTTGGTATCCGGCGATATTACAGAAATTAATGCAGCTTTAATTTTCCTCTGCCAGTCGGCCCAAAGGTGGCGAACCTTCTAGGTAGCATGCCAATAAAAGTTCTCAACCTATTTAAACTTACGCAGAATTATCCAAATAGCAGAAATCAAGAAAATTTCGTCAAATCAAATCTCTTGTCAGACATTTTGCAGACAACTTAAATGACGTCATTGGGATTTCCCCGTGTTATCCCAAGATGCCGATTCTAAACAAATTAAAACGAGGACAGTTGAATGACTTTTTGTAAATTTTTTCCGGTAGCGTTTTTTTCACTTCGGATAAATTACCCGTATCTATTCTAAGACTTTTAGGAAGCGATGTATCGAAATTTAATCGGTCTGAGCTGCATGAACATAGTTTGATATAACGAATATTCCCCTGACTTGAATTTTGTTTGATTCAATAATCCTATCAAAGGACCCACGCGACCTGTATCCGACGAAGAAAGGTAATGACAGAAGCGGTAATGACGCGTCGCTAACCCGACAAGATTGCGTAATCAAAGACTGGTTGTTATAGCGACAATCTAATACCCCGCACGTTACACATGGCTTGTTTTGGTCAGCTTTAATGCGTATGCTCGTGCTGATTATCGATTTTTTGCACATGTAGACTTGCGTTAAATCCTTAATTAGGTAAATTCGTTAAACGTCCGGGGTCAAATTACAGGACATTTTCCTCGAATCTCGGACATTTTTTTACGTCCGGGTTTGATTTTCCGGACGTAATTTTTGAAATTCTGGACGTATATTATGTCGACGTCCGCTTATTGAGAGCACTGGAGATCTATATAGAACTATTCTTAGATTTGCCCTTGCATTAACTTGCCCATGAACAAGTAGCCTTGAACAAGAGTAAAGCATATGGATGCATGGCTCAGCTGCAGATGCTGGATAATGCAAAAAAGTCAAAAAAGGGGCATAACTAACAAAAAAACATCTAGGGTTAACCTCCTTGATAGTATGGATAACTCTTATGATTGTGAAAGCACATGCCAATTCAATGAAGACATCTTCATTAACAACAGAGATATGACCAAGATTACAGTTTGTTCTTACAAAGCCGACACCAACCTGAACAACGCCAAGCTGATCACAATATCCACTAATTTTTCCCAAAACAGACCAGCTAAAAATGGACTATTCTACAGGTAGAAAAGCCCATGTAGGACAAGTGGGGCATGGGAATTCCACATCTCAAGGATCCGTTTTACAAAATATTTTACAGTCATTTATTGCGCAAGTCAAAAATTTAAGTTGCTTCTACAGTAGTAAAAATGGAATTCTACCATGCATCACATCATTGGAATCGTCTTCTAAAGACGATTTCAATGATATATTGCTAGGCAGAATCTAACAATCCATAAAAACACCAAGTACGATTTGTGATCTTGACTTAAGATTAATTTTTTCATAAGAAGTTTAGTAAAACAGGCCCCTGTTCTGTATCAAACTTACAGCCTCTATTTCTTCCTCTTCATCTTCCATGGTTGACACGGTAACAGAACTGAATTTACCCATATTTTTGGTGTGTTTTGTCAGTGTGACCTGTAAATATACACATAAGAAATTTGTATGATTGAAAGGTTTTAACTCTGCTTTTAACAATTTTAAAGTCACAAGGCCATGAATAGGACAGAGGTCTAACATAGATTACTGGTATTTTTTGCACCAGCACTACCATTACATCCTTTCCTTTGACTTCCGTCCTAATTATATTTACAATTATTCACCCCTTGGTGAGAGAAAAAAATTCAGAAAGTATTCAAGAATTTGTTACATGGCTGACACTTGACAATGTATTTTAACTAAGGCTGAAGAAATGTAATTGAAAAATCTAATAGATCAAAAAAGAAATGTATTTCTTAAAAATATAAATTGAACCTGTGCGTGAGATTTCCAACAATTTCAAATATGCACAAAGCAAAGACTCTGACCAGCCTGTGCATCACCATAGTCTGACCAGTCATCACTATGCATTTAGTAGATAATGTATCACTTGGCCATCAGGTAACTTTATATTTACAGTATATGGCTGTCAATGCTAATCAATGTTTCCACCTCACTGGAAATGTCACGCACAGGCTCAATTCAATATAATCCCATGAGTAAGTTTGGGTTGTTCTAGAAATGGAAAAAGCTCATGCTAAGTCTCAAACACATATTATATGTAATAACTGAGATATTGATATCCTCAGTAACCCATTGTCTCTCCATTCTGTAAACTACATTTTTTTCACACCTTAACAATTAAGACCAATCACATTGTTTATTTTGTATCACATGAGAGTGAAATATCTAGATGCATATTGTACAACAAGAACGAGGCAGCTGTGCAATACAGAAGATACTCCTAAACGAGGCAATCTAAATTCTACGATGAAAGTGAGGCAAGTTATATTCTATCTTATAACTATACAAATATCCATGTGATAACATCCCATGTGATATTTTTTATGATATCACATAGTTATTTTTAGAACAATGATATAATGCTATTATTTTTAGAAACTTGCATTTCCGTAAGAAACATCGACGAAAAGAAGACAAATAGAGGTTATAAGATAAATATAATACATTCTTAGTGTTTTGTATGAAAAAAATATCAAACTCGATTCTGATAATTGATAATTGTCTCGATAGAGCCTAGACAATTTTCAATTCTCCCAACCTCGTTAGATAATTTTTTTCATACAATACACTAAGTATGTATTATATATGTACGATGAAAGTGAGGCTGCAGTCCCGAATACCGATATCACGGCTCTTTCTGTGTATCAAACCCTCTGTATTGAAATAAGTTTTGTCTTGAGATAATTCTTGTTATCTACATTTATTACATTCAGGCTTAAAAAGTAAAAGAAGAATGCAAGTCACATTGAGAAATGACTAGTGTTGTTGTTTCTTGATTTCAGAATATTGTTTGTCAATATGAAGATCTACATTTCCAGTGACCACAGGTAGTCAATCTGTTCTATGTTAATTACATATTACAATCAGTAAACACTGTTCGACTTGACACTTGAAAAAAACATTTCACCAAGATTGTCTAATTTTAGAACAGTTGTTTCTTTCAATTGTATAATGTTTATAGTGACTTCCATTTGTCACCCTTTTCCGGATCAGTTTGGATCTATTCCTCTTATCTCTCTCTCAAATGCCAAAAATTGTTAATTCAGGAAGTTTTAGCATATGGTGTGAAAAATAGATGTCTTTTAACATGATCCAGTAAAACACTGAATTCATTGGATTCGTACCCTGCAGAACCAGTCTGCATTTTGACTCGGCTGTTGCCTCGCCAAATATAGACACGGTCTTCAGGGTACTCATCCAATAGAATTCAATACTGTACATGAAAATGTTACATAATCTCTTAATATTGACCCTGGGAAAACGTGTCAAAACTTTCTTATTCTCATATTCATTAATCATTTTGATAAGTGATCTCAAAATTGACCTAATTTTGGTCTGCGTTACACATTATTTCTATCTTTAAACTTATTCAAAATCCAAATTGCCCTGTAGAAGCTGTCATTGCTTACAGACATGGCAACTACTTCATTGTTTACATCACCTAAAACAAATTTTGGTAGCCTATTTCCATTATGCAAGGCAAGTTTGCATGAGCTTTTAATGATATATAATTAAACTATTTCCAAATCATCTAGTCTATCTGGTATATCTTACCAGTATTCGCTGTATTCTGTAACTTTGTTACACATCCATATCAAGATGGTGTTACAACTTTTTGCTCTGAGAAATCGATATGGCCATGATCAAAGTCTATCATGCTTTCTTTTAGGTGGATCATGCAGAAATAAGAGATGTTTGTAAATCATTTATGCCCCCAATAAAAGCAGGTCAACAGTGATTCATTTTGCTGTGCATCCTGCATCAAAGATGCACATATTTCACAAAGGAATCATTTGAGATATGTCAGTCCCTGGGGTGCAAAAAATTTAGCAATGTTTGTTTTAATTTTCATCCTGAAGCACGAAAATAACCAAAATTTTGTTAACTTCTTCACCAACCATAGAAGTTACCTGATCAACTTTGATTAAAAACAAAATGAATAAATAAAATGAGCTATGAATTTATTAAATGCAATATGCAATATTCCTACAGTTTATGCCCATGTATGGCTGGGAACAGCTTAGGTCTCCTATCAAATTTTAAAATGAATCCCTGGGTCAATAGCCTATTCTTTGTCAATCAACAAAGGGCAATAACTCACAAAATATGATGAGTAAAGCTATGGTTCTTATGCACTGCTCTTCTCCTCAACGAGATTTATTCATCTGTGAATTTTCATCCATATAGCTTGCATACTTTTTGAGATATGCTTCTGACAAAAACAAGAGGGCCATAGTGGCCCTAAATCGTTAACCTGAGTAAACTATTCTAAATCTGACCTCTTAACCTCTTTAATGATCCCACTTCCTTTCAATCTAGTCTGGGATTTCATCAAGACAATCATTTTAACCAATTACGGATTGATTGATCCATAAATATGGCCTCTAGAGTGTCTACAAGGTTTTTCTAAGATTTGGCCTTGTGACCTAGTTTTTGATCCCAGTTGACCCAATTACAAACTAGACCCAGATAAGATGTTATCTTAGTAGGCCCAAATAGAGCTGTCATCATGAAGGTTTCGTAGCAATTACTTGCAAATTCATGCCCTTCATTACCTTTTTGGGCTTCTTGATTTGACTGTAGACATCCTTTTTCACTCCCTCAGTCTTCAGAGCTCCATCCACAATAAACAGTACTGTACTTCTACCCTGATGATGGTATGCAATCCACAGTCCACATCTGATTTCAAACAACAAACCAGTGAAAATGAAGAAAAAGCATGTTAAGATATAGTGTTGTTGATGATGAAAATGTTACAGATGACCAGATGCCCAAGAGGACCTGTATCGCTCAACTGGCTTTAACCAGGGCTCGTGTTTGACCCTTAAACCAGGGTTTTGGCCCTCAAAAATCTGACAATATCTTAATTTGACCTCTAGAAATTTCTCACAAGGGGGTCAATTTGACCCCCTTGACAGGAATTACTAAGAGTCAAAATTTGGTTTTATACCTAAGATTTTCACAAATTACTATCTTAAGTTCCACAAAATAATTGCTTGTTTTATATCATTACACTAAACAGTTACAGCTACTCTTAAATATGAAAAATTCATCTAATGATTTGCCTTTTCTGCTGTTTTGACCCCACGAAATTCAGAATAGACTCCCGCAATATTTTAGGTGAGGAGTCAATGACTCCCCAATTTCAAACACAAACACAAGCCCTACTTTAACATCTCCCTATTTGAAAAAGGATATTCAAAATGGAAATCAGTTTCAGAACATGGTCATTAACATAACATTCATGCCAAGTATTATTCAAAATGGATGGATAATTTGGGTGAACATTCATGCTAAGTTTTATTGACATCAGTCCAATGGTTGGGAAGAAGATTTTTAACAATTTGAAAGTGAAAATAAGCCAATCCCTACCGTACTCATATTTGTGGGTCAATCAAAATTTCTTGAACAAATTTGAAAGAGGGTCACCAAATGAACTTTTCTGCCTAGATCCATTGAAAGTAGCTTCATAGTTTTGGAGGAGAAGATTTTAGAAGATTTTTCGTCAAAACAGCCCTGTCCTGCTAAGCGCATTTTTGGGCTCATTTCATCATTTGGAACCATTATTTGGTAATGCAACAGCCTAAAGTAGACCTTAAGTTGCACCATTCTTTTGATGTTTGGTTGAATTCTGGCCAAAAAATTCAGAAAGGAAGATTTGTTTTAATTTTTAATGATAAAGGACCATTCGACCATTCAACCTTGCGGCATCCTGTAGGACCCATCTTTTCAACATGATCATTTTAACGAAAAAATCTGAAAGAGCATATTTCAAGCATAATTAAATGTTAAGTTTTGATGATTTCTGATCAGTAGTTTCAGAGACGAAACATTATTTTACATTTCATCATATTGAATTGACAGCCTGAAGTGCCCATCATATCCATCCTATCAAAAATTTACAAACAAATCTGAAAGAGCATGACCCTGAGCATCATTCGTGATAAGTTTTGATGAATTCTGAAAAGAAGTTTAAGGGAGCAGATTTTTTAATAGGTCATCATATGAAAACATTTTCAATGATGCAAGAGCCAACAGTGCCGATATTATCAACCTGATCAAGATTATCTTTTACTTTTCCTGGGACAAGAGGAGAAAATCAGTAATTCCACAACCATCAACCAATAGCACGACTGGGATTCAAACCTACAACCTTTAACTTCTCTCAAATTACATGTCCAATGTCCCTTACCACTGAGAAAAGTCAAAGGACGACAATAAGACCTGTTTCAATCACAGGTCCAGTTAAGATTGATTCATTGAATGGAGTTTTATGCTGCTTTCAACATTTTTTCAATTATATCACTGAAGCTGGAGCACCTAACAATGGTTTCCTGGTATTTCTCTCACCTGTACTACCATCTCATCCTTTCCTAGCCCCCAGTTGCTTTTCACATAGGTCAACGATTATCAACCCATTGGTGAGAGACAAATAGTCGGAAAGAATGAGTGCTGCCATCTGGAAGGTCCAGATAAGAGGGGGTATAGAGAGTCTAAAATCCTTTATTTCCAAAATAAACCCTATGATGTGGGTACTCATTTGAAACGTCTCAAAGAGTTTAGGTAAGGAATAATGAAATATTCAAATTTGAAAACCAAAATACCCCCATAACCTGTAGCCCTGTTAAGTGAGCAATATTAACCCTTGGCATGCTAAATAAATTTTGGCAAAATTTTTCATCAAAATCAAAGGGCAAAAAGCACTGAAAGTGCTAACTGTAGGTCAATTTTTATTTGAAACACTAAATCTATTGACAATTCTGGTATGAAAGTGAGAAAAGGGTGATGTAGACTAACATCAGACTGCACATATGTGCAGGCTGATGTTTGTCTATAGCTCCTGCCAAGGCAGAAATATTCTGGGGTTCAGTATGATAAGGGTTAAGAATACAGACTTACCTTTTGCACTTTTGCCTATACTGCTTTTCAATACCCCCTGGTCTGCAATAACAAACAGGGTCATATTTTATTTACTTTAAACTAATTCATTTATAGTTTGATTGTGACCAAAGCTAAAGCTTATAGTCACCATCAATCACTCAATCCTGATGTTTTAACTTCCCTCAAAGAGAGGCAGTGGTTTAAACCCACTGTACCCAATTTTACAGCTGGGAGAACTTGGGTTGGCTATTAAGTGTTTTGCCCATATACACATCCCTGAGACGGTGGGGCTTGAAACAAGGACCTTCAGGTCAAGGGACGAGTGCATTTTCCACTAGGCCACTGGGGAATTCAATTTATTTTATTCATTTGTAACCTGTCGGCCAAAAAGTGACCATCTGGATATAGTATAAAGTGTGGACTCAGTCAGACTGCACAGACATGCAGTATGATCATTGCCTGTAACTCCAGCTTTCTAAATAATTATCAGGGTTTGACAGGGTCCTCCATGATAACAACAAGTCCTGCATGAAAACCATGTTTGATTTTTAGCAATTTAGGTGATAAATTGCAAGGAAAACAAAGTTGGAAAAGAAGAAATTACTAATGATAAGCAATTTTTTTCTACAATGTTTTCCATTTTGTAATGCAAAATTTAGTATTCGAAAGGCACTTATTTTTCAACTAGAAAGCCATGAATGGCTTGAGTTGCTCCACAGGCTTGAAATTCTTGTAAAAGCAAATAAATGTTTTGACTAGATTTTTAGATATTTGGGGTTCAACTGATGTTGAAAATGATTTTCAAAGTTTCAACTATATAACAGATAGAGAAATAACCTCCGCTTTGCAAAGACATATTTTTCATCAAATCAAAATAATTTTTGGCTGCATGATAATGGGTCACCCAAAGATCATACCAAAAATGTTTGATTGATATCCATCAGTTACATTCTGAGAAAATGATTTTCATAGTTTCCACTATTTAACATATTGAGAAATGATCTCCACCCATAAAATGCATTTTTTCATCCAATCAAAACAAATTTTGGTACACTGATAAAGGGTCACTCAAGGATCATTCCAGTGAAATTTGGTTGATATCCAAAAATAAGATTCTGAGAAAATGATTTTCAAATTTTCCACTATATAACATATAGAGAAATGACCTCTGCTAATAAAATGCATTAATCATCCAATCAAAATATTTTTGGTACACTGATAAAGGGTCACTCAAGGATCATTCCAGTGAAATTTTGTTGATATCTAAACATTAGATTCTGAGAAAATGATTTTCAAATTTTCCACTATATAACAAATAGAGAAATGACCTCCGCCCATAAAATACATATTTTTCATCCAATCACAATGATTTTTTGTAGACTGATAAAGGGTCACCCAAGGATCATTCTTGTAAAATTTCATTGGTATCCATTGATTAGAATCTGAGAAAACTCACTATATACCATATTTGGAAATTAACCACGCCCATTAAATCCATGTTTTTCATTGGTTAAAATTTCTTGAACAACTTTGAAAGAGGGTCACCCAAGGATCATTCCTGTGAAGTTTGGTTGAAATCCATCCAGTAGTTTCTGAGGAGAAGATTTTTAAAAGAAAAGTTTACGACCGCATGCACGCACGCACGCACGGACAGACAGACGCACGACGGACACAACACCATGACAATAGCCCCAGTGGCTTTCAGCCAGTGGAGCTAAAAATTGATAGATCTGAAATACAAAGTTCTTCCATTTACAACAGGCCCGAAGGACCTGCAGCATGTTTACATCTACCAGTCCTTCCTGAAATCTACAGGTCTCGGGCACGAGGACTGGTGTTCGTGTTGATCCCTGATTATCATTGTAGAAAAACAGACTGCTTGGAATGTCTAACACTGCTCCATCCGACGCCACGAGACTGTAACATTTTGGACCACTGCTCTATTGACCATTATCTTGATTTACCAGAAAATCATAGGTGATTAACTCAAGGTAGTCCGTTACCCAAGCAGTTTTGACCATTGCATTTTGTTTACTCTTCTGGAACGAGTAGAAATCATTGGCCAGTTCTCAGAATTACTCAACTGTAACAGGCAGCATGATGCATTTAATAGTCCCATGGAAGCAATTATCAGATAATCATGGAACCATAAAACTGTCAAGCGAATTTGGGGAAATTTTGGCCAAACTGGCGTCAGATTGTGGACTGTAAGGCAAATGACAAAGTGTTTGAAACAAAGTTAAATCTCAGATGGATAATTATATAAGAATTAAAAGAACACTTCCAGAGGTACAGATAAGGGGGGGGGGGGGGGGGGTAACTCCAGTCTAAAATCTTCATTTCACAAAGAAACCTTTTGACATGGGTACCCACAATATAGGATTTGAGAAATGACTATTGAAATACTTTAATTTGAAATCCAAAATACCCCCTCTATCTATAGCTCCGCTCTTCTTATCATTTGCTAAGTTAAGTTTGTTTGAATGGAGTCTCATGATGCTTTCAATAATCTTTCAGTTATATCGCTGCGACTGGAGCACCTTACAATGGATTCCTAGCATTTCTTACACCAGTAGATCTACCACCATTACATTATTTCCAAGCCTCCAGCTGCTATCTGATAATCAACCCATTGGTGGAAGACAAATAATCAGAGAGGATGAGTATCCTGTCTTGGATCTAACCAGGGACCTCTAGGTTGACAGTCTGATGCGCTAGATTTCTTTTCAATGCACATCCACTTTTAATTGTGGCCTGCTCCCTCTTCAGTTTGCCCAAGTAAAAAAATTTGCACAAGGGGAAAAGCAGGGACATTCTCGACTTATCGCTGGACATTATAGTGTGATTTTCTACTTGTGCAGGATCAAAATGAACTTGTCCACAAAAAATACAATAGATAGATTTTGAGAAAACATTGTTTTAAAAGGAGAAAATGCTGGAACCAATCATTTCCTTTATTAGAAACAGCACACTCTTTGATAGAAATATAAGCTTATTAATCTCTTTGATCTTTTGGTACTATTCCAAAAATTTGCCCTGGTATTTAATTGTCCATGAGCAAGTTACCTCGCAAATATACATGTCTGAAGTTAGGCTTGTAAGCCAGTGTCAGACAAGTCCGCATGGGAATTCGCATCCTTAAAATGCTTAAATGATGGTACCTTTGTAAATAAGTAATATCATCTGGATCACAGGTCATCTTATTAGCATGTTTAGCACTGTCAATTACTCTAGCATTGTCTCTAGGTCGCAGTGGCAACTTTTCCATTGGGCAGTCTGAAAAAAGAGAGATTTGTTTGTATCAATTGTTTTCATTATGTTTTCAATAACCTTTCAGTTAAATTGAGGCAGCTGGAGCACCTAACAATGGATTCCTTGTATTTCTCACACCAGTTCTACCATTACATCCTTTCCTAGCCTCAAGCTGCTATCCCACATAGCTCTATGATTATCAGCCCATTGGTGGTAGACAAATTATCAGAGAGGATGAGTGCCCCAAGGGGTATAGAACCCAAGACATCTAGATTGACAGTCTAATGCATTACCATCTGCACTAAGATGGTGTTTGTTTGTTTGTTTTTTATGAGAAGCTTACCCATTTTAAGTTCTGAAACCTTGTTACAACAAGATGTATTTGTGAAACACGAATGCCCCCGTAATAGCATTTTTTTCAAAGTTTGACCTTGGCAGATGACCTTGACCTTGTCACATGACCTTGTCTTTGGTACCAGCGGATGCAGATCATTGAGATCTATCATCATGCCAAATATTAGCCTTGTATCTTGAATAGGCTTGAAGATATTGGCAATGTTAAGTTTTTTGGTTAACTTTTTTAGTTATTTGACAGGGGCCCATTTAACTAAACATCTTACAATCATTTTTTGCACAAGTCAAGAACTGTAGTTGCTTACAGATACACTGCAACTCCATTATAACGAAATCTGTTAGAGCGCTAAATCCATTATAACGCGGGGTCCGCTTGGCTCCCGAAATTTGGGGGGGGGGGTCGACCATTTTGGGATTCTGCGCAGATGTTACCCGATCCGCCGTTAACGCTGTTTTGATCGCGATTTTAGATCGAAGGGTGAAAACACTGAGATAAAAATCGATACTGAGCGAAGCCAGGTAAATCAATACAAATGTTTTTCACACCTCCCGCCGGGCAGTGGTGGCGATAAATGCCCCAGGTCAGAGAGAAAAGGCTAATTTGATGGCTGACAAACGTATAGTTATATCACTACGGCTGGAGTACCAAACTCACGAGTACAACAATCACATCATTTCCTAACCCCAAACTACTATCTCACTTAGGTCTATGATTTTTTCACCCATGGGTGGGTGACTTATAGTCAGAAAGAATGAGTGCCCCCGTCAGACATACACGGAATCCCAGTCGGGCGCGCTACCAACTGCTCTTTGTCGACGGCAGGGACGCAATTGAACACTAAAAAGTCTAGCTTGCATGCGATTAAATCCAAGTTAATAAATTTCCGAAGAAGCCGTGTTTTCGCAAAATGAGCTAATCTCTTTTTATATTCTCAAATCTTGAACATTTACCGCTGTTGACAAACGATTCAAAAAGCGACTCGCCCCTTACCCAATTTATTGGTTTATTACCTCCCTTTGCCGATCCCGTTGAATTTTCTTATAAATATTACTTTTATTTTGAAATATATGATAAAATTTTGTTTCTTTTTCATTAAACGTATTCATATTATAGTCATGTTATAAAGGGTTTGAAAATTCAAAGCCTGATTGAATTATTATCGTTGATTCTTATCTCTCACCAAATAGACATCAATTGAGATTTAAACAGGAAGCTATATATAAACCTACATTTCCCACGTGCTTGTGACAAACAAATAAACTATAAATGGCTCGAAACTGAAAGTGATCACGTCGCTTCGCGAATGTCTGGAATTCCCTTCCTGACGATCTACTATCTCATAATCATAGCCGTGAATTAACATCTTGTCAACCCTTGTTACGAACTTTTTACGTAAACGGTTTTCGAGAAGAAGAAGATACCCCTTGCCTCGTGAAGATGATCTTTGCAAACCGGCGATTCAAATGTCGTAACAACAGAATCATTTAATTGAATTTACGGCATTTTTACTCGCTCACCGAAGAATGCGGTCCTGCACTCCGAGAGATTCGATTACATTGGTATAGTTTCGATCGGACGTAGGGTATTATTTATTTTGATTGCGTAGATAATTATTTTCTCCTATTTTCCAGAAGACAACATTTAAAATATGAAATTCGTTGATCTTATGAAACTTTATGGATTTTACTAACTTTACCCTTTTGAGATCGTCGTTATCGGTGTTTCTCAGCTGCCGGGCGGGTAGGCCCGAGAAATGGGGATTCAGAGAATTGAGAGGAGTCTGCGATCGTTTAACCAAACAAACTAGATAACCTTATCAAAGATAGTTTTGTTTAGCTTGGGGACAACAAAATGATCTAAAAATAAAAAAAATATCAAAGTAATAAACCGCGTTTGTTCTTCGAATCATTGCCGAGTTTTAAAAATATAAAATACGATGGCCTAAATATGTACATGTATAGGCCTATTTAGATATCCGATATCGTTATCAGTATTGACCCTGTGTCTGTTCGGTTTCCGCGGTACGTTATTGTTCACCGCGGGGGGGGGGGGGGGGGGGGGGGGGGGGGGGGGGGGGGGATCGGCGGCGGCAGGGGGGGTACAGCGTTATAGCAGATACATCCACTTCTTCCGCTGTTTCATTTCCTTGGACCCCGACCACAGCGTTTTAATGGAGTTGCAGTGTAGTAACTAAACATTATCTCAGTTGAATCATCTTGTAAAAAGACTTGAAAACACCAGGTAAGATTTGTGATTTTGACTTAGAATTTATTTTTTTGTAAGAAGTTTAGTAAAACGCGCCCTGAATCCCATGATAGTAGGAACAGGCTCTTATTCGCCAGAAAATGTTAACTCACTGGCCTGACGCCCTTGTACCCATTTCCTAACCATTTTGAGAGGACAAAAGTTTACCTATTGTCACCCTCTGCTAAAGGTATTTCTACTTGAAACATTCACGTTATGTGGGCTGCCACTGGAATTAGATCTCTTAACTTTATAAAAACAAGAGGGCCATAGTGGCCCTAAAGCGCTCACCTGAGTTAACAGTCTTAAGACTTGACCTCTTAACCTAGTTTTTAACCACACTTGACCCAAATTCAAACCAGACAGATGTTTGAAGACAATTTCAATCTGGCTAATTCTCTGGATGATAGGGCAAAACTTATGGCCTCTAGAGTGTCTACAAGGATTTTCTAAGATTTGACCCTGTGACCTCGTTTGTGACCCCACTTGACCCAAGTTCATCAAGAAAGTCATTCTGACCAATTTTCAAGTTGATTGAGCAGAATTATGGCTTAAAGAGTGAGTGTCTACGAAGTTTTTCTAAAACTTGAACCTGTGTCCTTATTTTTATTCCCATTTGACCATAATTCAAACTTTACCTAGACTTCATCAAGACAATCATTCTGACCAATTTTCAGATTGATTGAGCAAATAATATGGCTTATAGAGTGTCTACAAAGTTTTTCTAATATTTGACCTCGTGACCTCATTTTTGACCCCACCTGACCCAATTTTGAACTAGTCCAAGATTTTATCAAGACAATCATTCTGACCAATTTTTAGGTTGATTGAGCAAAAAATATGGCTTCTAGAGTGCCTACAAGGTTTTTCTAAAATTTGACCTCGTGACCTCATTTTTGACCCAACTTGACCCAATTTGGAACTTGTCCAAGATTTCATCAAGACAATCATTCTGACCAATTTTCAGGTTGATTGAGCAAAAAATATGGCTTCTAGAGTGTCTACAAGGTTTTTCTAATATTTGACCCTGTGACCTCATTTTTGACCCCACTTGACCCAATTTTGAACTTGTCCGAGATTTCATCAAGACAATCATTCTGACCAATTTTCAGGTTGATTGAGCAAAAAATATGGCTTCTAGAGTGTCTACAAGGTTTTTCTAATATTTGACCCTGTGACCTCATTTTTGACCCCACTTGACCCAATTTCGAACTTGACCGAGATTTCATCAAGACAATCATTCTGACCGATTTTCAGGTTGATTGAGCAAAAAATATGGCTTCTAGAGTGTCTACAAGGTAAATGTTGACGACGCACGACGCACGACGAACGACACACGACGGACGACGGACGCCGGACATCATGGGACCACAAAAGCTCACCTTGAGCACTTCGTGCTCAGGTGAGCTAAAAATATGACATGTAGTTTGTTTACATTCACTCCTTGTAAAATTGATTTATTCAACTTTGTCATGATAACCAGGCCTTTTTTATGCTTTTGGGGCCAAAATTCAGCACCATTCCCCTCTTAAAAACATAATTTTTACTCTTTTTCAGCTAAGAAGTTCCCCCTTTGAAAGCCATTATCATAAAAAAAAAAAGATTAGTCTATCAACATGTTGATGCAGATCCACAACATTATATACAGCCATATTAACCCTTGTCATGCTGAACCCGGAATATTCCTGCTTTGGCAGGAGCTATAGACAAACATCAGCCTGCACATAAGTGAAGTCTGATGTTAGTCTACACCACCTGTATCTCACTTTCAAACTAGAATTGTCAATAGATTTTGGTTTTCAAATAAAAATTGACCTACAGTTGGTACTTTTAGTGCTTTTAGCCCTTTGATTTTGATGAAAATTTTTAGTCAAAATTTATTCAGCATGACAAGGGTTAATGACAAACACCAAACCACCACCACTTTGCCTTCCTAATTCCCTGAACTACAGTTGACTATATTTATAAATACTCATACTTCATGAAAATTGTAGCACAGCAGTGAAATAAGTTGCCACACATATACCAGGGCTCGTGTCAGTGTTTGATTTTGGGGAGTTTTTGACTCCTCACCTAAGAAATTCTTGGGGTCAAATCTGAATTTAAAGGGGTCAAAACTACAGAAAAAGCAAATCATAAGTAGAATTTTGCATATTTAAGAGTCACTTTAACTGTTTCTTGTAACGTTATGAAACAAGTAATTAATTTGTAGAATTTTAGAACAAAATTGTGAAAATCTTAGGAATAAAATCATGTTTTGACCCAGGTAATTCCTCTCAAGGGGGTCAAAGCGACCCCCTTGGGAGTAATTTCTAGGGGTCAAAATAAGATATTTTCAGTTTTTTTTTTTTTTTTTGGGGGGGGGGGGGGGGGGGGGTGTCAAAACCCTTGTTTAAGGGTCAAACACAAGCCCTGATATACATTGTATTAGTGATGATACAAGCCTATGTTTCAAGTCAGTACTTGCTTCATATATGTTTCAACCATAATTAATTTTCAAAATACTTTGAACTTTTTTAACCCTCCTAGACAGGGTTTTATATGTAGATAATTATAATATGGATATTAAGGTTGTAAGATTCTCAGATTTTTGTACTTTTTTTTTAAAAACAAAATAACAATAACTTCCAGGGTGGAACTATAATAGTTCAGGAAATTAGCTTATCTATCCCATTTTAACCTCTATTAAAGGTATGCAGAGCGAAAGAGTTCAATGATTTCCTTATCCAAGGTTCAGTTAATTTTAAACTATGCCCTAGTGTGCTTCATTAAATGAGAAAAAATTCAAGAGATCAATACCATTGATCAGGGGTTGACACTAACTCCTGAGATTAAGGAGTCAATTGGACTCCTAACACTTGAAATCAAGGAGTCCAAGCTCAAAATAAGGAGTCCAAATTTTCATAATGGGAGAACATTTTGGAAAACAAGAGGGCCATAGTGGCCCTAAATCGCTCACCTGAATGAACTGTCGAAAATAGTTTAAAGTAGATTTAGAAAGGATGAAGAATTCTTACTAAATTTCAGGTCGATTGGGCAAAAATTATGCCTCTACACTGCTTACAAGGTTTTTCTAAGATTTGACCCTGTGACCTCATTTTTGACCCCACTTGACCCAATTTCAAATTTGACCTAGATTTCATCAAGACAACCATTCTGACCAAATTTCAGGTTGATTGGGCATAAAATATGGCTTCTAGAGTGTCTGCAAAGTTTTTCCAATATTTGACCCTGTGACCTCATTTTTGACACCACTTGACCCAATTCAGAACTTGTGCGAGATTTCATCAAGACAACCATTCTGACCAAATTTCAAGTTGATTGGGCACAAAATATGGCTTCTAGAGTGTCTACAAGGTTTTTCTAATATTTGACCCTGTGACCTCATTTTTGACCCAACTTGACCCAATTTTGAACTTGTGCGATTGTTCATGAAAACAATAATTCTGACCAAATTTCAGGTTGATTGGGCAAAAAATATGGCCTCTAGAGTGTCTACAAGGTTTTTCTAATATTTGACCCTGTGACCTCATTTTTGACCCCAATTGACCCAATTTTGAACTTGTCCGAGATTTCATCAAGACAATCATTCTGACCAAATTTCAGGTTGATTGGGCACAAAATATGGCTTCTGGAGTGTCTACAAGGTTTTTCTAAGATTTGACCCCGTGACCTCATTTTTGACCCTACTTGACCCAATTTTGAACTTGTCCGAGTTTTCATCAAGACAACCATTCTGACCAAATTTAAAGTTGATTGGGCAAAAAATATGGCTTCTAGAGTTTCTACAAGGTTTTTCTAATATTTGACCCCGTGACCTCATTTTTGACCCAACTTGACCCAATTTCGAACTTGTGCGTGATTTTATGAAAACAATAATTCTGACCAAATTTCAGGTTGATCGGGCAAAAAATATGGCCCATAGATTGTCTACAAAGTTTTTCTAAGAATTGACCCTGTGACCTCATTTTTGACCCCACTTGACCCAATTTTGAACTTGTCCGAGATTTCATCAAGACAATCATTCTGACCAAATTTCAGGTTGATTGGGCAAAAAATATTGCTTCTAGAGTGTCTACAAGGTTTTTCTAAGAATTGACCCCGTGACCTCATTTTTGACCCCACTTGACCCAATTTCAAACTTGTGCGAGATTTCATCAAGACAATCATTCTGGCCAAATTTCAGGTTGATTGGGCAAAAAATATGGCTTCTAGAGTGTCTTCAAGGTTTTTCTAAGATTTGACCCTGTGACCTCATTTTTGACCCCACTTGACCCAATTTCAAATTTGACCTAGATTTCATCAAGACAACCATTCTGACCAAATTTCAGGTTGATTGGGCATAAAATATGGCTTCTAGAGTGTCTGCAAAGTTTTTCCAATATTTGACCCTGTGACCTCATTTTTGACACCACTTGACCCAATTCAGAACTTGTGCGAGATTTCATCAAGACAACCATTCTGACCAAATTTCAAGTTGATTGGGCACAAAATATGGCTTCTAGAGTGTCTACAAGGTTTTTCTAATATTTGACCCTGTGACCTCATTTTTGACCCAACTTGACCCAATTTCGAACTTGTGCGATTGTTCATGAAAACAATAATTCTGACCAAATTTCAGGTTGATTGGGCAAAAAATATGGCCTCTAGAGTGTCTACAAGGTTTTTCTAAGAATTGACCCTGTGACCTCATTTTTGACCCCAATTGACCCAATTTTGAACTTGTCCGAGATTTCATCAAGACAATCATTCTGACCAAATTTCAGGTTGATTGGGCACAAAATATGGCTTCTGGAGTGTCTACAAGGTTTTTCTAAGATTTGACCCCGTGACCTCATTTTTGACCCTACTTGACCCAATTTTGAACTTGTCCGAGTTTTCATCAAGACAACCATTCTGACCAAATTTAAAGTTGATTGGGCAAAAAATATGGCTTCTAGAGTTTCTACAAGGTTTTTCTAAGAATTGACCCTGTGACCTCATTTTTGACCCAACTTGACCCAATTTCGAACTTGTGCGTGATTTTATGAAAACAATAATTCTGACCAAATTTCAGGTTGATCGGGCAAAAAATATGGCCCATAGATTGTCTACAAGGTTTTTCTAAGAATTGACCCTGTGACCTCATTTTTGACCCCACTTGACCCAATTTTGAACTTGTCCGAGATTTCATCAAGACAATCATTCTGACCAAATTTCAGGTTGATTGGGCAAAAAATATTGCTTCTAGAGTGTCTACAAGGTTTTTCTAAGAATTGACCCTGTGACCTCATTTTTGACCCCACTTGACCCAATTTCAAACTTGTGCGAGATTTCATCAAGACAATCATTCTGGCCAAATTTCAGGTTGATTGGGCAAAAAATATGGCTTCTAGAGTGTCTTCAAGGTTTTTCTAATATTTGACCCCGTGACCTCATTTTTGACCCAACTTGACCCAATTTCGAACTTGTCCGAGATTTCATCAAGACAATCATTCTGACCAAATTTCAGGCTGATTGGGCAAAAAATGTGGCCTCTAGAGTGTCTACAAGGTTTTTCTAAGAATTGACCCTGTGACCTCATTTTTGACCCCACTTGACCCAATTTCAAACTTGTCTGAGATTTTATCAAGACAATCATTCTGACCGAATTTCAGGTTGATTGGGCAAAAAATATGGCTTCTAGAGCGTCTACAAGGTTTTTCTAAGATTTGACCCTGTGACCTCATTTTTGACCCAACTTGACCCAATTTCGAACTTGTCCGAGATTTCATCAAGACAATCATTCTGACCAAATTTCAGGTGGATTGGGCAAAAAATGTGGCCTCTAGAGTGTCTACAAGGTAAATGTTGACGACACACGACACACGACGGACGACGGACATCACGCGACCACAAAAGCTCACCTTGAGCACTTCGTGCTCAGGTGAGCTAAAAAGAAATTGCTTGTTATAATATTACCCTTGGAGTCCATTGGACTCCTTACTTCCAAATGGAAGGAGTCCAACTGGTAAACAAGGAGTCTTGAACTCCCAGACTCCCCTTAGTGTCGAACCCTGTCAATACGGGTGATTATCTTGAAGACTTGGATCAAAATCATAAACTTGTGATGGACAAATGCTGTGGGTCATAGGTCACCTAACAATAACATAGAGGCCATTACCCTAGGTGTGGCGCCAAAAGGTGATGAGCGGAACCAGTAATGCAGGTATAGGGGAGTTTTGAGGTGGTCAATCAGCTGGCATGATGTGCTAACAAGCAGGGTTCGACATTAAGGGGAGTCCGGGAGTCTGAGACTCATTATTTTCCAGTTGGGACTTCCTCATTTTGTAAGTCATGAGTCCAATGGACTCCCTAGGTCATAGAAGAATAATTCAACAAAAAAATAACTTTCAATTTTTTTAGCTCTGCTCTGCTCGCAACAAGAAATGTTGCAGATAACAACTCAGAAAGAACATGTGATAAAGAAGAAATTGCTTTTAGCAAGCAATTTCTTCTTTTTCACAATGTTCTTCCAAATATGAAAATTCAGACTCTGTTTGGACTCCCTGATTTCTTATGGTGGGACTCCATTGGACTCCTTAACAACAAAAGTTAGTGTCAAACCCTGACAAAACCAGAGTCAATCCCAACTACAACTACAGAATACAACCTTGTGAAAGACAGGTACCCCCTGTCTCAGAACTAGAAGCAATACAGCAAACCACTGGGTAAACTCTTAAAACTTATAGTATGCTATATTTGCCTAATTCCGTGGCTATTTCTAAAAAAAGATGTAGACAACTGTGATGACATCGAAACAAAGAAAATTGGAGCTAGAAAATAACTTGTTCATTTTGTGTTTGTGTTAACATAGTCTACTGATGTGTGACTTCCTTGCTTTGGGAACAATTGAATATTTTGATAAGGAACTATACATAACATATGAAAAGCTTGGTTTTCCTTTATCCATGGACTGTCAAAAAAGTTGGTTAAATTAAGAACAATACTTGGATAACACCTGAAGAAATTGGATGCTTCACATGCATAGTATGTCTTAAGCCTCGTCCTTAAACTTGGACTTTAAAAAAGTAAAAAAAAAAAAAAAAATACTTTAATCTATTCATTTTAAAAGACTATGGTATTTAAATTCAGAAATTCTGAAAATTTTAAAATTCTGAAAGATTGATTATGTTGAATTTTGATGGACCAATTTCATTTTTCAAAACAAATTTGATCAAAACATATGAATAATGGTTTCTCAGACTAATCTGTGAAGGAATTTAATGTTTCCTTTCTTCCCTCAATATTTTAAAGACAACCCATGGCTTTATGCATATCATTTGCATATGTTATGTTCTTGGTAAATTCCGCCGCTTACTTTTCGGCGCACCACCTTATTGGCGTATCATATTTAGCCAACCACCACATATTGAATTCATTGTGATATGAAAGTTCCAATTTTGTTGTTTGTCCTAACAGAAAGAATCAATCACCTTACCCCAAAACTTAAAGAAACTTAGAGAATGTTTTAAAGGCAACAAAAAATAAATAAACATATCCCCGATTTCTATATATCCGTTCTTGTCTACTTTGCTGTCCGCAGCACTCGAGTATTAATTGTAGGTTGTGAAACCTCATAACGTAATCAAACAAAATGCTGACCGGATGTTTACATTCTTACTATTACATGCAGCCGGGAAAAGTGGAAAATTGGGTCATTTGATGGTGCATTATGGGCATTTTTGTAAGCTGCAAGAATAATTTAGGAAACTAATCACTCATGCAGGGTTTTACGGGACGCAGATTTCTGCGTCCATATACGCATAAAATTCAGTCTGTACGCATGTTTATTTGTAACACGAGTCCACGGGACGCACAAAAATAATTTCAGGTAAAGGGCTCTAAATGACCTCGAAACAGTTTAAAATACGCAAATGAATCTTTATCGGGGAAAAATTCAAACATGCACAATTTTATCAAAGAGATATCGTTTATGACACCGGTGCGCTTGTTTTGTCTTTTCGAGGACGGAATGTTCAGGTAATCATGGTCATCTCGGCCCGAGAACGGTCTTATTTATACTCAGGCAATTTGAGATTGCATTCTGTTATTTTAAAGCCTATTAGTAACTATAACTTTGTCTTATGATATTACAACGAAAAACCCCACAAGAATTGTTTATGAACCATTAAAGAGCTTTAGTAAACTTATTTAAAAGGATAGATTTTTGTTCGATTGAGAAATCGAATCGGGCCTTTTTTTTAATTAATTCGGATTGTTCGTCAATCTTCCTTGTACACAAAATTGATACGTCGCTTACTAAGACCGTCGTATTCCCTTACGTAAAGGGATTTTGTGTTTTAGTGAGCAATTTAGTCATCTAACTTTGTTAAAAAGCTAATGACCGAGATGTAGCGATGTTTCCCCCCGAAATGAGCTCTGGTCCTCGACGAGTATGTAAAACACCACAACATCCAAAAAATAACACTTACTTAATTCAGGCTGAAAAAAATCAACCACTGGTTACGTTGTCTTATGAAAATAACTGTATGTTTTGCGATATTGCATCGTTCCTACATCAGATCCGTTCACTGAGTGATCTTTGATATTACTCATAATATCCAGTCAACTAAATCATTATAAATCTAAAATCACTCTGGAACAAAGTGATATGCTATATTCTAAAGTCCTAAAGAGATTAGGAAAAGCACTCTAACTGATGTATAAACAGAAATATGGAAATATTGAATTTTGAGGAAATGATAAAATTACTTTTTATATCACTCATCACAATGTTCCATTCTTTGAAATTAAAATTTCTCAACTTGTCTCGTTGGGACCCCTGAAATAAGGACAGGGACCCCTGATATTTTCAAGGTTGAGTCCTTGGGACCCCTTATTTCGAAAAGCTTGGTAAAACCCTGCTCATGGCTTATTTTTTGGCAGTGCCTTGAAAAAAAGGTTGAAACTTAGTCACATGCAAAAAATGTTTTAGTGTCAAAGTTTTCTTAGATATGCATTATGCACAGCTAAGTTTCTGCATTGGAGTTGTGACCCAATTAACTGCAGGCAGCTAGCTCAAATGATAAATGACGTCTTAAGAACAGGTTTATAGAAAAATGGCCGCCACAGATTCTTGAGTAGGGAGAGTTTAAAATTTAATTGGATTCTCATCAATTGAATAAGTCTACTTAATAAAAGCGTTATGCCCAGATGGAATAATGATTTTTCTACACACACATGTACAAAAATAGTAAGTTCAACCTGAATTTGAACTATTTTGATTACTTATTAAGAAGAACGGAGATACAGGAAAAGGGTATCGTAGTGGTATATGTTTTCGTCCGTCATATGTTTTCGACCTATTTCAATTTTGCTTTATTTCATGCATATTTGATGTATTGGTTTATCAATTTAGGTGTCAAAATTTACTTTAAAATCATAGCTTTTAAACCCAAATTATAAAACATGTCCATGATAAACCTAAATAGCTAAAATATTTTTTGGAAGTAAGCACATCCCTTTTCGTTAGATTTTCTTAAGTCACTTTTATAAGTTTTGTAAATCTTCAATATGAGAAAATTTAGAAGGGTCAAGTAAAAACAAAGCATGTCAAGTGGTGATTTGATATCTGATTTCATTGCCAAGTGACTGTTATGTGGTTGCTGCTAGTATAAACACTTAAATTTTCAGTTTGAAAATGGCATGCTTCTTATATTTTTCCATTAGTCTTTTCTAAGTAGACTAAATTAAGCAAATATTTGGAGCAAGTATATTTTAACTTTTACAATTTTTGACCACTGAAGCTCGTGATTAATAAATATTTGTATTATTATGAGTTTTAAGGGTTCGCCGCAAATATAAATGGAGGCCATTTGTATTTTTGGCCAAAATTTTATATGCAAAATTAAGGCTTTTCTTTATGCAAAGTCAACTGAATATGTTATAAAATGTATTAAAAAGGGGAAATGAAGATGTTTTTGATAAAAATATTTGCAAAGAATGCTTTTATAGCTGAAAACAGAGTTCCACATTGCACTTTCGCATTTGCATCCATTTGAAAAATGTACCGATGCATTTGGGACAAAAACTTGCAGACGTCAACTGGAATATCCAGAGTACAATCAACGAGGCTTACTTTTGGCTAAAATGCCTGTGGGAAAGATATTTCGGCGTTGAAAGACACGTGTTTATTTTCAAGGAAACATGGCAGCCTTTTTTTACAACAACAAAACATGTAAACAAAGATGTTTTAAGGAATTGCAACGATCGTATTCCTTGAATGCCAAAGGTGACCGTCCATTATCACTCTTGGGCATTTCTACTTAAAAAATAAGACTAAATTTACCTTGATTTCTACTTAGAAATCCTTGCTTTTATTCTGTTTTTCTCAGCTGTCAAATAAAAAAACTGCCGTGGGAAATTTGTTATGAGCCGCTTCACCGAAAAAGAGATAAAAATATCACTCCTCTAAAAAAATAGAGTGGGACCTTTCATACTTATTTGAGATCAAGTTAAAACGGCCTGAAGTCAAAACGGCCCAAAGTCAAAACGACCCCAAATTCGCTGAAACCAGTCAATACCAAGTCAAAACTTTTACTCATTTGGTCAAAAAAGCAAAAATTAAATTTTTCATGTCATATAAGAATATATACAATTAATGGCTCGATTTATACATTTTATACATCTTTTTTTTAATAAGATCACAAATTAAATAGCTTTATTTTTTGGTTTATTTCAATACAAATACACCTCAATTTACTTTTTACAGTCTCTCACATTACATCTATAAAGGTTTGTTTCAAATTAAAGACCAATACCCTTATTCATATAAATGTGTTATTATTATAGTCCGATTGCCTTGTATAAGGACCGGTGTTTTCACCAATTACACAAAAATACGTTGGTAAAATCTTTTGTATGTAGTAATATCTTAATTTTATCTTAATCCAAATTAATTTTAGACTATAAAATGGTTCCAGAATGATGCTTTTGTCTACTTAGTAAATGATAATTTTCCGCATTTTCCACTCTTAAGGCTGCTAAGTAGTAAGAATATGTACACATATACTAAAAACTTGTGTTTTTATACTAAACTTTTGACACAATAAATGACCAATTTTCTTTTGTTGGATATGCGTATTTTCATATCGACGGTACCCAATTTTAAACTAAAATATCACGTATTTTTTTACCGTTCATAACTCGCTATTTACTGGTTATATCTCGTGAAAAACGCAACGATTTCGTTAAATAATCCATGATTTGATTGGTCCGAATTAGAGAGTACAGGGTTGATCCATGAAACGTTATAGGCGATTATCAATATCTTGTCAAAAGGTTCACGAACAAAGATAGGACACACTCATTCTAATATACTTTACGAGTGATTACACAAACATAATCAATTTTATAGAAAAACTCGATATCATATATTGAAAAAAAAAAAAAACCGGCTCCTTTAAAATCATCCTCTTTTGATTCGATGCAAATTGGTACCTATTTTGAGAAAGACACTTCACTTTCCCCTTATTATAGAAACAATAAGTTGTAATAGGCCAGGAGTTTCATGTAGACGGACAGACAAAATCATTATTTTACTTTCAAAAATCCTGAAAACATATTTTTTCATGGTAATAGATTGAAAAAAAAGATATTATGATAAGCAAAATTTGCGCTTGAAAATTACTTTTAATTATATTGTATCATTGTTAATTAGTTCAAAAGACAATCCAAGTGTGGGTGGCCCTTTTTTGACGTTTCGTTTGCGAAATCTACCACTCCAATTCAAACACGAATAAAATATTGGGATTTCATACATCAGAATGAAAATATAACTTCTTTAATTGAGCTTCAGCCTTTGAGTAATTTCAATTGAACAAAGAAGATACCATCACAAGCTCTATTGTGAAATTTTGCCCTACTATTAACAAGGAATTGTGAAGAACATGTTGATAATAATGTGGTCATGATCATACTTTATATTTAGCAGCAAATCGTAAAAAGAAAGACTGTGACACCAATATTTATATTGGTGAAATGAATCAAAGTCAAATTTACTACACCACACTTCTTTAATAAACGTTTAACTAAAGTTTGTCTGTCTTCTTATCTTCCAAAGAAGTCTCTCCCCGCTCACCGCTCTGTGGGCGCCTTTATATACCTCTTGTATGTATACATTCCTAACAGAACAAGGTCATCTGATCTACCCACACATTGGCATGCTGCCCAGCGGCTCGCTATCTGTTGTAAATAGTTTATGACCGAATAATCAGACCACATTCAAAGACAGGTATGGTTGAGTCATTCAAAAAGGAGGCTCGCAGAGATTGAATGTTTTACATATCTAATTGGTATATTCTCTATAACGCCAGAAATTTATTAAGAGAATACAGGTTTAAAAGGGTGAGGCAATTCAAAAAACGTTACTTTGTACTTTTTCAAAATGGAAAAAAGTAACACTTAATTTCGTTAATGTTTCCTATTTTCTTCTGTATAATCGAAGGACACTTAATACAACTCCCTGGAGGACACCTTTTCCGTATGATAATATATGCACTCTAAATATATACTCTGTACTCTTTTTATAAAACACTTTATTAACAACAGGATTTTTTCATGATTAAATTGATCAAATGTCATCTTATTATCCGGTATTTCAAGCGTTTAAGCCTGTTGTCTTGATTATAAATAATGTTTGAAAATGCAGTAATAAATTATCTTTTATCAAAACCGTTTTCCGCTTGACACAACGAAGAGCTAAGTTTTGGGGATTAGAAACTATGTGTTTTATTAATTTTGAGAGGGAAATAGAGAGAGAAAGAAGAATAGAGGAGAGAGTCAAGTTTCTTCAAAATTATAATAATTACTAATCTGAATATCAAAAGTCAACCTTATTAAAAAAAAAATCTGGGTAGAAACTGTGTGTTCAAAATCTTTAGCATATGATACTTTATTTATTAAGCTCCAATAAAAAACATCAAAGTCATATATTCCGTTCTTTCCCTTTCTTCAGTTTAAACCCGCTACGCTCATACGTGAGATGACCAATCAAAGGCCTCAATACATTTTGACCAATGAAACGAGAGGAAGCAACGGACCAATGGTGTCTATGCTTACTTTAGGATCTAGTATCGATAAATGAGGACAGGCTACCCAGTCTAAATTAAAATGGGCCTACTTTTTGCACAAGAACAAAATCCGGAAGTGTAGTTGGGTTTTTCCGCGAAAAATCGAAGAAGGTGAAAATCGAAGAAAACCTGGAAAATCAAAAGCTTAATCGATAGATCAAGGTAGTTTTTGCCGTTTTTCTGTTCATTACATCATTCCTTACATGCAGGCAGAAGGAAACGCCAAATAATTTGAGTTAAATCAATAAAATCAGCCAATTTTGTTAATTTACGCTAAACGTAGATTTCACGTGATGTTTTTACAACAGAAATCTTTCAAATAATCTTACCTATGGAGACCAAAAGGAACCATACGTATTTCCACTATATTTTGATGGGTTTATTTTATTTATTTTGCAAATATCAATCAAAAATCAAAGATTATCATATAGTTTTGATATTCATCTTCCTCTTTAAAGTGAAATTTAATGGTCCCGAAGCACAGGTAACAGGTAAAAATTAATTCAACAACTTGAAATGTTCAGACATAGTATTAACTTGGTCACCATATGTTATGAAGCGGTCTACTTTCTTTTTATGAATGAAATATCATTTGGCGTGGGAATAGTAAATGTAAACAAACTCTATGTCTGCCATTTGCAAATTATTTTTCTGGAGTTGGTCATTTTCAGATGCAAAATGTGAGTTATGTGAAATGTTTATGCAAAATTTAAGCCTCCTTCATTGTTCTTTAACCTTTCCTCTACATGTAGACATTTCTTGTTTTATCTATTGTGCAACTGAATCTTTAGTTGAACGCAAATAGAAAATGTTGTAAATGTGTCATATTTTCATGCTTTAAAGACACATTTTGATATTTTTTTCTACATATCCAAACTATTTTGCATTCTTTAGTAATATTTTAAAGCTACTATATCAGTTTTGGTCCAATAGATTACTTTGTATGAGTTTTTAATTTCATGTCCATTGACTCAGTTTCTGTGAATTCAAATCGCGGTAAACCCTTAATAAGTTCTAAAATATATGGATAAACTAAATATTACAATCTAATAAAGTGTTTTATGTAATTGTACTATATGGTTAGCAGATTTTCAGGTACATAGAATTAAACTTCCATAGCATTTTTCAAACTGTAACTGTGAACTTGTAATCTGTTTAGATAAGGAGAACTATAGATAGACTATGAGATCAGAAATCTGATTTCAAAAAAAGCTGATTTGCACTGTTTATTCTTGTGTCCTTCTTCATCAGTGGCTTATTTCTTAAATAGGTCGAAAACATATGACGCTAATTTGCGTAAACAAAATTGTTGTCAAAATTCAAACAGGATAAAAACCTATCATACTAAATAAATTTAATCGAGAAGCATGAGAATCATAAAAAAAGATAATGTTTTAAATATTTATGCATGAATAATCTATTTATAAAAGTTTGAATAAAAATGCGTATGAAAAATTGTTATTAGGATGAAAACCCATACCACGAGGATATAATTTTTCAACAATCCGAAAACCGGAACCATCCGAATTTATATTAAAATAGAGCTTATTGATTTTCAAGACATGTGTTACCTAAAATGAGACACATTTGACCACAAATGCAGTAATAAACGTTGAGAGGTTTTTCTCCTTGATATTCTTCCTCATCTTTCGTATCTGTACAGACAAGCGATTTGGAAACAACTTTTGGCATCTCGTCGGATAACTAGAGGTGTCACGTGACTAGGTCGCGCTTGAATATTATGCGCAAAAGAAGGCAACCACGCGACAAAAATCAAAGCACTGAAAGTACTAAAGGTGGACGTTCTGGTGACATGGCGTCAGAAAAATAGATAGATAGATTAATAAATAAATAAATAAATATAATTGATAAATAAATAAAGTATTTAAATATCTTAATGAAATATTTTCGACAAAAATCCTGTAAGTTTCGATGCTATTACTCTTTTTTTCATTTCAAGTTTGTTCAGAAACATTCCACTACAGGTTGAACAGAATGGACGGATACTTTACAGGAATTATACTTATACTCTTTATTTTATTTTATTTTATGTAAAACCTATGAGAAATAGGACAGTATAACTTGACCTTTGTTGAGTTATTTAAAATATTTTAATTTTATTTCACGTTTTTCCGTGAATGTTAATAAGAACTGCAACAATTTTAAAATCAAGAGGAGAACTTTTTTAATAAAGTTATTTGAACATTCATATAATACCCATTAAAACCCAAAGTGCTCAAATTTCCGTGAATTCTGAATTAAACAGTCCCTTAAAAAGCACTGGAGTAATGTTTCTCATAATAATACCGACCGCCGCAATAAGTCATATAATCATTTCTCCGCATTGGGGTATGAAAATAACAGATGCAATGGGTCTTTATTTTTTCATTTACAGTTCCTTACATAACACAAGTAATTTGAGATAAGGAAATTTAGAGGATTTAAGAGTTTTGCCGATTTCGTGTGATTTATGGTAATTTGAAAATAATTTCTTTCTTATATATTCATTATTCTATATCTTTACTCAAAATATAATGAAAGCATTTCTGAAATTACAGTAAGTAACTCTAATCGACAATTCACAGAAATATGCTCACTCACTGAAATAGGGTACAACAGGACACACCTAAATGATATTTGTCTTATCATAGTAGAACCGTAGAAGACGCACTTTTCTGATCTCATCCAATCTACTAGAACTACCAGGACCAGAATCTGTTATTAGCACCTATCAAGTCATTTTAATCCAAAAGCCAAGTTGTGTTTGTACAGCATGCTACAGTGCTCATAGAATAAGTGGCACCACACCTTTAAGTTTAAGTCTGCCATAGACCTTGCAATTTAAGTTTGTTTAATGAAAAGGAACACACTGTAAACGCATTAAACAGTCCATAGAAACGATGCAATGTGCAACAGTGTATGCAGGTTCGTAAGCGGCCTTTAAAACGGCCCTCAAAAATGAGAGCCAATAACATGGCAACACACACTCTGTTGTATAAAAGGTTTAAAATTAAGGATTATACAGCGTATACATACAGATATAGAATGCTTTTCTTGTATATATTTGAACCACTTCAACCCAAAACCCCAAAGTCATAGCAGTTTTTTCTAAAATAAAGGCTAGATTATTTTTAGATCCGCCTATAATGGGGACTGTGTGGGCTTACCTTGTGAAATCAATTGACAGGCACATAAAGTATAATTGTCTTAAAAGCCGTTTTCCCTATTAATTATTTGGCAAGTGTCGGCAGATCTTTGAATTATCTTGTAAGTGCATGGTGTCAGATCTATGCCACCATATAAATGGACAACTATTTTGTTAGTTACGTTTCTTTCAAAGCCCATAACTGAAATAACAAAACACGACAAAATAGAAACGTATCCCTCTTAATGAGACCTTGACCATCTACTGAGTCAATCTGCCGCAAAATACAAACAATTCAGTCAGATAGCCATCATGTTTTTCGCATAATTTAAAAAAAAAGAATTACATGAGGAAAAAAGACTAGTAGGGCCGAGTCCCCACAGCCCGAAGCTTAGATTTTGAGCTGGGCTTCAGAATTTTTGGTGAAAATCTTCATATCCCGAATGTTGAAAGTTTAATTTTGGCTGTCTGGGGCTCCGAATAAGAATTATTTGCATTTTTCTCTTAATATGATATACCAATATATTGCATTATTATACAGCCGCGTTGCTAGAGATTTATAATAGAAAAAAGTTTATTATTAGAAGTGCACACTCAAATTTCGAAAAGGCTTAATGATTTGCTTCTTAGAAAGAATTGTTGTTAACGTTTTAGAGGTTGTTTACTATTTTGTCAGATTGAATAGAGTAAGTCTCAGCAGATATGGATGTACAAGAAGCCTAAAAAGAATCTGGCAAAATAATGCATCTAAAATATTTGTTTCCTTGTCTTACTTTCACTGTAAATTCTTCTCCTCATAAACCATAGGCCCAATTTCAACCAAACTTTGCAGGTGAATTTCTGCCTAGCAGAATTTTTTATTGGCCCATATAAGGGTGGCGGGGTTTATGTTCACAAAAACATTTTTCCTAGCTTTATATTTTTTGTTTTATTGATCCGCTTAGACATATAAACTCTTTTAAAAAAGAAAAAAACCTATTTAGAATCAATTCTAATTAACATATTGTAAAACAGCTTTCCTGAAAAGGTTTAGCCTACACTTTAATCGGCTTTTCTTTTTACCTTTTGGCATCTTAGCAAATTTCCGCGTAATCTTCCATATCTGAGTTGGTAGACCGATACAATTCCCTATTTTCTGTCTAATATTTTGGTATTTTTCTATATATTTCCCGTATATTTTGGAGCAAACATGTTTATGGAGCAACAATTATTTTTTGTATGACTTGCCTCCCTGGAAAAAGAAGAATTTACGTTATTCAACTATCACTTACGGGTTGAAAAGAAAAGTGGATAGGATTAAACATTTTTCATGGAAAAATAAAAGAAAAGGATACAGGTGAATAGTGGTGAATCCATATTGACAAGCCATCATAGATAATCACGCATCGTTCTAGTTGCTTAAATGTATAAATGATTAAGTAAGAAAGACTATGTATCATCGATGTAATACTTATAATTGAGATTGCAATCAACTTACATTAACGACTTATAATCGGAATAAGCATTTTGCAAATGAATGATAAAGCAAGAAACATACTGCATTACGATGTAATTGTTATTATTGAGAATGTAATCACAATGCATTGACAACTCATATTTACTAATGCAATCATTATGCATATACTTTTTGCGGATATTCACCTCCATAATACAAAATAAGGTATACATTTTTAAAATTCTTGTATTTCATTGTCATGAGAAATTATAAAAGGAAGTCAAGGGACACATACAGGCCTATAAGTTTTAAATTCCATTGATTCTATATCAGTTTGACCGTAGTCAGTACCATAGTAAATATGCTGTATGCAACGGACTCCCAACGAAAACGGTGGTAATAGCTATATTTATATCAATTTTTTCACAGTAAGTGTCACTGTACGTGTTATAAATTTACATATATTTGTACACGTAAACATTCTAAAATATTATAGATAACAATTAAATAACAAGGAATAGTTTGTTAATCTTATTGTTGCAATATCATTAAGACTTTCTTTAATATATGTATAAAAATATTAAAGAGGAAAACTTAACAATATTTTATAAGCTTGCTTATTTACACATTTAATATTTTTGTGTAGCTATGAAGGGGAATTAATATAATCGTAGAACTAGATACGCGTTTGATTGGTTAAGAAAACCCGATGTGTAGTGACGTATTGTGTAGCAGACGAAACCCTCCACGTGTATAGCGTAGAGTGCACACTTTATTACTTGTAACACTTTACATCTTCTTTCAGGCACTTCCCCATATTCAATCATGTGTTCAAGCGAAATGTGGATGCATTAATTTGACTACGGGCATGTCTAAATAGATTCTATTTTGTAAATCATGTTCGGGTAGTGACCCAAATTATGTTTTTATATAGACTTTACTTCAGCTTAGTGAAATTGTAGTTAACATAATTTGGTCTCTCAGTGGGAATAACACATATATAGCTGAACCAGGGGTTTTCCCTTTACGTGTTTATGGAAGATATAATCACGAGAAGGAGTAACAATCCCACGGGGGGTGATGTCCATAATCGGAGCCACTGGCTCCGCTTTCAAAATCATGTGTGGAACTTCCGCTCCACGTGCGTCTCCGATTATGTAGATGTAAACATTTCATTTTTGGACTGAAATAATGGGATAGGTGTCGGAACTTCCTCATTTATATGGAATTTTATTCATTAATCATTAAAAAGTCGAATGCTATTCGACCAGTTATACATTTTGCCACGTTAACGTACTCAAGAACTGTAAAAACGCTCGTTAGTTTTTGTTAAAAATGATTTCTTCTCAGAGCAATCTTGAGCCAGGAATTTCAAAACACGTGAATTTACCTCTAAAATGCAATATTTTGAACAAGATTAATAACGTATACTATTGTTTTCAGTATTCACGAGTTTAGCAAAACAACCACAATACTCTATCCCAATATACTTGCCTACAATATGAGATAAATCAAAGAAAATAGTTTGGTTCCGATTATGTGGATTGGCTCTGATTATGTATCCTGGCTCTGAAGTTGTGGAGTGTCTTATTCTTCTTCCATATACCCCAACCTCCTTCGTAATGAAGTTTCTGATGGTTTCATGGTGCCACTTTTCTCGTCATTCCACGACGCATGTTGTCTATGTTACGTCTCACCTCATCGTGTTTACTTTATTATAAAATTCCGGTGACTAGACAGTCAGCTACATTAATTTTACGTAAATCCGTATGCGTACAAGAGAATTGTATGACTATTATTTAGAATAGAATTTGAAAGAGATAAAGATTTCTACGGAACCTGCCAATAGTTTGCCATGATTGTCATACTTCGCACGTTTAGCGTTCCTGTTATAACAACGTCACTACTGTCGCTCTTTCATCGTCGATAATTCCATGAAATTTAATCAGATAATATAGCGAGTGGTATCAAACAAATTGTCACAAAGTTCGCGCTCGGATTCAAAGTTTTAAGAAATCCGATTTATATATCTTTCAAAAAAGGACGCAATGATCCTTTAAACGTCCGTTTTTATGTCTCTCGTACCATTTAGTTCGGAATTTTCGGAAAGTTTCAAGCATATGTTTAAATTCCGATTATTGCATAAAATGTACGTTTTCGGGTCATCATTGGCATACGTTAACCGACCAAAACCAGGGCGTTAAAGGGAGAAAACGTGTATTAATAAGTAAATTCACATGCCGTTAACGCCTGTTTCTTTTTTTACTTAAATATCATCGGTCTAGGCCTATACACTGTTGAATGGAGTTTTACGCCGCTTTCATCATTTTTTCAGTTATATCACGGCGGCTGGAGCGCCTAATAATAGATTCCTGGTATTTCTCTCACCAGTACAAGCATCACATCCTTTCCTAGCCTCCAGCTGCTATCTCACATAGGTCTACGATTATCAACCCATTGGTGAGGGACAATTAATCTGAAAGAATGAGTGCCGTCGTCGGGAATCGAACCCGGGAGCCTATACACTGTATCAGTTCCTTTGTTACCATTAATATATTGCATAATTATAAACGTCGATTCTATTCCAGCGTTAATTTTTATGACATCATTGATTTACCAAGCAACGTCGGTTTAAACAAATGTGACGGCGCAATGCATAAAGCATTTTTTTCGACGCATTATCGGTTTTGGTGATAGTTTTACAGCTAGTTCCTACGAATGAATTTACATTTTCTGTTAAAATAGATACTATAGTCTTTCTTTTTATTCAATAATAGCGTCAATTCACGTTTTTTAGGCGTTATTATTTGCAGAGACCCTCATAAACGTGAATTAACCCTAAATTAATGTCAGAATTAACTATTTCATCTTAGGATTTGATAATAGTCAACTTTTCAATCGGAAAGGATTTTTTCTAAATTTATTGAAATTAAAAATTATTTAAGACAATATGATAAAGTACTTAGAAACAGACAAAGAAAATGCTTGTTCTTACATAGAGCAAAATATGTTGTTTTAAAAACTCAAAATTGTCAGGTACAACAAGATATTTTTTTAATCAAACATGAAATATTAACAATTTTCGTAGATCGTTAAGAAATAAGCTAAAAGTCCATCCTAAAAAATAATCGCGTTTGAAAACTTTTTCGTTTTGAAAAACATGAACGAAACTGAACAACTATGTAGGATTTTTAAACAATATATATTAAGCATTAAAGTAAAATTCTTTAGTAATCAAAATGCAAAAAATATTGTATAGTGCGACATTTTATTGGCGGTATCGTTTGTCTCCATAAACATTTTTTTCTGTGAAATGGTTTATTTCTGTTGAGATGACATAAAATATTGATGAATGGATTCTATGCGGTTTTTGTACATAAAGTTGAAATAAAAAAAAGTTTCTAACATTGTGTTAAAAATTAGTTTATGTGTAAGTAAAATATATATCTGAATTAAGGTTTTCAGATGATTCCTATACAAATTAAAACCGTGCGTTTTTGGGACGTCAGGTTGATATTTGAACACTCATCTACGCTTTCTTCATTTCAACTTAATGTACAAAATCATATATTTAAAGAATCCATAATAAAATATGTATCAGTATTTCTTCTACTAAAGGAAATAAACATCGTAATTTTGGTCTTAAAATTGTCCCACTGTCGCGTTTTTTTTTTTTTTTTTTTTTTTTTTTTTTTTAACGTCATGTCATTTTATAAGTATTTCTTAAATATTTCACGAACAGGGAACCATACAATACAGTTTCCATTCGGTTAAGATTTTGCATTCAGTGGTCTCCGTATCACTGCTCTCGCGAGTATAGTATATTGAATATGATATAAATCATATTTCTGTAATATGTTAACATTGTTTACTTTTAACTTGCTTAATAGTGTATATTTTACAAATGACCGACGGAATATAAACTATTTTCGTTGATTTTCCTCGAATTCTAATTGAAAACTATCCATTATACGTTATTTATAAAAGGACGTCATTTGTCACAGTCGTGACCGCCAACTTTTGCCGTTACGGCTTAACGTGCGAAGTATAATAGGCAGGCCAAAACCACTGGCAGGCTCCGTAGAAATCTTTATCTCTTTTCAAATTCAATACTATATGATAGCCATATAATTATCTTGTACGTACATGTTCTAAGTAATATTAATGTAGCTGACTGTCTAGTCACCGGAATTTTATAATAAAAATAAACAAGAAGAGGTGAGACGTAACATATACAACGTGCCTCGTGGAATGACGAGATAAGTCGCACCATGAAACCAGCAGAGACTTCATATCGAAGGAGGTTAGGGAAGAAGAATAAGACACTCCACAACTTCAGAGCCAGTATACATAATCAGAGCCAATCCACATAATCGGAACCAAGCTATTTTCTTTGGTTTATCTCATATTGTAGGCAAGTATATTGAGGTAGAGTATTGTGGTTGTTTTGTTAAACTCGTGAATACTGAAAACAATAGTATACGTTATTAATCTTGTTCAAAATATTGCATTTTGGAGGTAAAACCACGTATTTTAATATTCCTGGCTCAAGATTGCTCTGAGAAGAAATCATTTTTAACAAAAACTAACGAGCGTTTTTACAGTTCTTGAGTACGTTAACGTGGCAAAATGTATAACTGGTCGAATAGCATTCGACTTTTTAATGATTAATGAATAAAATTCCATATTATAAATGAGGAAGTTCCGACACCTATCCCATTTTTTCAGTCCAAAAATGAAATGTTTACATTTACATAATCGGAGACGCACGTGGAGCGGAAGTTCCACACATGATTTTGAAAGCGGAGCCAGTGGCTCCGATTATGGACATCACCCCCCGTGAATCCCAATCAAGTCCCTAAATTTACACATTAACAAGTGTTTATGGAAGGTATAATCACGAGAAGGAGTAACATTCCCAATCAAGGACCTAAATTTACACATTGAACACCCGGTCCCAATTAAGTAAACAAATCGATGATACCTAAATTTGTCCTCAACTCTTTTTATATTTTTCTATGAATTAAATCCAACTTATGAATTATTATTTTCAAAACTTGGTTTGTATATGGTAAACAGTGCATGCAAATGAATAACCCGTCCCAAAAGCACATGAGAAAGAACATGCCATAAAGCGAGCTATTTCACTGGCTCAACCATAGGAAGTCCGTTGCATACAGAATATGTTCCTTAAAATTAACACATCGCGGTAGGAATCCGGATGGGGTTAACGGAAATAAAACTTGTACATGACCGAAAGGAGCTTAATTTGAGCTGCCTGTCAGTATGAGGCTGTATGTGTCCCTTGACTTCGTTTTTCCTTCTACAACATAGGGGGCATAGCTAGCGGTATGCAGTCAAAGTTCGCCAGGGTATGGAACTCGGCATCGAACCTATCTACCCTGAATCTCGCTCGAATGACATCGGTTTCGACTCAAGTGACGTCATTTAACCTTTTAACATCGATACTTCTTATCAGGCCTGGGTCGGCAGGGCAATATTTTACAAGGCGTTGTCGAATTAGCTTTATTTTACATCATATTAACTTTTGTTATGTTTGATATTATATTTTATATAAGTTTGTCACATCTATTAATACGACAATCCATCCCACGTTGAAACGGAATCTTTTGATCATGTTCTGACTTCCATCTTTGGACCATGATTGATGCGAATCGGCCAATCAGAAAACAGTATTTCAAAAGTGTATAACACAGATACAACCCCGAGCGCCGTCACAGATATTCGATGAAAGTAGTGTCGTGCACGTGAATATCGATAGGTTTTGGTTGCCGCACCATTTCATAAAGATGACGAGCATCTATGTAATATGAGCAATATTTTCGAAAGACTTTCTACAGTCGCAAAACGCAAAAGATCTGCAATAAGTAACTGAAGTAGGTTCAAAAGTTATTTCAGCATAAATACACATAATTACAGTGATCTCATGGCGAATTTTACTCTTTTCCATTTTCAGCAGTGGTTCGGGTAAAATACAGACAATGTTAGATAAGCGTGGTCCAAGTCAGATGAAATGTCGTGCAGCGCTTTATGGGAAATAGACACTCGCTAACGCCCGGCTCGTGTCTATTTCCCATATACCACGGCACTCGCTTGCTATCCTACGTAGAGAACTCTGTTCACATGGGGAAAGTACATGACCGCCCCGAGGATCGAGAAAGACGACGCCGTTATATATCAAAGTGATGTCAGCACTGTAAATCGGGCATCATTGAGAGGCTGGGATAGTGCAATAGTTTCTAAATCAAAAGGGCTCAAATTTGGACAATAAAAGTTGATAAAATATTTGCCCAATTTGTGAGGTTTTTGTCTTAACATTCCATCTTTTCGAGGACATCGCCAGCTCTTCCAACTGGAGTTTACAGAATTATATCCACTCAACTTGAGAGATATGTCACAAAACATTTCCATTCAAATTGGGACCGAACCCAGTTCAACTAAGATTGATTATCCAACATGCTACCAACTGCGCTATACGGTCGGATGTCAAGGGGGTAGAACCGGCATCAATTTGATGCCCGAGGGAAGCAGTTATATAGAGGCAGATAATGGCAAATCCCGGTCATGTCTACAGTGTATAGGCACAGTAACAGAAGAGATTCCAAGATTGCACATGAAATTTCAAAAAAATTATTTAGCCTTAGTCCAGTGTGCCGGAAAAGCCGTTTTCGCGCAGAGAGCTAAAAGTTAGAACACAGTGGGGAACGATTTTATTCAGTTAACAATGCCGCAATATCGGACAAACAATATTTCGCAGGTGTTGTTATAAATCTCGTAACTACGGCTTGAGTAAGGCCGTAGTTACGATATTTTATAACAGCACCGACGGTTTATCAAAACGTAACGGCAATCCTAGGCCTTAGCGCAGTTTGTAACACACCTGCCTCTCGTTCGAGAGGTCCCGGGTTCGATACTCGGCCGCGGCAAATACCCTTTCAGACAAAAATGTCGTCCATCAATGGTTTGGTTTCGCGAACCTATGTGATGGAAAAGCTGGAGGCTGGGTAAGGGTGTTGTGGTAGTACTGGTATAAAAAACGATAGGAATCTATGGTTAGTTGCTCCAGCCGCTCAATATGACCACATCAGTCGAAAACGGCGTAAACCGTAATAAACCGATCAAAATCAACGCAATGGCAAAAAATCTGTGCTTAAAAATAGACTAGGACTAAACCATGTCAACTAAAGAAGCAGGCGATTCCAACAGACGACAAATGAAGAAAGAGCTCAGACGAAGGAAAACGGAGAAGAAGGAGGAGTAAGGAATTGTTGTTGTTGTTCTTTTATGAAATATTAGAAGTTGTTTCCCCTTTTTCACAATGTATCCCCTCCGCAGGGATAGACATTGATCTCATTAGACAGTTTTTAGAACAACAAATTAGAACAGCACGAAGATAATTTTAGTTCCTTTACTCAACCGAAAAGCTTGTAAAAACGCTGAAAATACTAATTGGTAATTACTAAAAACGAAAATAAAATCAAATTATGTATAAGCCTCTTCCTTTTTGTAGCAAAAGTAAAAGGGATAAAAACTGTAGATTGTAACTGAAAAGGCCGTTTCTGTGTTGTTTGTCTTGAACAAATAGCTCAGTGGATAACACGCAAAATGTAAGTGTCAAGCCTCGGTTAGTTTGGGTTTTGACCACGTGATATTCATAACAGAATTTGATTGGTTGTCAGCCCTACAACTGGTAAATGACCGTTCGAGAAAAAAAATCATAGCAGTAATATTGTAACTGCTACAAATTTATTATACAGTTAACCTATTGTACGTTTCAACTCCTGTACTCAATCGAAAATCTTGTTATAAACACTGAAAATACAAACTGCTACAAATTACTAAAAGCGAAAATTACATCAAATTTTGTATTAGCCTCTTCTTTATTTGTCGCAAAAGTAATCAACATAAAAAAGTTTGTAGGTTGTGACTGAAAAGGCCGTTTCTTCGGTGTTTGAAAACACATAGTTTGGCTCGAACACATTGCTCAGAAGATAAAGGTAAAAATTTAGTGTGTCCAACAGGTTGGATGTCTGGAAAACGGTATATATAAATGCGGGCTTCACAGCCCGATTTAAAAATGTGCATGATGCGCCGAGAAAACATTCATATGGACGAATTTCTATACTGATGGAAGTAAGCATGATAAAATGATACCGTTAAAATATCGGGCTTGCACGTGAGATGTCTTTATCGTATCAAAATAGGTAGATTTTGCCCAGTGAGCCGTGAAACCTACCTTTGGCGGTACGATTCCCGTGCCATTTATCCAAAGTAGATAAAGCAGGTTAAAAACAACACATTTAGGTTCATTTAAAGTGTTTGAGACCAGATTTTAAGGGCACGTCATTTGCCAAGAAACAGCAGTATGTCCAGGTATATTATATATCAAAATGAAGCTTTTTTTGAGCACAAACACATCAGCATCAAACTACTCTCATAGCCAAAGCGGTATAGCCACAACAATGTTGAAAAGGGTCATTGTGTACAGAACAAGCAACTGCATGGCTTGTGGATAAAATTGGCTCATATTTTAACAAAATACAGTCTAAAGTACTAATCAGGTCCTACTACAATAGTTGGTATAAAACTCGGGCCAAAAACGTAGTTATGCAAGCAATTTATTTTGACTTATTTTATGAACACATATGTCATATATGTCATTCTAATTTTGTAATCGTGCAGATGTGTAAGGTATTGTGTGTTATCACAACATAAATGGACAATAATAGTTTATATAACTTAAACGTTGTTTGGCAATATATCAATTTCTATTTCACAGAATGATAAATGCACAGTTATTCATAATAGATCATTGAATTAAAAAAATATAATTTGAAATAAATCGCAGATTCCCAATATTATGGTGTGATGTTGCACCATACCTAACATCTATTTTAAAAACAGACCAAACTGGTTTGACATGAATGTTGTCAAAATAAATGGAAATTGATTGTTTCAAAAGAGCATTTTGAGACTGAGTTTTATATCTAAGGTTGTAGTAGTACCATGGTAGTACTTTAGACTGTACTTTGTTCTAATAAGAGCCAATTTTATCCCCACGTCATGCGGTTACTTGTCTGTACAAAATGACACTTTTCCACAATGTTTTTGCTATACCGCTATAGGTATGACAGTCTTATTTTGCATAACTGCTTGTGCTCATAAATCATAGTAGCTTCATTTTGATATATAATATACCTGGACATACTGCTTTTTCTTGGCTAATAAAGTGCCCTTAAAATTGGGTCTCAAACGCTTTACACGAACCTTAGAAAGTTACGTAATAGTTATAGTTCATTTCTGACAATTTACGCGATATAACCTAAGCGGAGCGCAAGGTTATACGCGTAAATTGTCAGAATATGAACTATAACTGTTTTACCGATCGACTTATTTTTTCATCTAATAACGCCAGGTCAAATGAGTTGCGCGTCAATCAATGATGTCAGTCATTTTTTTTGTTGCGTCATATATTATTCAATCAAATCGAGGTAAAAAAAGTGGGAGGAGCGAATTTAATTTCCATTGGGTTTCTGTAATCATTTTGTCATTTGGCGAGACAGAATCAGTTGAGAACGTTCGGTGGACAAAACCTCGTTGTTGCTGCTAGTGGGTTTTGTATTTTATTTAGTTTTTTTAGCGGACATAGTGGGATTTTGCATCGCATATTCAGCCCCGCAGTGGCAGCGAGTCGGACCTTCATTCAAAAGGTCCCGGGTTCGATCCCCGACGGCGGCACTCATCCTTTCCGACTAGCTGTCTCCCACCTATGGGTCGGTAATCGTAGACCTATGTGGGATAGCAGCTGGAGGCTAGGAAAGGAATGGTAGTACTGGTTTAGGAAATACCGGGAATTCATTGTTGAGTGCTCCAGCCACGGATATATAACTCAAAGATTGTTATAAGCAGTGTTTAACCCCATAAAAAGCACACAAAAACACGGCATATTCATTATCAATAATATAATATTTGCAACAAGACGTGAGTAAATAACATTTATAGTGTATTGAAAAGCTGCAGTTACCAAGTTTGGGTTCCCAACCCACCAGTCACAGTTAAACGGGTCACGTTGGCTTTCGATATCGGGCAGCTATCATAGGCCTAACATGTTTTGAATCACTTTCCTTTCTGTAAATATTTGTATACCTAGAATCCTTGAACTAGATCTATACATTATATATTTTTTTTCTAAAGTTAATTTGCATACATGTACCTTTCATAGGACCATTTGACTGCATTTTGTTAAGATTGGGACTTTGAGAACTAAAGTTTCGTTCAA